>CM062293.1:62714846-63314846 GCA_031216915.1 Pictodentalium vernedei
ATCTTCCATCCCTTGCATCAGAAGCACAGCTCACAACCCCCACCGGCACGCGCTCGTTCCATTGAGGGGGCATAAGCCTTATTTCCGACGCAAAAGTAAGGAAATCATGAACTGCAAATAGCGGGTTGATAAAAAATCAACGAGGTGGAGGTACTTTAATTTGTTGCCCTAAACAGCCAGTCAGTCACACATCCACACACTCGACCAGTCAAGCACCCACACATCCATCCATCCACCCATCCATCCATCCAACCACCGATAATGAATGAATGAATGAATGAATGAATGAATGAATGAATGAATGAATGAATGAATGAATGAATGAATGAATGAATGAATGAATGAACGAATGAATGAATGAATGATCATCCGGCATGGATGTTATATGACACTAGTAAACAGTAAACAAGCTCTATGCTATTTGTTCCATCCGTTATGTCGAGGTACACCGCCCGCGGCCCCCAATGGAACAGGCTCACTTTGATGAGTGGTCATAAGCCTCATTTTCTCGAGGGAAAAAAAAAAAAAAAAAAAAAAAAAACTGATAAGGGGTCATAAGCCACATAGCCACGCCTGCTCGTTCCAATGAGGGGTCATAAGCCACATAACCACATCTCCAAGGCAACAACAAGAAAGAAATCACGAAGATTCGGTGGTTATTTGTGAAAAGCGTGAAAAGCGTTGGTCGGTTTTGGACGCCACGCAGAGCAAAGGGTGAATAGCCGAGTGAAAACTATCGTAGGCTAAAGTTATCTTGCTCGAACTAGCTTGACGATCAAGGGCGGAAAGCACTGCATGTGATGATGACGATCATTTGCCGAACTGACGGTTGGTGAATACCCAACTAAAAACTATTGTGGGCTAAAGCTATCTTGTTCGAACTTGCGCAGTTCGTCAATGTAGTACCAGCAAAATAGCTGTCTCAGTTATTTCACTGGCACTACACTGACGAACTAGCATTGGCTATACTTCGAGGTATATTTTCACTGGTTTGTTAATGAATAATATTACTTTATTACATAATGGAATGTACAATTTAATAACTGATAATTAACAAACAAAACAGCCCTTATTCGAGCACGAAGAACAGACGACTCTAATAAGAAAAGTTCTTGAGAGAAAAATTTATCTTCCATCCCTTGCGTCATAAGCACAGCTCACAACCCCCAGCGGCACGCGCTCGTTCCACTGAGGTGGCATAAGCCCTATTTCCCACGCAAAAGTAAGGAAATCATGAACTGCAAACAGCGGGTTGATAAAAAAGTTAAAAAATTTATAGTAATTTATATATTTTTTATACTTACCAATGACCCAGACTTAGCTGGTGCTAACTCCAACAAAACCAGGGCCAAACACAAATTTTGCCCCCCAATCCCCAAAATTTGCATCCAAAACAAAAAGAAATCATGTCCTAAAGGACCTCCATAGTACGCCTCTACTGCGCATGCGCAGTGACGCAGTCGTCCCGAAATTGGCGCCAATTATCATTCTTACTGGCAGTGCCTGGTCAGCGCTATGTACTCAGCGGGGAGGCAAGAGTTCCCAACTCCAGGGAGGGCCATCCCCGTCTGGGTCATTGGTAAGTATAAAAAATATATAAATTACTATAAATTTTTTAACATTTTTATACTGTACCAATGACCCAGACTTAGCTGAATAGTAAACAGGCTGGAGGGCCTAGGACATAGAGGAAAATCCAATAAGCTCAACTATATAGTAAAGAGGTAACCCCTTAAGGAGAAAAGGAGTATTAGGCTTTACATGTATCTTTCTTATTTAATATTAAATTAGAAAGATACACTACCCTTAATAATTGAGCACAATAACATTCATGTTCTCTATTAACATCCAGTATAACCCTTATACTAATTATTTTTAAAGCAAGCCAATAAATAAAGTAGTCCAGAGAATTGAGACTCTTTATAATCATTTAAAAGTGTCCGAGTATTGTATATTAAAGCCCGTTTGACACTCGACATATACAAATGCTTCACACCGAGCTACACTTTAAAAATAAGACATGAATGAATTTAAACATTAATATTACACTTTAAAACCATCCCGGAAGCGACTCAGAAATACTGACTTGGAGGAGGCATTCCCTTGCTTTTCACTATAAAGCAGGTGACCTAAGGGAACACCTGCCCCCCCCCCCCCCCCTTCCCCTTGCCCTGGGTCAAATAGCCCAGAGTGAAGAGGGCAGCCGGACGGAGTCACTGCCGGAACAGAAAGCCTGCATAACTATAGTTGCAACTGTTTAGTGGACGACATTCTGAGCAACAGATAACGGACCTAAACAATGCAGGTCTCCAGAAATGGACTCAATATTTCTGAGATAAAAATTCGTAAATGTGGATGGCTGAGACCAATAAGCAGCCTTCATTAAATCTGTAATAGCAACACTATTAGCATAAGCCCAGGAAGTAGAAAGAGCTCTTACTTCATGAGCCGAAATCTTAAGCACAGACTGCTGAGAAGAAGATAAATCTTCATAAGCAGTACGGATAGTTAACTGAATCCATCTAGCAATAGAATGGACTGAAATGTCCTTTCTATTAGGCATCAAAGACAGAAAGAAACGTTTCCGTCCCTTTCTGATAAACTGAGATCTCTGTTTATAGATACGTAGTGCTCTAACAGGACAGAGTAAAGGCCTACGCCCGTCTGAAGACGGAAGGGCCTTAATAACAATAGGTTCCGGATATTTATTAGGAGCCTGATTCTTAGCTAAAAAACCCACATTAGTAGTGAAGGTGATAGTGTTCCCAACACTACGATAATGAGAATCATCCACCGATAGTGCATGAAGCTCACTGACTCTTCTGGCAGAAGAGAAAGCTAAGAGAAAAGCTGTCTTATAAGATAAGAATTTGAAATCTACTGTCCCAAGAGGTTCAAATGGCTTTTCCTTCAATTTAAGGAGAACCCAAGCTAAATTCCACTTAGGAATTAATCTAAGAGTTCTGGGTCTATTTATCGAAAAGTTTCTAACCAACTTCGATAAAGAGACATTAGATCCAATTTGTAAACTATCATGATGTGCATAGGTATCAGATAACATAGATCTATAACCCTTTATAGTAACAGGCTGCAGTTTGATTTCGTCAAACAAGTATACTAGAAAGTTTGCAATGTCTGGTATAGAGGGATCAAATATATCTACAGAATGATCCCTACACCAACGACGAAAAACCTTCCACTTAGCCGCATAGTTTAGCGAAGAGGAGGTCCTCCTACAGTTAGAAATCGCGTCCACTGCTCGTCCTGTAAAGTGCTTGCCATGCAAGAAGGACCTCACAACGGAAAAACGTGAAGGTTGAGACCTTGCGGGTTGTGATGGAGTTGGCGCGATTTCCCCGGCGAATGAAGATCCTCTCGTGGAGGAAGCTTCCGCGGTAGGTCCCACAACAGACACCTGAGTAGATTTATCCACGGTCTCTGTGGCGACAGAGATGCTACCAACAGAATCTTGCATTGAGATTGTTTTATCTTTAGCAATACTTGTTGAATTAACGGCGCTGGAGGATACGCATATCCTATCATTCCGTCCCAAGGGATCGACAGAGCGTCTACTGCAAATGCTCTTGGATCCGGACACGGAGACACATACGTCTGCAACTGATTGTTGAGATGTGTCGCAAATAAGTCTATCATTGGCCGTTCCCATTGGTAGCAAATCTGATTGAATACTTGTTTGTTGAGAGTCCACTCCGACGGCAACAAGCGACCCTTTCGTGAAAGGGAGTCTGCTAGCACATTCAGACGACCCGGTATGTGACGGACCGAAAGAAGAACGTGATGTTCTAACGCAAACAGAAGGATTCTTTCCGTTAGATTGAACAACGGAACTGAATGAGTGCCTCCCTGATTCCGTATATACGCCACTACTGTCGTATTGTCGGATAGGATTTGGACATGAGCATCGTGAATAATGTCCATCCAGTGACGTAACGCAAGCCAAATTGACATCATTTCCTTGATGTTTATGTGCTTGCACAGGAATTGCGGATCCCAAAGACCCTGGCATCTCGAATCCGTTGGGATTAATGATGCACCCCAACCTGTTTGACTGGCATCCGTCATAACGGTAAAACTCGGATCCGGCAACTGCAGCGGAACTCCTTGAGTTAACCACTGAATGTTTGCCCAAGTCTGAATCTCTTGTTTCACTTGATCTGACAAGAGAACGTCTACATCGAGCGAATGAATTTTCACACTCCAATTCTGAGTCAGGAAAATTTGAAGAGGACGTGTGCGTAGCCGCCCCATCGGAATGAGATCCGCGGCGGCTCCGCACAGACCTATCAGTCTCATAAATTCTCTCGCCGTGACTTTGTCTGCGTGCAGACAATAGCGAGCGTAACAACTGACTAATTTCGCTCTGGTTAACGGCAGACGAACGAGATTGTTGTGCGTCTCGAAGCTCATTCCCAGATGAGTGAATGACTTGGACGGCACCAGATCCGACTTCTCCTCGTTTACTATAAAACCGAGACGTCGGAGCAATAGAAGAAGATTCTGAACATCGTTCTGAAGCGTTAACTCGTTGCCGTACCTCTGAAGAATGTCGTCCAGGTAGGCCGACGTTACCGCAGACGAATGAGCTCGGAAGTAGATCATTACCGAGTTCATTACCCGAGTGAAAGCCCAGGGTGCTAGATTCAATCCGAAGCACATGGCCCGGAACTGATACACCACTCCTAGGACTGCGAAGCGTAGATACTTTCGGAATGTCGGATGTACCATGACGTGAAAGTACGCATCTTGAGATCTATGCTCGTTGCATAATCGTTCACCCGAATACTCGCTCTGACCGATCGAATCGTCTCCATATAAAACTTCGGAGCGACGATCAGCTTGTTTATCCAGCTCAAATCTATGACTGGACGGAACGAGCCGTCTGGTTTCGGAACCAGAAACAGATGGCTGTAGAATCCCAGAGATTCCTGGTTTTCTACGACCTCTACCGCGTTCTTCATTAAAAGAGACTGCACCTCTGATAACAGAGCATCTCTTTTCTGTGGATTTGACGGAAGATGAGTCCACTTTGGACTTCGAGTTAATGGAGGCTTTCATTTGAAGGATATCTTTAGATCTTCCGAAGTCACTCCTCTCACCCAAGGGTCGTCCGTAATCGACGCCCACTCTTGTGAAAAACTCGACAACCTTCCGCCAACCGGAACGCGATAGAGGTTTAAGCCATCACCTCCTGGACCTGCGAGGCCTGCGGTAGGAGAAACCACGTCTTCCATGACCCGCACCTCGCCTCGTCGACCTCGGGGCGTCCGACCGATTGTCCCGGCCTGAAGGACGTCCCGAACGAGAGTCGCTATCCTGACGGTCTCTCGAATAAGACCAAGAGGACGCACCGGAACCTCTATAGGAACCTCTCTTGGGCGCATTAGACCCAGAAGTGCCTGTCTTATTCGTGTCTGCTGTATCCGACTTTTTAGGAGCCGATCTGAACAACAGAGAATCATTAGCTTTCTTTTTAATTTTATCATAAATAGCGGAAAGCTTGCCGTCAAAGAGAAGTTCTCCTGAGACCGAAGCGACTCTAAGAGAGTTCTTCACCTTAGAATCCACTAGTGTGGATGTAGCTAGGGCTGCGTCACGTCTAACCAACTCCAGATTTGCCACTGAAAGGGCGGAGTTACACGTGGAATAAGCTACTGCCCTTGAAAGAAGTCTTAAAGAGGATTGTATATCCTGAAACTCTTCCCCTTGAAGGCGCAGTGATAGCGCCTTAGTAAGGTGATCTGCGTAAGATAAGGCATCTAAATTGGCTCTGTTAGACGCAATAGCTGTTTCCAACACCGCGGTTGGAATAGAAGCTGACGACGGTAATGATAGCTCTAAGTCTTCCGCCTCGTCGTCCATACGCAGAGGAACTCTCGGTATACCCTGTCCTGCCGTATCGAATTTATTCCTTGCATTAATGAAAGGCAGGTTAAGAGTATTAGCGGACAAGAAACCTGCTTTCCCCGTCCTGGAAGCAAGTTTAAATATAGCGTCGTTCAATAATTCAAATGTTCTTGCAACATTATTGGACTGCGACGGAAACTCGGGAGCGATGTCCCTGAACCGCTCAAAAAATTCAGAGTCCAATGACGCTATAATTCTCTTGTCCGGAAGCGCAGCAGTCTGGCCCGACGGAACAACTTGAGGGAGAAAGTGCCGGATGAAGTCCACGGCAGCTTTATGTTGTTCCGAAAGGGATAGCTCCAAATCATCTGTATCCCTTTCACCATCCGGTCGGACCTCCCGATGTTCCCGGTCGTCCGCCCCCGATGCTTCGGCGGAGCGTACCGACCCAGCGCCGTCGGATAATTCTCGATCCGACACCGTTTCTGTCGGCTGCTGGGATGCTGCGATAAGCTGTGCTATCTGCACAAGAATGTCCGACGTCGAGACCTGCGGAGGCGCAGTCTTTCGCTGCTTCGCCGAGGGCAGCTCCGCATCAGATGGCTCCCGCATACTTTTCCTATGCGAACGTCCGGAGTCCATCGGTCTCGAATCCCTGGCTGCCGGATGGTGTGACCTGGTCGCCGAAGAATCCTTCATCGGCGAAGCTGGTAAAATATCGGCGGTCACGCAGCCAAGGTGCGGTCGTGTGCGCTGACGAGAAGAGGAAGCCTTAACAGTCTCTGCGGACTGCTTATACAACGGAGCGTCCCGAGCGACGGACGTATGCTCCGCTAAAGACACATTTTGTACCACAACATCTGGTCCCAGATGTTGTTGTACGAGAGAGGGACCTCTCTCGCTCGCGGCCCGGCTGGACCTGGACGAGCTAGGAACCGGACTAAAAGGCTTCCTCCGTTCTCGCTTACTATCCGCCGTCACTGGGTGTGCATCTATTATGTTTATAGTGCTCGCATCACCCAAAATTTCCTCTTGGACCGCATCGGACGAACCCGGCTGCCGAACCATTCGGTGAATGGACGCTACACCGGGCGAGCTAGCGGACGACATTTGTCTAATCTCCATGAGCACTTTTGCCGCTAGCTCTGAATTCATTTGTGACGACGGACGCACACTTGAAGAAGATAACATGGAAACATCACCCTGTTCTGGTTCCTCTGAAATAGAAACTGAGAGAGTAGAGTGACCTTGTGGAGAAAGAGCCGGCATCGCTCTTTCTCCAGAAACAACATATCGTGACACACGTTTCCAATGTTTCTCATCCCAATGTTCACATATAGGACAGGGATTAATGCGAGAACACTGACTACAATTAATACAATGATCATGAAAGTCAGAGGAAGATTTCTTCCTATTACAATTTGAACAATGTCCCTTCATTGTGAAAGAACAACAATAAGTCCTAGTTACTCGCAAAAACCCCGGACACAAAGATACATAATAACATGATCCATTAATAAATGAAAAAACAATTGCAAAACAAAATAATTTTGAAAAAATATTTTTTCAGAGAAGCCCAAGTTGCTGAAAAGTAACGTTGAGCCCCGATGGATCCGATGGCAAAGTGTGGTCAAAAATTTTAAATTTATATAAAATAATTAATGAGACACTTTCGGATAATATAAATGTATCTTATAATGAGATAAACTACCACAAAGGCAAACAGCCCCCCTCAAAAAAGGCTGTTGCCAATGAAAACAAACAGTGTAAACACACTAGAAAACATGACTCCAGGCACTGAAAAAACTGGCCCGGAATCAGTCATCAATTACACTCTATCTGATGCAAAACAGAGACTCCCAGGGGAGAATCTGTAGAACATCAGATGGAAGATGCAGAACACAAACGTTATACACCCATGGGTGAAAACGTAACTATGGGGAAAATAACAGAAAACATTCTGTAACCAAGCAACTCTCCCAGGAAATTTTAGAAATGAAATTTCTCAAAAATATGCCAAAAGCATGGGAGAATTGCCAGGGGGGACTTTAGAAGGCTAGGGGAGAGGAAACACTGAATAAGCAGTGCAACAATTAGCAAGAATGACAACAAGAGGCCCATGCCTCGAAAATAGGCAACTTAACATAATTTCATCAAAAAATTTTAAGTACAGCCCTGATTATTTTTTGCCACTTCTTTTTCCTCTCCTCCTTAGAATCACATTTTCTCCAAAAATTACGTGTCTGGCATCCTTTAAACTGAGATTTACAAGCACAAAGATCAGTGAGATGTTGACTGATGAAGGGCCAAACAGAGAATGATAATTGGCGCCAATTTCGGGACGACTGCATCACTGCGCATGCGCAGTAGAGGCATACTATGGAGGTCCTTTAGGACATGATTTCTTTTTGTTTTGGATGCAAATTTTGGGGATTGGGGGGCAAAATTTGTGTTTGGCCCTGGTTTTGTTGGAGTTAGCACCAGCTAAGTCTGGGTCATTGGTACAGTATAAAAAATTAAAGAGTTGGAGGTAATTTAATTTGTTACCCTAAACAGTGAGTCAGTCACACATCCACACACTCGATCAGTCAAGCACCCACACATCCATCCATCCATCCGTCCCGCCATCCAGAATGAATGAATGAATGAATGAATGAATGAATGAATGAATGAATGAATGAATGAATGAATGGATGAATGAATGAATGAATGAATGAATGAATGAATGGTCACTAGTAAGACTAAGAACGAACGAGTGAGTGAATGAATGAGCGAATAACCCTTCATCCGGCATGGATGTTATATGACACTAGTTATTAGTAATCAAGTTCTATGCTATCTGTTCCATCCGTTATGTCGAGATAAATGAAGTGAATAAGTGAGTGAATGAATGAATGAATAACCCTTCATCAGGCATGGATGTTATATGACACTAGTTATTAGTAATCAAGTTCTATGCTATTTGTTCCATCCGTTATGTCGAGGTACACCGCCCATGTCCCCCATAGGAACAGGCTCACTTTGATGAGGGATCATAAGCCCCATTTTTGAGAAAAAAAGAAACAAAACACTTGCTCGTTCCAATAAGGGGTCATAAGCCACATAACCACACCTGCTCGTTCCAATAAGAGGTCATAAGCCACATAACCACACCTGCTCGTTCCAATAAGGGGTCATAAGCCACATAGCCACATCTCCAAAGCAGCAACAAGAGAGAAATCACGAAGATTCGGTGGTTATCTGTGAAAAGCGTTGGTCTTTTTTGGACGCTATGCAGAGCAAAGGTGAATAGCCGAGTGAAAACTATTGTGGGCTAAAGTTATCTTGCTCGAACTAGCTTGACGAACTAGGGCGGAAAGCACTGCATGTGATGATGACGATGAGTGAATGACGGTTGGTGAATACCCAAGTAAAATAAAGATTATTGTGGGCTTAAGTTGTCTTGCTCGAACTAACTTAACGAACTAACGGAATTCGTCAATGTAGTATCAGCGAAAAAACTGTCTCAGTTATTTCACTGGTACTACATTGACGAACTAGCGTTGGCTTTATTTCAAGGTATATTTTCACTGATTAAAAGTTGATTTCCGACGCGAAGGTAAGGAAATCATGAACTGTAAATAGCGCAGTACTTTAATTTCCTACCCTAAACAGCAAGTCAGTCACACATCCACACACTCAACCAATCAAGCACCCACACATCCATCCATCCGTCCGTCCACCCAGAATGAATGAATGAATGAATGAATGAATGAATGAATGAATGAATGAATGAATGAATGAATGAATGAATGAATGAATGAATGAATGAATGAATGAATGAATGATAAGCAAGTTATAGGATAACTATTTTCTTCATCCCTTATGTCGAGATATACCACCCACGACCCCACTAGAACAGGCGTAATTTGGTGGGTCATAAGCCATCTTTTCTCGAGACCAAAATGATTGAATTGATGAAAAAAGCATCCTGATAATTGGTTGATGGTTAATATCGCTGGTAGTTTTAACGTAATATTGGGTAGGTGGTCAATGACTAGCCAGGTGAAAATCTGTGTGTGGGGGGGGGGGGGAGGGGGGGGGATAGATATGTTACATAAATATGTCATGAAGTGTTCCCTTTGATAACTGGAAGTTATTACAGCCATTGTAGCTACACGAACGACAGACGACACTTGTGAACAAAATTTGGGGAACTAATTTGTTTTACATCCCTTGTGTCGGAAACATAGCACAAGGTCCCACCCGGGACGAGATTGAAGAGCACGTTCCAGTAAGGTATCTCAAGTTATATGTCCGAGGTTGGAGATGACGAAATCATGGATTTTAATGGCGGTTTAGTGAATAGCGCTGCCCGATTATGGCTACATTAAGTAAATGGTTATTAAAGATTAAATGGGGCGGGGGGGGGGGGGGGGGGGGGGGGTGGTCTTAAATTCTCTTATTGGGACTAGATTGACGAATTAGCGCTGGAGGTTCTGTAGGGTATAAATTATCTGATGAATTGTCAATTTTAAGTTGATAAAAGATAGGGGGGGGGGGGGGGGGGGGGGGGGGGGGGGCTTAGTTGTGGTCCTAGACAGCAGGTCAGTCACAAACGAGTGAGTAGTTGTTGAATTATATAAATGAGTAGGCTATATTTACCTGTCGAATGCGAAAACTTGATGTTGATGTTTTTACGGTCTGCATAACCTAACAACAGTAGTATGAATCATAATGGATTTACATTACACGTAAAATATAAGAAGATTTTCTGTCTAGTCCTTTAAGGAAAGGCTGCTTCAAAAGCAAGTAGGGTCCGATTAATTTCTGATCAGTTTTTGGTCTGTCATCGCTTTGGTGTATCACAAGAATCCTACCATGAAGAATTAAACACAATGGAATTGCAGGAACAAAATCTACAGCAAGATTTCTGTCTAGTCCTAAGAGGAAAGAGACGAGAGATCAGACTCGTGTCTGACAAGTTTTGGACTGTCCTCGGCTTGGTGAATCATGAAAATCCTACCATCACTCGTCCAGAATGAATGAATAGTCCTATTCTTTTTCAATTTTGGAGAGTTTTGAAACAATAGCCGACCTGCGTGCTGTTAAAGACTCAGTGATAAAGAGTTTATCTGGGTCGTTCTTGAGGGCTCTTTTCGATGTGAAGACAGCTTGACGTTTCCGGTAAGAGACGAAACAGCAGATCACATTACACACTTTCTTAGAACCACGTTCGCCGGAAACTGATTTAACTTTGCCAATAACATGTGACCTACTGATGTCTGCGTTGGATATGGGAATATTCAGCTTCTTGTTACAAATATCCAGAATGATATCGTCACTTATCTTATTGACTTCCCTCACGTGATCTGTTTTGACTGGAACACAAGGCAACCCCTTCTGCTGTACTGTTCTTGCTCATCAAACTGATTCTCGCAGTGTTCTTCAACCTGAGCAAGCTTGAGTCTAACCTGTCCTAAATTCTCTTTCAACTCCGCATTCTGGTCTTTCAGTGCAGATATCTCTTGTTTCAGGGGCTCTATTTGACTCTTCATGAACGCTTCTAGTCCCCTCTCCACTGCCTTAGGGATGGTTGAATGAACGACCTCTGCTATCTGAAAACGAAATTCCTGCTTCAGGCGCTGGTAGAGTGTTTCCAGTTTATCCTCGTTTGCGATGTTGGCAGACGCAATGAGCTCCGATCCAAGTTTCTCCAAGAAGGGCTGTTTTGTTATTGTCGTCATCATTACTTCCGACATATCCACTATAGAACCCTTTGTTGTGTCAGGACAGAACTCAGACTGAACACTACTCTCTTCCATCCCATTGTCACTGGTCAAGTTCAATTTGCCAATAGACGTCTCGGTTGACTTCTTGGACGCTCTGGCCTCGAGAGGTGATATGTTCTCAGACCCTCTTTTCACACCTGAAGGAGTAGTCTGACCTGGTACAGTTTTCTTTGTTTTGGTCATGCTCTGACATCTGTTTTGTCATCAAAATTACACACTATCTGATGCAAAACAGAGACTCCCAGGGGTGAATCTGCAGAACATCAGATGGTAGATGCAGAACACAACGTTTATACACCCATGGGTGAAAACGTAAACATGGGGAAAATAACAGAATTCATTCTGTAACCAAGCTAATTCTCCCAAGAGAATTTAGAAATGATCTTTCTCAAAAATATGCCAAAAGCATGGGAGAATAGCAAGGGGGGACTTAGAAGACCAGGGGAGAGGAAACACTGAAAAAGAAGTGCAACTTTATAGCAAGAATGACAACAACAGGCCCATGCCTCGAAAATAGGCAACTTAACATAATTTCATAAAAAATTTTAAGTACAGCCCTGATTATTTTTTGTCACTCCTTTTTCCTCTCCTCCTTCTATATCCTCCTTAGAATCACCATTTCTCCAATAATTACGTGTCTGGCATCCTTTAAACTTTACAAGCACAAAGATCAGTGAGATGTTGACTGATGAAGGGCCAAACAGAGAATGATAATTGGCACCAATTTCGGAACGTCCTTGACACTGCGCATGCGCAGTAAGGGCAAAGTATGGAGGTCCTTCAGGACATGATTTCTTTTAGTTTTAGATGCAAATTTTGGGGATTGGGGGGCAAAATTTGTGTTTGGCCCTAGATTTTTAAGAGTTAGCACCAGCTATGTCTTGGTCATTGGTACAGTATAAAAATATAATATTTTTTCAGATGCTGAATTTGCATATTACGCGGGCGGATGCGTTGATTCATTGGGTAAAGGGTTAAATATACCCATCAGATATGTTTTGATTTACTTATCTGGACTATTTCAGAGGCCAAGAAAGTAAACCTATGATTCTCTTTTCTGACCAACTCATATATTCCAGATAACTGAATCTAAAATATACCATAAAGATTCATTTTCTTTGAATCAAAGCTAGAAATGTTATGACTTGATTTGACTGAATGTTTGATGTCATTAGGCCGCAAATTTTTGAAAGTCTGTTTAGTGTAAATCAACACGTTTTGATTTTTGTTTCTGATAATAGCGCGTTACTGTATTTCATCTAAATATTTGGACACTTGAAATATTCGGACACCATAATTTTGTGAGAAAAGTATTTTTTTAACCTTCTATGTTTGGGACACCCAGGACACCTGTCAGCCATGGAACGTCTTTTTGACCTAATAGGAGTTTGGTGGTGTTTCGGTATGTTTCAAAACAATTCTAAAAAATATATACTACATACATACACTAATTTGTGTTGTTTTTCATTACAATTCCCTCACGTTATCACGATTAAAATCCAAGTAGTAAAGAACCAGAAAATAAACGTTTTAATGAAATTGCCAGTCTGAAGATTGATGTAACATACCAGTACATGCATTGCACGAATATATTTCTATACAATGTTGTAACTGAAAACAAATCCCACAATTCCCCGTTGAAAACTTCTGATCCCATCGTGAGAAAAATACCTGCCAAGATGCTGATTTGAACGGACCCGGTAAGTATTGAGAAAACAGGAGTCAATTAATCTGCAGGAAAAATAAAAGTGGAGTGGGGCTCATTCTGGGTTGTTTTTTCATTCCAAAATCTGGGTGCCCAAGCCAAGATGAAACAAAATGATACCGACACTGGACAGGTAGACAACTGACACTGACAATGAGAGGCTGACTGAGATGGCGAACATGGCCGTAACAATGAATAATTGCATTGAAAATTGACACACTCCAAGGGGAATAAATAAAGAACACTGTAAATGCAAGGGCAGATCCAGGGGGGAAACTAGGTGCCGTGCCGACCTCCCCTTTCCCCCCCCCCCCCCCTCAAGGTTTCGACTGGCAATTTTTTTTATCCAATGTAGACTTTTCTTTTTCGAAACAATCCTTACATCTCATTTTCTTGTTATATGCTAAACAGACTTTCAAATAACTGTGGCCTTACTATTAGACAAAGACCTACGTAGAATCCTACAGGTAAATTTCTATGAAAAGTGGATAAAGAAACAGCCGTAACGGTGTAAAATTCTGAACAGAATTAGACTGGTAGCCTGAGAGCTTGCTGAAATGGTAAAGATAACTATTTTCTAGGGTTTGCTTTAATTTGTATTTGTACACAGCCTACAGATATTAACCCCCAGTTACGGACCTGGACAAATGTCTTGAATTAATAATGCCCGACCACAGCCTGTACACATCCAGTGGCTTAACAGTGATTTCTAGTCAAGTTTTGGCTGCCTGTTAAAGCAGCCAGGACTTGACTAGAAACCACAGCTTAGGGTATTTATCTATTGTTAACAGAATTTCCTCATGATAGCATGTTCTGAGGTTATAAAACTTGGTAATAGGCCTTTAAAGATTAAACATACATTTTTATTCAAATACAATTCGAATTGCAATATTCTTTTCGTTACATACCTCTTCCTGGAAAAGCAATTTGTGGACGGGATACATTCTCTTGAACAGCTACTTCAGTTGTTTTGGACTGTGTTGCTGTTGGAATATTGTGGTGTATCCTCTTATAGTGATTATACACAGCTACGGAGAGAACCTTTTTGGCATAATCCTGTCCGACTACATATTTATTCAAATATTCATAAATCTGAAAAGTTAAATAAAGCAAAGTTAACCCTTTACCCATGATAGGAGATGACACTTGCCAAAATATTCTTGAATAACTCAAAAATTCCATATTTCGACTAAAAAAATGCTATGACCCCTCATTAGAATAAGACCAAAAAAAAATAATAATACAATTTCAAAGCTGATTTTTGTGCAAAACACCTGCCAGTCTTAGCTGTTATATTAGGTAAGGGGTGAAGTTTTTCTGGAGAAAATTTTTGAGGAATATTCCTCATTTGGGACTGTTAAAATTTGGCTCCCATATGGAGTCCAAATAGAAACCCAGGGACTTTATTTGCACAAACCTGAATCTGCACCCCCCCCCCCCCCTCCCACATACACACCCCTCCAAGGATGTTGTAAACCAGATACCAAAAGATTCTGACTAATGGTTCTGAAGGAGAAGTTTTTAAAGGATATTCCCATATTGTACTGAGTTAAAATTCAGGCCCCCATGGGGAGCCCAAATGTGAATCCAAGGGCTTGATTTGAGTAAACTTGTACCTCCCTATGGATGCTGCATACCAAATATCAAAAGATTCTGATTGGTGTTTTTTGGGGGTGGGGGGGGGGGGGGAGGGGGGGTTAAACTATGCTGTATCTTCATTTTTCTTTATTCCCCACTATAGTACACTCTGATGTAACTGATTGCAATTTTTTCACCCTTCAATTCAACTAGGACTAAGGATACTTTATACCAAATAATAGTTCTCTGTTCCATGCGGTTTACAAAATATAAGTGTTTGAAAATATTTCTATTTTTGGCTCCTGGAATTCTCATGGTGATGAAGGATTTTTTATTTTTTTTTTGGCATGAATCCAGTACTTATGTTGTTTTTTCTTTTGCATGAATCCAGTACTTATGACTCAATAATACCACATACAAATTTGGTTCAAATCAGCTCATCAGTTCAGAAAAACAGAAATGTTGGACAGGTCCAAAAATTTTACCCCTCCCATTATAAAGGTAAATATTACCCTGCGAACTCCATTTGAACAAACATTATTCTACCCCTCAAAATGAAACTCAGTACATGTACCAAAAATCAAATCATTGTACTTATAGGTTCATAAGATTTTTTTTTTTTAAATATGAGCACATTTTTCACCATCCCTTCTGTATGGGGCAGGACAACTTAATTTTAACAAAACAAAATAGATGTTACAAGAAACCATCACCTGAAATGTCACTGAAGTCAGTTCAGCAATTTTGGAAGAGAAGCCCCGAACACCATGCTCACAGATGACAGGCAGAAGACAGAGTGTGATCAATGTATCTCACCCTTACTTTCAGTCAGGTGAGCTAAAAATACCATCTACTTTTTTTTCTTCTAATTTTGCCATCCATCATCAGAAAGGGCATATTCAACTAGAAAAATTTCAAACATTATGTTCATGGACAACAGACAGAGAGGGGTAAGTATAGCTCAGCCAGACTTTCAGTCAAGTGTGCCAAAAATAATATCCAAAGTTTGTTTCCTTCTAATTTTGCAGCTCATCATTAGAAAGGGCATATTCAACCCGGAATTTGAGAAAAAGGACTCCTGCCGGCAATTAAAGTTTCAGGTTGTTTTTGTATTTGGGCTGGAGAATGAATACAGTTTATAGTATTTATTTATTTATTTATTTATTTATTTATTTATTTATTTATTTATTTATTTATTTATTTATGTTTAAGGTCATATATATATGCACAATGGCTACAGTTTATAGTACCAGTCAAAAAGATATACAGAATAACAGAAATAACATACCATTTTTGACCACTCTTTAAAAATACAAACACCTAATATAATTGTTTGCGCTGAAAAGGAATAAATTAATAACCCAATTAAGCCAGAACCTGAAAATTGTTGAAAAACATCTCTTGAAAAATCTTACGCATTTTAGTACTACACTGTGATGTAGAGTTTATTTTATACTTTCAAAAGGTTTACAGTTTAGCTAATATACATATAATTATGCTTTGAATGCATTCTTGATATTATTATACCATGATAGAATCAAATGAAGCTGAGAGATATAAAAGCCTCACACAAACAGAACACTGCATTCCAGTTCAAGAACCTTCTATTACTTTACTCACTCTACCAAGTAAACTACACCGAGGAGTGACCACACAGTATTGTTTAACTCCTTGCATGCTGCTGGCAGAAAGTCCTGCCCAGGACATTATTTCTTTTGTCCAGAAATCAAAATGTGACAATCACTTTCCTGACATCCCCGGGCTGAGGTAGGTAGGGATTTGAAAAACTCCTAGTTCCATCTTTGCAAGTACAAGACCAGCTTGGGAGTGAGAAAAAAACCTAGGTTCTATCAACATTATAAGTTATTCTGTCTGTTGACAGCCGAGGTTGAATACATGTTTCATGCCGGGAAGTGAGACCATGTCGTCCCCTGTCAACAAACAGAATAACGTATATGTCCTGTTCTTACACAAGTACAATTGAATTTGAAAAAAAATATCTTTATTCAATGTTTACGTGCGCAATCAACGGGGCGAGATGCTCTCGATTCATTTCAGTTTATGTTACAGTAAATTAATGAAAAAAGACCTTATAATCTAATCAGTTTCATAAATAATTACCCATGTTTACATAACTAATCTTTTTGTACGTAATAACGGTACTTTTGTGTGTATTTTACTTCAGTTAAATGTATTTGTCTCAGTTGATTTCAAGTGAAAAAAGACATTGCGATGAACCATTGCTCATGGCATCGAGACACTTTCCTGACAGTGGACATCAGGCCTCGAAATAAGAGGTGAACGTTCATACCGTTCGCCTATTGGTTACGCAGATTTGAGAAAAGTTTTCAGCATGTTTCCTCCCACTGATTTAAAAGAAGCACTGCCGTGAACAAAATGAGAACAAAATGCTTGTGGTTATAATACAGAGTGTTTCAATCATTACTGTACTTGTGGGGGTATAAATCTATAGTATTAGCGGTACTGAAGATCTGCAGTACCAACTCGTGGCGCCCTCTGGCTCTCAAAACAATTAATTTGTTTCGATTCTGAGAAAGATGCTTGTCTGTTACAGCTAAAGGGAGCTAATTGCTTTGTTAATACATTTACCACACGTGATAGCGGGGGAGGAATTCGCTAGAATTGTGCACTTGGTGATACCTTCCTGAAATTTGGCATGATGTAAGGGTAGGCATCAGAGATTTCAAAATCGATCGGCTACAAGTTGGCACCATCCTCTAGCCACCACTAGCAGCGAAATCCAAAATGGCCGCCAAGCGGATCGAAAAAAAGCTATTTTCGCCGATCGCACAACTGAAGCTCCAAACCTAACACCATACATGTGCTGTAATTGATGTGAATGATGGAGTGAAGCCCTTGGAACAAGTTGGGGGGAAGATTAATGGATAATGGGATCAGAATTTCCGTCGATGTGTGCGTCTGTGTGTCTGACTGTCAGTATGATCGTCCGTCCGTAGATAAATTAGTGTTGAATGTTTCTCGGGAATGCAATGGTCAAATGAACATGGTATGAGAGATTCCTGTCAACACATGAACAAGGGTACTCGATAGTATGCAGCAGTGGGGATACTTGGACATTTGATAATCCAATTAAAGTGACAGTCTATTCTCAACTTCCGGCATTTTCGATAGATTTATTTTCTAAGAAAATAAAACTATCAAATTTCTAGAGGAGTTCTGGTTCAATCTCAACACCATAGCGACACGTCTGCCAGCAAGGGCAGTGCTGGAATGAACTCGGGATGCATTAGTTCCCGTTGTTAATTATACAATGTTATCTTGCCAGTATAGAACATTGGCAAAATGGGACTAGAAGGGGTGAGTGTATGTTTGCAGTCATTCGAGGTACAGGAATATTTTTTGACTACAAGTAGTATTCTTCATTTTCGGCCAGTTAAGATGTGGTGTGTTCCAAGTCAGGATTAATGTTGCCGACACTTAATGCCCATCCCTCATGGTATGCTACTTTACCAGGGATATAGAGATATAGCCACCACTGGGAGCCAAAACATGACCTTTGATGTCGATGAGTGGTCGAAATGTTTTAGCGAATAACTTATCGAAATATGATCCGGTATGGCAATTTGATACCTTACGTTAGATTTATTAGATCAACTCAGGTATGGATTCATTGAGACATGAGTGCGCTACAAGATGAAGGATTTCCAAGTTGATTTGCTATGGAGTAGGAACTGACTAGTCACATGTGGCCTATGGCCAGAGAAAGACAAGGATACCATAGATGAACACACGGGTGAACGAAGGTATCAACTGTTGTACAGAGGCAAAATAGTTGGGGATATTGTATCATGCTATGCATGAATTAACACCGTCTTGTGCAGTAAATAACAGACTATTTTCCGAAATCTAAAACTGTATTCCTATACCCCGGACAATGTAGCAAGCCACATGGGATGAACATTTGTTAGCAAAATCAACTCAACTAGAAACATGACATGTGTTAACTGGCCGAAAATGGAAAAAAAAATACCAGAATAGGAGATGACTGGTCCTAACATGACAGTATACTACTCAATATTGTTACAACAGCCACCTTCACACTTACACAAAGGTGTGCACCTTAATCCAGCTTTCAAGCATTTGCAATTGCCCTTGCAGGCCTTGGCACAACTACAGTGGAGCATCAGTGCACATGCAGCACTTGCGTCTCCTAGGTGAGTCCAAAATGGGACCAGAATATTGAGACGTGGATTCCACTCCCATCCGTACTGTGATGGGTCTGGCACACATAAGTGTTTCTGCAGAGCACGATGCCAAATGAAAGATGACACAAGAATTACCCTTTTTACATGTTGATACAGAGCTGCTTTGGTGGGCGGGATGTTTTCCATAGACTTAAGGCCATGTGTGAACATATGCCGTCTCGCATCATTGACACGTGTACTGACACAACTGTTACTGTACATCTGTATGGTGAGTTTTTCGATATGCTGCATATGAGGGGAATCCTCTGAAAAGACTTGCGGATTCTCAGTCAATTCTATCATCATTTCAGTTGATGCGGGAAAATTCATCCATGCATTCCATCCTGTCTTCTTCCCAATGCCGAGCATGCTGGATGTTACATCACAACCTGTGAAGGCGTGGAAGAAAGTCAGGGCCTTACAGTAATCAGGTCCAAGTTGTGAAGCTATCTCATGAATTGGCATATCTTTATATGCCTTTCCAATTCCAAACCCAATCCACAGCTCACTGAGTCCAAGGTCACGGAATGTTGCGAAATGGTGCAAAGACAGAATGACGACATCAGAATCAACCGTGCGAAGAAAAGCTATTTTGTGACCTTGTGAGACTGCATGGTTGAGATGAAGCATCATGCGCGTGTCTGCTTCCTCGTGGTTCGATGGAGATATGTCACATAAGCTAACATCCTTATTGCATAGTACATATTCTCCTGATGTCGTTAACAACTGGTACTCGGATGTTGATGTTAATTTCAGCAGTTCAGCAGACAGGAACTTGAAAAATTCGTCTTTATTCTCACTAACTTTCAAGAATGCCTGCCAATTCTTCCCTTTAGGTAAAGGGACGTTCTCGGACACCCGTATCAACCTAACTGCTGTCTCACCGAGGCGTTTTGCTCGCGTCTGATTCTTCAAACTGCCTTCGGGGTAACAGTCATAGATCGCATCAACCCTTGTGGTGTTCGTGTTAATCAGAGATTCGATGTATGGCAATAATTGCAATCGAGCATATTCTCCAAACAGATCCGCTTTCTGTGGTTTGATTACATGGACTACAGCAGGCATATCCAAGATGACAACTGAAGCTTGTCTAGCTGCTGAATTCTTCCCTTGTGCAGGAATAGCTGGTAAACAATTGAGAATTTGAGATTTTGTCCCACTCCGTAGCTTACCTCTATCGGATAATGCTGGCGGATCACGTGCATTCTCGTGCATGAAAAACTCATCCATGTTTGAATCAGGCCGGGCTTGCAGTGAAACGAACATCTGGGTAACTATTGCGGCAGTTGCTTTACTTGACATGAGTTTGTCTCGGCCTTTGTCCAGGTTGGCTGGGGGTGGGTTAAGGAAGGTATATATATTTGCCTTGGGAATAACATCATTCAGGGGTACGGTGCATTCCACAAGCCTTTCCTTCAAGAAAGTGGAATATAAATGCTTGCCCCTTTCGGGTAATGACCGTAAACTCTTACTAACTTCGGGGTCCATATATTCACCAGTATCTAATGTCACCAGCTGACCACTAGTTTCATCATAAGGGTTGATAATGAGTCCCTGATTCACCAGATCGAGGAGAGATTTCAATTGATTCAGAAATTTTTTCTGCTCTGATACCGAACTTTCCGGGTGTTCCGTGTTATCTGATGATGTTGTGTGGAAACTTGCATATTCATACTCATCTATAACACGCAGAACTTCTGACCTTGAAAGCTCAATAACGACTTTCTCTTCAGCCTGGCCATAGAGACCTTTTGGACCACTGTCTTCTTTGAGTAGTTGGATACTATGTTCTTGGCTCTGATCTAAACCCATCATACTGAACTTCCTCTCACTACGCTGGACCACAAAATGGCCTTCCATGAATTTGTTGTGGATTGAAGGATGCCGCCTGGGTAGCTGAGACATGTCTCTCAGAAATACGGGGACCCACCGACAATAATTTGTATGTCCTAGGGCAAAAAAGTAACTGCACAACTCATCGATAGAACACAGTGTACCAGGCCAGTTACCGATTCGTTGGTTCCGAACGAATTGACAGCTTGTCAAGAGAAAGTTCCGAACGATTTCACCCCAATAGCGCGCAGTTGGAGATTGTGAAAGAATCCTCTGTTCCCACATTTCAAATGACTCATGGGGCCCAGTCTGCTGACAGTAAATCTCATAAGCATTCTTTCTGAGGATCTCAAGCCAAGCTAGAGTGAGAAGATATGCCTGTCGCGTCCTCTTGACATGTTTCCCACCAAGTAGGGATGATGCTACACCGGGTGTGAATATCTTTGCGAGGTGAAACATTCGCTCCCAACCAGAACCACCCATAAGCTTACCACCAGCTTCTTGGGTGCACATTTCAAGATGCAGGAATCCAATCATACACACCATTCGATCCTCACCTATCTCCTCTGGGAACAGCCATTGACATTTTTTCTGCCTGGCATACAACGGACAGTCACCTTCAATGACAGGTATCTGGCCGGGGTTTACGAAAGCAGTAGCTTCCCTGACCACATACATAGCATGCTTCTGCATACTGAGTGAGTCCGCTTTCTGCTCACTGAAAACAGGGAATACCCCAATAACTGCACGAGGTTTGACATTGTCTTGATCTTCATGTTTTGAAAAGAAGCCTGAAAAGGTCACAGGGACTTCATCAAGCTGCCAGCTGCCATCAACCTTCCCTTTATTGCTGATCTGTGACACATGAGACAACCAGTCATTCTCTCCCACGTTCAAATCTGCATATTCATTGGGCCGTACATTACATTCATCTGGAGATTCAAGCCTGATGTCCCCACCAAAGTCTTCAACGAAAGGAACAAATGCATAGTCGTCTGGGAGTTCAATTTGTGTGTCTTCTGGAACATCAAAACTCAGTGGTGGGGGATCAGTACCCACATTGTCCCTGCTCAGTTGACCAATGAGTGTGATGGACGTACCATGCATATCAGATCTACCAGATACATCAATGTTATCAGTGGTTCCTATCGAGAAAACATTACGTTTGCAGTTAGCTGGGACTACAACACCTTCGTTCTTGAACCGCAGTGAAACAGCTCTCGCGAAACTCCTGCGAACATCCATTACGCGATCATAAGAGACAGAGAGTCCCATTTGATGAAAATCTCTGATAAGATTTTTCATACGATCATGGGCATGCAACTTCAAACCCACATAAAGAGGCATTGGAGTTTCTCTGTCACGTCTCTGGTGAACATTTTGTGCATGTTCGGAGCGTTTCGCTGAATTGCTGATCAACATCTGTGAAATAGTACAAGCCACTCGAGTCTTGGCATTAACAGTCTCATCATCGCCTAAGTTCTGTATACTACATGTGCCCTCAAGTAGAACTCTAAGAAGAGTCAGGAGTGAGTTGGGTACAGGCTCGCTCAAGCAATAAGATGAAAATGATCCCGTGAAAGGAGCTTGAGATATGAGTATGTGTTTACGCAGAAGAAGACCCACATCAACTATCTTTTTTGCCTCTTCCTCAGACACTATACGAGTTAAAGATTCGGACAACAAGGAGCCAACTCGAAACCTACTTGAAATAAACACATCTCTACCCTGTGTGAAGGCGTCCCAGCCATCGCCCAATTTCTGCAACAAATGTTCTTTGAATCGAGTGGAATGTATTTCTTCACTAAGCCAATCAGAACCGACTTGCTTCAACCTCCGACTGTACAGATTCTTGAGATCGACAAGCTTCATCGCGGAATCGTTGTGTTCAACAAATGTTATGAGCTCTGCCATAACGAGAGGGTCATAGGGCAGGCCTGACGCGGAATGTTCGGCGTTCTTCGACTTTTTAGATTTAGCCGCTCGTGCTTCATTGGCAAGCTTACAATAACAGGTTTTGTGATAGTAAAGATCACTAGCAGCGGAATCAAATGCTGCATTGACCCGAGAAAAAACAACCCAGTTCTCGGCTTCCTTTGCCATAATTTTGAGTTTATTGTTATCAGACATTGATCTGCAAATAGGCTCACTGCTGTCACCTTCGCGTTTGTGACAATAAACACACTGGGGCAGTTTCCTGTCACAGCCAGATTCAAAACTTGTCCGTGTTCTTTTAGGACTCAGCGTGGAGCAGGATGCCACTGCCTCATTTCGCTCTCGCTTGTGTAGCACGCGCTGTACGATGTGAGTCCGAATACTGTCACGGCATGTCTTATGATATATTGCCTTATTCGTCAACAGTGACATCGACATACACTCATCACTCTCTCTCATCAAACAATCAATGGTCAAATTATATGGAAGCTCAACGCCATTATCTAGGAAGCGCGTTATGTCTTCCTCAATAGCTTTATAGGCGTCATGAAAACGAGATTCTCTATACGGACGCATCAATTTCTTGGAACTGTCTTGCTGGCAAAAGCAACAACGTTCCCAGTCAGTACTAGTCCGTACACGAAGAGGATTCTCACTCATTCTGTGAATGATTTTTGTGAACAATCGCGTTCTCGAATTAATTTCGACAGACAAATCAGAATTGCTTGCGGAATTACGCCAAACAAGAGATTGTATGGCAAAGAGACTGCTTCATAAAGAGCGTTGTTTCTCCGGGATCAGCGTCATTCAGGTTTGCCTGAATGACGCTGATCCCGGAGAAACAACGCTCTTTTCAAGTTCCAAGAAATTGATGCGTCCGTATAGAGAATCTCGTTTTATTCTACATCATCTCCCACGTCTGTTTCCAACACGTGCGTGGATCAGAGTTCACTTTCGCGCCCTTACAATCGGATGTATAGTCGGTAGACCGTCGAAAAGGAGGTTCCCTTCAGCCGCTGGCGGCCATTTTGGATTGTGCCGCTACTGGTCGCCACCGGTCGGTGTCAACTTGTAGCCGATCGTTTTTGAGAACCTCATAGCCTACACTAACAGTGTGCCAAATTTCAAGAAGGTATCACCAAGTGCACAATTCACCTGTATGTGACGAATTCCTCCCCCGCTATGAGGTATCAACTCTCGCACTGTGCGAAGCTGAAAATGAGTCTTTGATAAAATAAAACGTAGACATATTGAAAATCAAATGAGCTGTTGTTAATTATTTGCATTCCGCCCCTTTTTACCCCACCAATCCATGATAAAAATTTTCGAACACATTATGGAAACGTCTTTTATTCACCAATGCTGACTTCTTATTTACATGCTTATTCCATTTGAATAAACAGCCAGCATGGTTGTGAACATGGGTTTTTCCAAATGATTTCGAACATTGTGGCACAAATAAAGTTTTAGTTTGGAACTTTGGATTACATTCTCCAGATTCCGAAATGAGGGGAAGGTAGATATGATTTACAATTATTTCTTTTCCAATGTTAATCAGAGACTGCCAATGCAACTCCCATGCACTAAAGTTCAATTTATTCGTAATACAGACGTCCATCAATGGTATTTGACCACATCCCCACACAATTGCCCAATTACCACTCCCAGTTCGAGACAAATGTGTTTGGGTTTCTGAAATAATAAGCCATACAGCAAAATAAACAATTAAAATTCTTACATTTTCACTAGACTTAAAAATCATATAAAGCAAAGAACAACAAATGTTAATGTGTGCATACGTGAATGTGCATGTGCATGTGCATATGGGGGTGGGGGTGGTGTATGTACCTGTTTTGTACTTCGTCTGCCTTGGGTCCCTTGTGTCTAAACGCCAAACTAATTTGGGAGGAACTGTAATTGAGTATGTCAGAAGCTTTGTCAGTATTAATACTTTTAATGCAATGGTTAACCAATAGGTTTATGAAAATGAAAGTGTCAGTGACACTGTAGCTCAACTTGACAAACTTGAACTTGGTAAGTTATAAATGAAATGGCAAAATTGAAGATCATTGGCACCAATGTTATTTGATGAAATTTCAACATAACAGCATTGTGTGTGCACAACGTCAGAGTAATCCATGCATTTTTAAATGTAAACTGTAAGACTAGCTAAAGGAAGAATGTTGATACACAAATGCAGTATGTTCAGAGGTTATTGTAAATGGCAACTTTTTTCACAGAAATAAATGCTAATCAATAGCTCTTATCTAAAGGTCTTGCCTAATGAGCACACCAAGTTCAAAAACAATCATATGATAAATGTGGCCTGTAGGCCATGTCAAAGAAGAGCACAACAAGTTCAAAAACAATCCTAAGATAAATGTGCCCTGTCGGCCATGTCAAAGAATGTTGATGCACAAATGCAATAAATTCAAAGATTGTTGCTAACAGCAACAGTTTTTGATGGAAATGAAAAGAAAATAAATAGCTCCTATCTTTGTCACCCTGCATAAGCATACAAAGTTTTAAAACAACCTGATAATTAATGTGTCCTCTGAGGCATGCCAAAGGAAGATATTAAAGCACAAATGCACTAAGTAGAAGGTCATTGCTTGTGGCAATGGATTTTTTTTTTTTTTGGGGGGGGGGGGGGGGGGTTATGGAAATTCATAAATATACCCTGCAGAGAGTGCAAAAGGGATAAGTTGATGAACAAATGCAGTAAGTTCAAAGGTTGGTGATAATGACAATAAATTTTTATGAAAATGAAAAAAAGCAATAGCTCACATCTAGAGACCACACGGAACACACACACCAAGTTTCAAAGTGATCCGAACATTAATGTGCCCTGAAGGCAGGCCGTGTTAAAGGGAAATATTGAGGTCTGACTAAACTAAGTTCAAAGGTCAACATTTTTTGACAGAAATGGAAGAAAATTGACAGCTCCCATATAGATGTCACCCCCACACAAGCTCACAAAGTTTGCAAGCGATCCAATCATAAATGTGCCCTGCAGGTTGTGTCAAAGGGAAATATTGATGCTTGACTGCACTAAGTTTTTATTAACTTCATTGACGGTCATTGCCAATGGCAATATTTTTTTATGGAAATCAAAGAAAATCGATAGCTCCCATCTAGAGGTAACCCCAAACAAGCATGCCAGGTTTCAAAGCAATCTGATCATAAATGTGCCCTGTAGGGTGTGCCAAAGGGAAATACTGAGGTTGGACTAAACTAAGTTCTAAGAACGTTGGCCGCAGCAACATTTTTGGTCGGAAATGGAAGACAATCGATAGCTCCCATCTAGAGGTCTCCCCAAACAAGCATGCCGGGTTCATAGCAATCCGATCATAAATGTGTCCTGTAGGGTGTGCCAAAGGGAAACATTGAGGTCTGACTAAACTAAGTTCTAAGAAAGTTGGAAGTGGCAACATTTTTTGATGGAAATTGAAGAAAATCAATAGCTCCCATCTAGAGGTCACCCTAAATAAGCATACCAGATTTCAAAGCAATCTAATCATAAATGTGCCCTGTAGGGTATGCCAAAGGGAAATATTGAGGTTTGACTAAACTAAGTTCTAAGAACGCTGGCCACAGCAACATTTTTTGACAGAAATGGAAGAAAATCGATAGCTCCCATCTAGAGGTCACCCCAAACAAGCATGCCAGGTTTCAAAGCAATCCAATCATAAGGTGCCCTGTAGGGTGTGCCAAAGGGAAATATTGAGGTCTTCTGACTAAACTAAGTTCTAAGAACGTTGGCCACCGCAACATTTTTTGACAGAAATTGAAGAAAAACGATAGCTCCCATCTAGAGGTCTCCACAAACAAGCAAACCAGGCTTCAAAGCAATCCAATCATAAATGTGCCCTGTAGGATGAGCCAAAGGGAAATATTGAGGTCTGACTAAACTAAGTTCTAAGAACGTTGGCCGTGGCAACATTTTTTGACGGAAATTAAAGAAAATCGATAGCTCCCATCTAGAGGTCACCCTAAACAAGCATACCAGGTTTCAAAGCAATCCAATCATAAATGTGCCCTGTAGGGTGTGCCAAAGGGAAATATTGCGGTTTGACTAAACTAAGTTCTAAGAACGTTGGCTGCGGCAACATTTTTTGACGGATGTTGAAGAAATCGATAGCTCCCATCTAGAGGTCACCCCAAACAAACATGCCAGGTTTCAAAGCAATCCGATCATAAATGTGCCCTGTAGGATGTGTCAAAGGGGAAATATTGAGGTCTTCTGACTAAACTAAGTTCTAAGAACGTTGACAGTGGCAACATTTTTTGACGGAAATTGAAGAAAATCGATACCTTCCATCTAGAGGTCACTCTAAACAAGCATACCAGGTTTCAAAGCAATCCAATCATAAATGTGCCTTGTAGGGTGTGCCAAAGGGAAATATTGTGGTTTGACTAAACTAAGTTCTAAGAACGTTGGCCGCAGCAACATTTTTTGACGGAAATTGAAGAAAATCGATAGCTCCCATCTAGAGGTCACCCCAAAAAAGCATACCAAGTTTCAAAGTGATCTGATCATAAATACGACCTGTGAGGTGTGCCAAAGGAAATTGTGGATGTACGTACTAATGTACATACGTACGCCGACGGACGAGAAGTGATGGCAATAGCTCAGCTTGGCTTTATCAAGTTGAGCTAAAAATCTAGGTAACCGATCAACAGGTTAACCATTGTCAAATGAGGCAACCTGCTGGAAGGTTTATCAAAATCTTGTTATTTCGAGGCCTGGGACATAAGAATCGCTGACAGTAGGTGACACAAATAAAATCAACGCAGCATTGACCAATCTCTGCAAGGTATTTCGGTCGGTATTGGGACATATGACCATCTGCACTGTGTCCTTGGACATGACACTTAATCCTGATTACCCAACTGGGGGCAAAGTGGTGCTGTGTACTAAGGCATACTGTTGATGGTGCACAGTACACTTGTCTACAACTGCTGCTAACTCTGTCTATACATTGGAACCCTGTTAATTTAATAGTCACATTGTCAATGAAAATTACTCAATTAAAAGGAGTATTCAATTAACAGGGATTGTGCCACTTTCCTGTATTCTAGAGATAAACTTTGCATTTATTTTATTACATCTTGTTTGACAGAGCTCCATGAGCTCTGTCAAACAAGATATAATAGATTAAATGCCTGTATTGGATGTACTGAGACCAAATAGGTCTATAAACAAAGGAAAACTGGAGCGAGTCAGGGTAATTTCTTGACAGATTACAACATTTTTTATTCAGTTAACAGTTTACTCTATAACCTATATTCAATGAACAGGTCAAATTTGTACTGGAGGTATGGTAAATGGTTTTGTGTTGGGAAATTATATTCAGTTAACAGGGTTATTCAGTTAAGAGATATCCAATTAAGTGGGCTCCACTGTATTGGTTTAGTAACCTGGAGAGTCTGACAGTTGTTTACTGCTAGTTGTGGTTCTCTCAAGGATATTCCAGCTTCCTCCATCTATAAAGCTGTCACAACATGATATGACCCTGGTTGTTGAAAGAATCACTGAACCCAATAAACAAACTTCAATATGTGAATGTGATGTTCCAGTCTACATACACAATCACATGTATGCAGCATATTTTTCAAAAAAAAAATATGCACAAGAATAAAAGTCCTGAGACTGATGTCAAAATACCGAAATTTCAGGCAACAAATTTTTAGTTATCAACTGATTATATTATAGGCCCATGAACCCATTACCGATTATTCGAAGTCATAATCGGCTGATACCAATTCCTTTTATTAACTGAGTACCTATGATTAGGGCTGCCACGACTATTCAATTGAGTCGTCTTACCGTCGGAATGCGCTATAGCTATTATTTTTCAGGGTCGACTATTTTTTAGCTGTGTACATCAAACCACTGAATGATGATATTGGTCTGTGAGGGGCATGTAACATTTCACGGTACCTGTTATCTTTCATATTCATTGTTCATATATCGAAAATAGGCAGTAACTTTGACTTTACCCTTGCATATTATCTCATGAAATGGACGTTGCCATACCTAAACTCCATACTGGATCAAGCTACTGTGAACACACTTGGTTGAAAATCCATGTTAATTTTTGCCATTTTTAATCCAATAATTTTATTATCGATGTGGAATTTATTGGCACTAAAAATTTCAAACTTGGAAGTGTTTGCATCACGCGACACAAAATTGATTACGTCAGCGAAAAATTCACAGTGAACCCTAGTATTTTTCTGAACATACATAGACCACAGGTACTCGACACAAGCTGAGAAGTCGAAAGTAAAATTATATCTGATAGCATTTTTTAATCGATGCTGACATGCCCCCATAATGGTATATATAAATATTATGGGGGTATGAGTACCTGTGACAAAGACCAGGGGAAAAAAAAACAAATAAGTTGATTTAACTGATCATTATGATGATCTGGTGTCACTCACTTGGTGGGTGGAGCTTACTTTGATGGATGCAAGCATTACGTCTGCTTTCGATTTTTCAATTCTCCATTGAAAATTCCGATATTGATAATTTGATATTTCTTTCATTATTTCTGATAAGAGTATTAGAGCTGTTTAATAATAGGGTTATTATGACTAGGTGTCACTTTATCTGGACATTTGCTGGGATAGAGTTATTGGGTGGTATCAATGTTGTTCCCTTTTTTCATCACATGGCTGTGCCATTTCACAAAACATGTGTGACGTAAATTGCAGCCAGCTCTGGACATGATTCCAATGGACCAGCATTTCGTTAATTTGATGATAAATCCATCAAAACAGTGGGTAGTAAATCTATCGGAGCTGTCAGTAGGTAGTATAATAGTACTCTGCTGATTTCTTGCTATCAGCAGGCACTTTGTGAAATTGCATGATTTGTAACTTGTGTTTGAAAAAAAATGATAATCGGTGAGAACCGATATCTTTCTGGTAGTGCCATTTTGATTCTGTTACCCTATAATTGGCTGATTATACTGATTCAGTTAACTGTTTGATCACTACAAATCTTTACCACAATGCAACTAGGAATTTAACCTACAGTTAAAAGTAGAAGTCCCGTCACGAATTGTGCGATTATCTAGACTTAATTGCGCGCAGGAATTGCGCGCAATTGCTATATCGAATGGCATCCAAAGCACGGCAGGTTCTGCTGGTTACCCATAGCAAACATGGGCAATGTTTACCCGGAGGTCCATTGGCTGAAACATTGCTTGTGCACAGGCCAAATGCACAGAATTTGATAACCTTACTATGGTCATAACACGTGGATGAACACGCAGATCGACGTGCTATTTGTGCGCATTTCATGACAGGAGTTCTAGTTTTAACTGTATTCAATCTTGTTTGACAGAGATCAATTAGCTCTGTCAAACAAGACTGAATTGGATACATTGCTAGTTGCATTACTGGAAAAAATTGCTGTTACGTTGGGTAAAGGGTTAACCAATTAGCCACCACAATCAACTCCTTTGGTACTTTAATGGTAATCCACTCTCCATGAACTTATAAATGTAGATGGCTTGGACTTGAACAGACACCATTGCACAGCCAAAAGTCTTAACTTGACATTGGTGGGACAAACTTGTTCAAAATGCCTAGACCTTCATAAGATTATTGTTTTACTCAATATGAATGGTATACCTTTTTCGGATGAGGAGGAGGCTTTCCCTTGAGACTATGTTTACTTTCTCTATTCTCTTTCTGACTCTCACTTTCTTTTGTATCTTCATCAGAGAGGACGACAAAAAAATGATTACATTTTTCACACTTTACAAATCGTGTCGAAGCTGGAAAAAAAAAATAGAAGTAAACATAGCGGAACACTGTTAATTTAGTCACTTTTCCAATGAAACTTATTCAGTTAACAGAAGTATTCAATTAACAGGGATTTGGTCACTCTGCTGTATCATAGATATAAACTGTGCTTTTATTCAATCGTGACTTCAACCCCAAGCATTGGTTACAGAGTCCTCAATTACAAGTAAAAGAATTTGTTTACTACAATGATCAAGCACTGCCTCACTTCCCTGGTGTCAACACGGTTGAACATAAACTCTGAGCCGCAAACCTGAGACCACATTGCCGTCAATTCATCACAATAATTTACAAGGTCAAGGTAGAACCTGAAATCTGGTTGAATCTGAGATTTCACTAACAGAAGCTGGAATTCCAAGCTCTATCAGCAGAAATAGACATCAGCTATTTTATTTGCTAAATCTCAGTTTCTACCTGTACAAGTTGGAATTCCTGTGCTGGTAGAAACTGGAATTACATACATCAATATTTTAATCCCAGCTTTGACCAGAAGAAATTGTAATTCTATTCTGTTATGATATTAAATGGAATCATTTCTTTCTTTCATAAAAAAACAAGGTATGAGAGAATGGGGGAATGAAAGTGTCAATGACACTGTAGCTCAACTTGACAAATTTGAACTTGGTAAGTTATAAGTGAAATGGCAAAATTGAAGATCATTGGTACCAGTGTTATTTCGTGAAATTTAAACATAACAGCATTGTGTGTGCACAACGTCAGAGTAATCCATGCATTTTTAAATGTAAACTAAGGCTGGCTAAAGGAAGAATGTTGATACACAAATGCAGTTAGTTCAGAGGTTATTGTAAACAGCAACTTTTTTCCCAGAAATGAATGCTAATCAATAGCTCTTATCTAGATGTCTCGCCTAATGAGCACACTAAGTTCAAAAACAATCCTAAGATAAATGTGCCCTGTAGGCCATGTCAAAGAACAATGTTGATGCACAAATGCAATAAATTCAAAGATTGTTACTAACAGCAACAGTTTTTGATGGAAATGAAAAGAAAATAAACAGCTCCTATCTTTGTCACCCTGCATAAGCATACAAAGTTTTAAAACGACCTGATAATGAATGTGCCCTCTGAGGCATGCCAAAGGAAGATGTTAATGCACTAAGTTTGAAGATCATTGCATGTGGCAATGTTTTTTTCTTCTTTTTTTATGGAAATTCATAAACATACCCTGCAGAGAGTGCAAAAGAGAAAAGTTGCTGCACAAATGCAGTAAGTTCAAAGGCTGGTGATTACGACAATCATTTTTTATGGAAATGAAAAATCAATAGCTCACATCTAGAGGTCACCACAGACACGCATACTTAGTTTCAAAGTGATCCGATCATAAATGTGCCCTGAAGGGTGTGTCAAAGGGAAATATTGAGGTCTGACTAAACTAAGTTCAAAGGTCAGCAGGAACATTTTTTGACAGAAATGGAGAAAATCGATAGCTCTCATATAGGTGTCACCCCACACAAGCATACCATGTTTTCAAGCAATCCAATTATAAATGTGCCCTGCAGCGTGTGTCAAAGCGAAATATTAATGCTTAACTGCACTAGTTTTTACCAAGAGTAACTGCACTAAGTTTTTACTAAATTCATCAAAGGTCGTTGCCAACGGCAACTATTTTTGACTGAAATGGAAGAAAAACGACAGCTCCCATCTAGAGGTCACCCCAAACAAGCACACCAAGTTTCCAAGCGATTCAATCATAAATGTGCCCTGCTGGGTGTGTCAAAGGGAAATATTGATGCAAAACTGCACTAAGTTCATCAAAGGTCATTGCCAATGGCAGCATTTCTTGCAATCCGATCATAAATGTTCCCTGTACGGTGTGCCAAAGGAAAATATTAAGATCTAACTAAACTAAGTTCAAAGGTCGTTGCCAGCTGTAACATTTTTTAACGAAAATAGAAGAAAGAAGATAGCTCCCATTTATAGGTCACCCCCAACAGGCACACCAGGCACACCAGGTTTCAAAGCAATCTGATTATAAATGTGCACAGCAGGGAGAGCCAAAGGGAAATATTGATGCATAACTGCGATTGGTTCATCGAAGGCTATTGCCAGAGGCAACATTTTTTTGATGGAAATCGAAGAAAATCAATAGCTCCCATCTAGAGGTAACACCAAACAAGCAAGTTTCAAACCTATCTGATCATAAAGGTGCCCTGTAGAATATGCCAAAGGAATATATTGATTCCTGACTTAACTAAGTTCTAGGAACATTGCCAGTGGAAACATTTTTTGATGGAAATGGAAGTAAAGCGATAGCTCACCTCTGGAGGTCACCCCAAACAAGCATACCAGGTTTCAATGCAATCCGTTCATAAATGTTCCCTATAGGCTGTGCCAAAATATTGAGGTCTGACTAAACTAAGTTCAAAGGTCGTTGCCAGCTGCAATAATTTTTGACAGGAATAGAAGAAAATTGATAGCTCCCATATAGAGGTGTAACGTCTCGCATCATTTGTAAATAGTCACAAAATATAGTTTGTAAAACAGTAATTATTCAAATAGGAGTCCAATAAACAAAAGAAAATTATCAAATATTATTTATAAAATTCAGTAATTAGCTATTAATTCCTATTAATCAAAGTAATTAATAAACAGTAGTCAGATAAAAATAAAAGTTAAGACTGTAATTTATTTATAGAATGGTAATTAATTAAGTGAAAAATTAACGTAAGTTTAATCTGTAATTAAAGTTGGTAATTTAGTGGAGCACAGAATCCCCTGCCCAATGCCATTCTCTATTTTGGTATTTTTCAGCGTTTTGGCGAAATAAACGTTTGTAGGATTTTTCCCCTTTTATTTATTTTAAACGTTAATTAAGAATAAATCGCGTAAGTTTCAACAACTCTAGTTTACCTTTGGTGCACCGTTCGTTACGGTTAGGGTTGTCAATGTGTTAATATTTGACAAAATGCACATTGCAAGATCATTTATTAGTGCAAAGTTTACTTCTGTCAACCATTACTACGCAAGGTATTATGGGACTCGTACTAAATTTAGCTGCGTTTCTCAGTAGTCATGGTTATTTTCCCACACTTCGACCTCCAAAATTGGAAGTAGTTTTACTACGTCCAATACATCCACTTTTTCATTGGCCCTTTCAGAAGGGGAAGGTACATCCGAGCAACATCCAGAAGTTCACTGGCTGAACTGGAGCCGGAGGTACTTTCCGGAGGAGGACAGGTGTAGAAAAGGAGAGATGCTCATTTGCGGAGGTCTTCTCCATGTCATTTACCGGCAACACAACAAAGCCTTACCGGCGAAAATCAGCATACGACAGATCTGAACAAGTATTAAACAGACAATTAAAGCCTCCATAATTTAGATTAAAAAGGTATATACAAAAAAAAATATGGATTGAAAATACATACCTCAATACAAGCCTTCCATATATATAACTGTTGAAACTCTATAAACAGTCTTTTGGGATTTATAAGACTCACTCTTAGCCAAAAGTTCCCACTTTCGGTTTCACACTTTTACTACGAATTTTACTACAATTTGTTTAAAGTGGTTATGCAACAAATGCTCGTAGTAGTTTTACCTGTACTGCTGTTCAGACACAGTCCTGTCGAGTTTGAGGGATACTGGTAGGGTGTACACTAATGTTAGACATCGTTTACGATGAACACAGTATTTATTTATTTTAATAAGATAGAAATATTATAGCTTCAAGTCCAATGCATTAGAACAACCACTCGAGTGAATTACTACTGGTACTAGTACAGAAATAATTTTTGGAGCAACACCTCTCACATCATTATTTCATTTCCACTGAAAAGAAGCCAACCAAGTTACCAACGCCTTTTTATTAATAAATGACCTGTGTTCTTTGTACTTCCTCTTCAGAGTTTTTCATGTATACCTTGTTAGCTGTTCTACATGGTGCACAGTGTAGTTGATACAGATGTTCCTGTAGTGCTGATACAAACTTTATGTATGTGCATTTACCCTAACTGAGCTCCTAGAGCTTGGCTTATTGTGTTTGGGGTATTTCCACATCGACTAACTTTTTGTCGGCACTTTCTTGTCTCTTGCAAACTCGCGCCTGTTCACCCATCTCTTGTTCACATTTCATGTAGCCCATAGGAAATGGCCTAAATATTGAAGGGATACTATAATCGGGTATTAACCAACGATGGCCCCACATTTACAGAGATCAAGAATAACAGTATTTAACAGAAAGAAGAAACTAACATATGTACTCCAACTACTCAAGAATAACAGTATCTAACAGAAAGAAGATACTAACATACACACTCAAACTACTCAAGAATAACAGTTTTTAACGGAAAGAAGAAACTAACATACGCACTCCAACTACTCAAGTATAACAGCATTTAACAGAAAGAAGAAACTAGACCTTATATTCCAGCTAATTTATATATTGTTGGTAATAACCATCAGGAGACACAGTGGCCCAACACTATTGGTGACCCAATTACCTGTATATTGAACTAGCATATTGCTACCAACACTGAAGTCATTGGTTATCAGTAATTGATAAAAATAAATAAATGAATTTCTAGAATACTAGAAATCCTTTCTGTTCAGGCCGAGTGGTATTAGCGTTCTAAGTGTAAAAATCCACTTAATTTCAGCAGCATGTCTTTTCGTGTGGCTGTGTAGTGCCTCGGGATCGGTAGGGAGTACCTGAATAATCCGATATTTAACATCACGGATATTGTGGTCCGGTTGATTGAAGTGGAAAGCCACCGGAGTATCCCTTTTATGTGATATATCCGAAAAATGTTCTCTTATTCGGATTTTGAAATGTCTTTTCGTTTCACCCACATATTGTTTGTGGCATGTGGCACACGTAATGAGGTAAACACAATTCTTGCTAAGGCAATTGGCTCGGTTCGGCCCTTTATGTCTGTTCTTGGTGGTCGAGCCGGTGAACCATCTTTGTGTGGGTAGTGCCTTGTAAGTTGTGCAGTTCTTGTCGTGGCATGGTAGAAAGGGATTAGATATGGTGATTCCACTGATTTGTTTGAGAGGTGGTATTCTGGCTGTTAGTTTCAGGTGGCGAGTCAGTCCTCGGACGTTTAGAGGGATTGCTGGTATTATTCGGCTCTGTTTCCGACATGATGACCGTGCTAACAGAGCTGATCGATGATCCCAGGCTAATGTTGCTGCTGGAGCTTTCGGCTATATCTTTTGACATAGTTGTGTTGCAGGTCTTAAATGTGGTAAACCAAAAAATATTCTCTACTAAAGAGCAGGAGTGACCTACACAACAATTATACCCTGTTGTTAAGCCTGACCGGTTTCGTTCTAATTTGAACTCATCAGAGGCGGAGAGCACTCTCGTGCCGGCTCCTATATATACCCTTTTGTTTGGCGGTACCGTTTTTCTCGATTCTCATTGGACGAGACCTTATGTCTGGCGGTGCCGTTTTGGGTTTGGCGGTACCGTTTTTCATTGTCTAATCTAAAAATAGTCTGGCGGTACCGTTTTGTTTGTTTGGCGGTACCGTTTATCATTGTCTAATCTAAAAATAGTGTGGCGGTACCGATTTGGTGTTTGGCGTTCCCGCTCATGGTAAGTATGGCGGTACCGGCGTTGGCACCCAAATCTCATCCACTTGGTGTTGGGGGGGGGGGGGGGGGGCGGAGATGTCCGTCCAAACTGTTGTGTTCATTTATCAGAGTATAGTATTTTCAATGCCGGTATTTTCAGATTAGCAATGGGAGCGGCATGTGAGGTGAGAAAAAGAAAAGAAAGAAAGAGGCCCATTCCATCTGTTTTGGGTGAATGGGTTGATGTTTTGGTGACTGGGCGAAAAGGAGGTATGGATTCATCATTACCAATATTACAGGGAATACCGGATACTGTAATTAGAGATTATAGGATGAAGTTGTGATTAAAAAACACATACCTTTAATTTAAGTTGTTTTTTATTTGGCGATGGCTTGCCTTTATAGATTTAACCGTGGTCCCATATCCGGCGCTGTGGTCTGTATTAAATGTTCCAGATTTCGTGCGGCGTATTGTAATACCAATCCACTCTTATACAGTGAGGCAATGTTGCCATGAGGCGGTGTGTTGCCGGCATGGCTCGCCCTTGGGGGGTCCGGGATTGAGTCAATGACGGTGTTAATGTGCACGTCCTGGTATTCATTGTAGTCACTGTGTTGACTGGTACTCTCTTCTTGGAGCGGCACACGAAAAGACATGCTGCTGAAATTAAGTGGATTTTTACACTTAGAACGCTAATACCACTCGGCCTGAACAGAAAGGATTTCTAGTATTCTAGAAATTCATTTATTTATTTTTATTAATGCATTCATTCACTTTCTGTTCAACACGACAAGTGCCCTAGGTTTTTTGGAGACACTGCTCACGACGCTACGTCACAATGCAGGCGACGTCACAATGGTATTAATCAGGAGAATACCAGTACGCTTTACCAATATGGCGCGCGAATGCAACACCTGTAAAAAAACATATGCCAGTCAACACAGTTAGCGCAGGCACTACAGGACTGAACACCTACACACAGGGAGAGTCACTTGCGGCACTTGCGGACTTACTTTTAGAAGAACTGAATACTTAAAGAAACACTTCAGACGAAACACCAACGTGTGACTGATAACCCGCTAGCCATAGCATTAAACGAATTTTCGGGGGGTCAAGCTCCCCTTTTAATACCTCTCAGTGCAGAGATTCCGCCCATCACTAGGAACGACAATTGCCAGTCCACGGACCTGCTTGCTACAGCAATACAGGATATTTCACAAAGTCCGCGTATTACTATAACGCCGCTCCAAGAAGAGAGTACCAGTCAACACAGTGACTACAATGAATACCAGGACGTGCACATTAACACCGTCATTGACTCAATCCCGGACCCCCCAAGGGCAAGCCATGCCGGCAACACACCGCCTCATGGCAACATTGCCTCACTGTATAAGAGTGGATTGGTATTACAATACGCCGCACGAAATCTGGAACATTTAATACAGACCACAGCGCCGGATATGGGACCACGGTTAAATCTATAAAGGCAAGCCATCGCCAAATAAAAAACAACTTAAATTAAAGGTATGTGTTTTTTAATCACAACTTCATCCTATAATCTCTAATTACAGTATCCGGTATTCCCTGTAATATTGGTAACGATGAATCCATACCTCCTTTTCGCCCAGTCACCAAAACATCAACCCATTCACCCAAAACAGATGGAATGGGCCTCTTTCTTTCTTTTCTTTTTCTCACCTCACATGCCGCTCCCATTGCTAATCTGAAAATACCGGCATTGAAAATACAATACTCTGATAAATGAACACAACAGTTTGGACGGACATCTCCGCCCCCCCCCCCCCCCCCCCCCCACACCAAGTGGATGAGATTTGGGTGCCAACGCCGGTACCGCCATACTTACCATGAGCGGGACCGCCAAACACCAAATCGGTACCGCCACACTATTTTTAGATTAGACAATGATAAACGGTACCGCCAAACAAACAAAACGGTACCGCCAGACTATTTTTAGATTAGACAATGAAAAACGGTACCGCCAAACCCAAAACGGCACCGCCAGACATAAGGTCTCGTCCAATGAGAATCGAGAAAAACGGTACCGCCAAACAAAAGGGTATATATAGGAGCCGGCACGAGAGTGCTCTCCGCCTCTGATGAGTTCAAATTAGAACGAAACCGGTCAGGCTTAACAACAGGGTATAGTTGTTGTGTAGGTCACTCCTGCTCTTTAGTAGAGAATATTTTTTGGGTTATCAGTAATTGAACCAAGCACTCTACCAATTTGTTACATTATTATTACTGGTGATCATAAGTATATGAACTCTGGGGTAACTAAAGTTATAAGGGATTTCAGTGTTCAGGTTTTCCTGGGTTGATCCTCCGAGTCAACGGCTGGCCCAAAAAGTGTGTGATCAGTTGAGGCGAGCTTAGAGGGCTGGACCGTTACAGAGGTCACCTCAAACAAGCACAGCAAGTTTCAAAGTGATCCGGTCAAAAATGTGCACTGCAGGGTGTGCCAAAGGGAAAGGGAAGAATACGCTCGATGATCTGGACATGGCAACACGTACGTCGGTAACTGATTGTTTAGATGTGTCGCAAAAAGATCTATCATGGAACGATCTCACTGGTTGCAGATCTGACTGAATATTCGCTTGTTGAGAGTCCACTCCAATGGCAACAGGCGACCTTTCCAAGAGAGCGAGTCTGCTAAGACGTTCAGTCGACCCTGACTGAGAGATGAACGTGATGATTCAGAACAAATAGGAGAATCTTCTCTGTTAATTCACATAACAGAATCAAGTGAGTGCCACCTTGGTTCCTGAGGTAAGCAACTACTGTCGAGTTGTCCAACAGAATTTGAACATGGACATTCGCTATTTGACAAATCCAATGTTGCAGTAATAGCCAGATTGACATCATCTCCTTGATGTTTATGTGCTTTTCTAGGAACCAAGAGTCCCAAAGACCCTGACACTTCAAGTCTGCAGGACTTAGGGTCGCGCCCCAACCTGTCTGACTCGCATCTGTCATAATCGTGAAAGCCGGATCTGGCAGTTGCAGCGGAACTCCCTGAGTTAACCACTGAATATCTGCCCAAATCTGAACCCTTGTTTTACTAGGTCCGTTAAAACAATACTGATTCAAGCAAAAGCGTCTTCACACACCAGTTCTGAGTAAAGAATATCTGGAGGGGACGTACGTGCAGACGGCCCCTCGGAATGAGATCCACTGCCGCTCCATATAGCTCCAACAGTCACATGAATTCCCTCACTATTGATGCACCTGAGTGTAGACAAAAGCGAGCATAACAACTGACTAACTTCACTCTGGGTAACGGCAGACGAACCAGATTGTTGTGAGTCTCAAAGCTCATTCCCAAGTGAATAGACAATTTGTACGGAGCTAGATCCGACTTTTTCTCATTTACGATGAAACCGAGACATCGGAGTAATAGAAGCAGACTCTAAACATCGTTCAGAAGAATAATTCTGTTGCCGTATCCCTGTAGAAGGACGTCCAAGTAAGCCGACGTTACCGCAGACGCATGAGCTCGGAAGTATGACATTACTGAGTTCATTATTCGAGTGAATGCACAGGGGGCCAGGTTCAGACCAAAGGATATTGCTCTTAACTGATGCACCTTCCCTTGTATGGCAAACTGCAGGTACTTTTAGAATGCCGGATGTACCAGGACATGAAAGTATGCATCCTTAGATCTATGCTTGCTGCATAGTCGATCACACGAACGCTCGATTTTACCGATCGAATGGTCTCCATAAATAAATTTTTGTAGCCATGATAAGCTTGTTATCTAGCTCAAGTCTATTACCGGTCAGAATGAGCTGCCTGGCTTCGGTACGAGGAACAGGTGACTGTAAAAATCTTGAGAATCCTGATTCTCGATGACCTGTATTGCTTCCTTTGATAAGAGAGCTTATACCTCCAGTAGGAGAAATTCTCTTGTGCAAGAATCTGATAGAAGATTTGTCCAACGCGGACAACTTGTTAGTGGTGTTTTTGCTCCGAATGATAGCTGTAAACCGTCCAAGACTACACTTCTCACCCACTGATCTTCCGTGATTGTTATCCAGTTTTTTGAGAAGCTTGATAATCTTCCGCTAACTGGCCAGCAATAGAGGTCGAAACCATCACCTGTATGACCTGCGAGGCTAATGGGAGGAGGGACCACGTCCTCCCTGCGAAAAACCTCGTCTCGTCGGACTAGGGGCGTCTGACCTATAGTCCCGATCAGACCTACGCCCCTTTCCTGAGTCGCTATACTGACGAGCTCCAAAGTAATTATAAGAGGGTTTCTTGTACCCTCATGAGGAGTTTCCTTTTGACGATTTTTGTCTGGAACGCCATCCTTTACTCTTGTCTGTTGAAGAGGGTTGTTGATTCGCTGACTTCAAAGAGAGCACTAGACGCTTTCTTAATAGCCTGTTCATAGCCCTGGACAGAACTCTAAGAGAGGTGCGAACGTCCTCAAATTTGAAGAAAATGCCATCTCAATTGTGTCTGAGTGAACAGTGACTGATACAGGTAAGGATACCTCTAGATCACCGGCCTGCTGCTCATCCAAATGCAGAAGAACTCTCTGAACATCTTCCCCGACCGTTTTTAAATGAACGTGGTCCAAAAAACGGTATGTATATGGAAGATGAAGATAAGAAACTGCCTTCTTCCTCGCACTCAAGAGGCACCATCTATATGGCCAAAGGCCTGCGACACCTGCATAAACTGAACCGGAAAATAAAGGACCTCAGGATAAAGTCTGCATTCAACGATGCCAGCGGTTTCTCTCTTGTTGTCGCAGCATTCTGATTCGGCAGAACAAAATCAGGGTAGTATTGATGGATGAAAACCATCGCAACCATGTACTGTTCCGAAAGGGAAGGGTAATCCTCTTCCTTATCCCTTTCACCATCCAAGAGAATCAGTTGTGAATCTCAGTCCATTGCATCTGCGTGAACAGACAACTGGACCAACCCAGCACCGTCCAACAGCTGAGATTCTGAGTCTGAGGGAGGCTGCATCTGCAGTTGCTGGGATGCTGCGATCGGCTGCACAATCTGCGACAGCAAGTCCATCATCAAGGCCCGAGGAGCAGCAGTCTTCCGTTCCTTAGCCGCATGATGCTCCTGGGACGGTGTGTCGGAAACAGATCCTTTCTCCAAATGTCCAGATGATCGAGGCCTCGTCTCCATAGCTACCGGATGGTCCGACTTCACGGGCGAAGAGTGGTTCCTTCTTCATGCAGGTAGCTAGGATGCAGTCGCGTGTGCTTAAATAATGTAGCGGAGAAAGCTGTGCCTGATGGCGACCCCAGCTGCAGACTAGACGGACCGTCCCGAGAGGCGAGCGGACATATACTCAGTCTCATGCAAGTTTCCAACCAGAAAACTTCATTTCGGCATTTTGAAACGTGGCGGAGGAAGCCGTGACTGAAGACGACCCCGGCTGCAGTATAAACAGAGCGTCCCAAGTGGAGGGCAGACGTATGCTCCGGCTTGTACAAGTTTCTCAAAACAACATCTGACCCCAGACGTTGCTAGATTAGAGAGGGGGCCTCTCCTGCTCGCAGTCTATCAGACCTCGCCAAGTACAAGAACTTGCTGACTTCCTCCCTATTTCTGTCATCGCTGGGGGAGCTGTTTATATTATAGTGCTTGTTCTACCCACATCCACTTCTTATGACCGCAAAAGACTTACCCGGCATCATGGCACCCACGGACGGAGTACCGCTTCACCGAAAGAGCTAGCTGCTCCCTTGCAATAATGAGCACTGCAGCTAGCTCTATATGCTCCACAGAGCGCGATGACGGTAGCACACTTGGATGGGTCTCAGAATATCATCACCATGTTCATGTTCCTCTGAAATAGAAACTGACAGAATGAATTAAAACGTGGTGAGAGCCCTGATCCTCAGAACCTCACCGCCAACAACGTACCGCGACACCTGACTTCAACATCAGTCATCCCAGTGAACACAAGAATGACAAGAGTGTATAAACTAAAGTTGATATCGGTGTTCCAAACTCCACAACAATATATATATATATCTGAGATACATGAATAATAGCAATCATAATTAAATTCAAAATATTTTTTGTGAACAAAAATTTCTGAAAAAACACGTAAGTTCCAAAGGGAACATTAAGAGCCCAAGGGCATCCCGATAGAGCCTAAGTGTGGACAAAATCCAAATTTTTTGTGCTACACTACCGGAATAATAATCCATGTATCCTACAGTATACTACAGCAATAGAAAATAAAAAACTACCTATATATGAGGACGTTGACAATGTGAACAACGTCAATGTAAACAAGACATCAGGCACACAAAAAGGCCGAAAGTCAGAACCAATTGAAATGCTATCAGATGCAAAGCTAGATCTTCATACGAACAAAAAAAGATACATCGGATAGAAGATGCAAGACTAAACGACCTAACACCCCTAGGGTGAGGATGTAAACCTGGGAAAAGAACAGAATAATATTCTGTAATATATGTTAAACTCCCAAGAAATTTAATTAAAAATTTCAATAAAAAATAGCCAAAAAGCTTAAGAGTTTAACTGGAAGGGTTCATGGAAGGATAGGGAAGGAATACTTAACAAACAGTGGAATAATCCTTATAAAAAATGATGACGTCAGGCATATGTCCCAAAATTGGGAAACATAAAATTTTATAAATATTATAAAGTTACAGCCCTGAACGTCCAAAACCACCGATGAACACTTCCTTCATCCAATAACAGCCTTGTATCCAACAATTCTTGCATTGATTTGTGTCTGGCATCCTCAGAAAAGGAGATTTAAAAGCACATATGTCATTTCATTGTTGATAACTTTAGGGCAAAACAAAGAATGATGTTGGCGCCAATTACGGTCACTTCCTGACATCTGCACATGCGCGAAGAGTAAATGTATGGAGGGCCAGATAGGACTTTTAATTTTTGGTTTTGCAAGCAAATTTTGGGGATTGGTGGGTTCAAAAATTGTGTTTGGCCCTTAATAACTTTCAGTTAAGCTAGTCTGGGCCATTGGGTTACAGTGTAAAAATATCTATAGCATACCAAGTTTCAAAGTGATCCGGTCAAAAATGTGCACTGCAGGGTGTGCCAAAGGGAATTATTGCTGCATAACTGAATTAAGTTCCTCGATGGTCATTGCCAGCAGCAACATTTTTGGATGGAAATCGAAGAAAATCGATTGCTCCCATCTAGATGTAACCCCAAACAAGCATTTTTCAAACTTTCAAACCAATCTGATGATAAATGTGCCCTGTAGGGCGTGCTAAAGGAATGTATTGATGCCTGACTAAACTAAATTCAAAGGTTGTTGAAAGCGGCAACATTTTTTGATTGAAAAGGCAGAAAATCGCTAGCTCCCATCTAGAGGTCACCCCAAACAAGCATGCCTAGTTTCCAAGCAATCCAATCATAAATGTGCCCTGTTGGGTGTGCCAAAGGGAAATATGGAGGTCTAACTAAACTAAGTTCTAAGAATGTTGCCAGTGGCAACATTTTTGGACGGAAATAGAAGAAAATCGATAGCTCCCATCTAGAGGTCACCCCAAACAAGCATACCAAGTTTCAAAGTGATCCAGTCAAAAATGTGCACATCAGGGTTTGCCAAGAGGAAATACTGATGCAACTGCACTAAGTTCGTCGAAGGTTGTTGTCAGCGGCAACAATTTTTGATGGAAATCAAAGAAAATCGATAGCTCCCATCTAGATGTAACCCCAAACAAGCATACCAAGTTTCAAACCGATCTGATCAAAAAGGTAGTGATGAGCTGATAAGAAGAAAGGCCCATCATTCAAATGCCGATGTTTTGAAGACACAATCGATCGATTGTCGAGGCCGATGTCAGTTTGTCAGTGTTAATTTTAATAATTTACTGTTAAAGTGTTACTGTGTTTGCGCATTGGAAATACATGATAATTCAACCTCCAAACTCCCAATCCAGGCAGTTTTTTTCATCATTTCAAAAAGAATCTGAATTATATACAACGTTGCAAAACAGTCCATAAATTCTGTCTGTTATCAGTGGTGACTGTTGTGGATTTCCACCTTTGATTTTTTTTGATACTCTGTCAAAGCATGCCTCCATGTCACATGTCAGAAGTGTCATTCGCAATGAACATAGGCAGAGAGAGAATAGACAAGACAGGTAAGGTCAGCATGTGCACACATTGCTCTTTGAATTGGAGTCATGGAGAAAAAATTAGCAGTTGAAACTTGATCTGTCAGTTTGATTGCCTTGATCTCCCACTCTTTGTAAATTACTCATAACCGTGAATAATTCATCGATCCAGCAGAATTTCCTTAACCATTTACCAAACGCGAATAGCAGGCGACACTTGCCAAAATATCACTTTAATTTTTTTATCTTAAAAACATAGCATATGACCCCTCATTGGAACGAGCTCAACATGCTCATTCCAATGAGGGGTCATAATAAAATTTGAATGGAGAATTCTGTGAATAGCATTGGTCGGTTTGGGCTGTTATGTTGGGTAAAGGGTTAACCCCGAATACCGCCCCCTCTATAGTAAATCCCTTCTGCAAGTTTTGTCTAAGATTCAGTCATCATTACAAATACATACGTTCATGAACCACGACATTGCAGAAAGTAGCAATTTGAGTCAGAAAATGACCAAAAAATACAGTAAAATATGGGATTTCTTTACCATTGAAACTTCCACTGATGAGAAGGCCAAATGCATATCCTGTAGTGCTATGATATCCTGGGGTGGAAAGAAAACTAAAGCATACACGACTTCAAATCTACATAATCATTTGAAGGCATGCCACCCAAAAGAATACAAAATTCTGGAAATAAGAGAAACAGAAACGGAAGAAGAGCACAAAAAAAGAAAGCTCACACACACAGACTCAACAACTTCAGAATTGAAGAAGGTCCACCGATTGAAACTGACTGATGTTGTTAGTAAGACCACTCCATGAGCCGCGACAGACAGCAGAACAACTACAATGAACCACAAAATTGCTGAAATGATAGTGCTCGATTTTGAGCCATCCTCAATCATTGAACATATTGGATTTCAACGATTCGTCGCTGCACTCGAGCCAAGATATAAGCTGCCATCGTGTCATCATTTAAGCGACACGATAATTCCAGACACTTACATGAAAGTTACAGAGAGAGTAAAGGATGAATTGACGGACATGACGAGCTTGAGTTTAACAAGTGACATTTGGTCATGGAGTTGTGCCTCTCATTCCTTAATGAGCCTAATGGGTCAGTGGATTGACAGTGGTTTTGAGCGGAAGCGATGTGTGCTCAACACGTCGTCTTTCCCGGGCAGTCACACAGCGGAGGCAATATCCCAGGAAGTTTCCAGAATGTTGTCCCAATGGAATATTTCTAAGGATCGTGTGTTTGTTATTTTGAAAGACAATGCTGCTAATGCAGTAGCTGGTTTCTAATGGGCTGAGATAAACCATTTGGGATGTTTCAATCACATGTTACAGCTTGTCATCAAGGATGCCCTTGATTCACAAAGATCCGTAAACGACATATTGGCGAATTGTCGCAAGATTGCTGGTCATTTCAATGGGTCACCTTTGGCGAACTTCAATCTGAATCTCAGTCCAAGCATGGGCTACCTGAACATAATGCAGGTAACAAGATGGAACAGCACGTTCTACATGTTGGATAGAATTGTTGAGCAGAGACTTGCCTTAGTGCAATTTTCGAATGACCATGACATTCCAGTGATGGCATCCAATCAATGGAACATAGCCCAAACTCTTCTGAAGACCTTACAGAGATGCGAACAGATAACAAAGGAAATGTCCGAGGCATGTGCAACTTGTTCCTCAATAATTCCATCTGTGACACTGTTGAGTGTTGTACTCTTTAGCCACAATGATGACAAGGGCATACAAACATTGACAGACGGATTGAATGAGTCTTTGAGGAGGCAGTTCAGTGACAATGAAGACAATATAGATTGTTAGTTATTGCTACGTTTGTCAATCCCAGATACAAGGCTGTTTTCTTCAAGGACACACTGGGTTTGACACGTGAAAGGCTGAACAAATGGCCCAAGGAGGAGGATGATACACTGGAAGTTGGTCCCGAGAGTACTGAAGATGCAGCTGAGAAATCTTCTGGTGATCAACCAACAGCATGTGCAGGGTCTAGTGTGAAGAGCACCACTGCATCCAAAAACGCAAAATGTTTGCTTGATGAAGACTATGAACATCTGTTGTCTTCAAAAGGAGTGGCCACGAATTACAGCCCTGCTAAAAAACGCACGTGTAAGGCTGTAAGCTAAAAAAAAATTGAGACGTAGCAGTATGAAAATGTTAACAAACTTTTTCATTTTGACAATCGGGGTTTGCCGATGTTTACCCCACCTTCTGAACCGATGACCATATATCGGCCGATGGCTGATTGTATACTGATTAATCATCTCATTACAACAAAAAGGTGCCCTGTAGGATGTGCCAAAGGTATATATTGATGCCTGACTAAGCCAAGTTCAATGGTTGTTTCCAGCTGCAACATTTTTTGATAGAAATGAAAGACAAGAGGCCCCACAGGGCCTGAAGCGCTCATCTTGAACAGGACACAATATAAACAGAGTCCAAGAATGAGTCCACATTAAGCAATCCATTTCCATAGGACACATTTTCAATCCTTGAGCATCATGACAGTTGATCATAATGTAAAATGTAGAGCTCCCCTATGAAGCCCCTTGATACAATCTAAGTGGATTAATCTTAGTTACACACTTCTAGAGGGTACTGAATACAAAAATTTTAATTCTTCAGCAACATGGCCAATTCCGGCTCCCATAGGGAGCCCAAATATTAACCCAGGCTCTTGATTTGAACACAGTTAATTCTGACTTCCATAGAGATGTTGTATACCATAGCAAGCCCAACAAGAGCTGGACTTTCGTCTGGTGCATACCCCCACATGGTGTACCGCCTGGTGTGGGCATATCTATGACCAACAAATATTATTTATGAATATTCTCGTATGGACTGATGGACGGATGCACAAATGGACGGAAGCAATCCAGTATACATACACCCCCCCTCCCAATTTCTTCGAAGGTTTTCATCAATTTCCAACAAGTTCTAAGTCAAAAGGTATGGTAAATTGTTTGGTGTTTGGAAATTTTATGCAATGAGGCAGAAGCCTTTGTCATATGCAAACTGCATGCCATTTTTCACTGAAATCCGATAACCCATACCTGAGATACAGACTGAACAGACAAATAATGTCTATTTCCAACAATTTCTAAGTCAAAAAAGGGGAATAACTCTAAAAAGGAGAATGTGAAAAATATCGTTGAATCCTTTATTTAAAGTCTATACCATAAGCAGTGTTCATGGCAAATTTCATTGCAATAGAATATTCAATACCCGAGATACAGGCTGAACAGACAAAATTTGGCTCGGACGGACACAATTCCTGAGTGAACAAGTAATAAAAAAAAAAAATAATAAAAAAAAAATAACTAGTGTGGGCATAGCTATGACCAACAAATATTATAAACTTACATGTGAGACTTCCATGGAAGACGTGTGTCGCCTGCACTATATTTTAATATTTCAGACAGAATTCTAAATGGGAAAGGGGCATAACTCTGGAAAAAATACAGCGGATCAAAAAATAAAATAGGAGGTGCACAATGCCATTATGTGATAAAGAATCACTGAAAGTTTCATCAAATCCATTCATAGGTTAAAGAGGAGTGGCGGATAAGAGAAAGTGTGATGCAGACGACGACGCAGATGACGCAAGAGGACAAAAGTAATCCCTATATGTCGCTCCCCACTTTGTGGGCCGGCGACTCAAAAATAATAATTTACTTAAGTTATGAATAGTCTCGGATGGACTAACATACGGACACACAGACGAACGAACAGACGGACGGATGGACAGACGGACGGACGGACGGACGGACGGACGGATGTAATCCATTATACCCCCATTTTCTTCAAAAGTGGGGGGTATAAATATTAACCTATGGATCCGATTTGAACAAACTTGAATCTGACCCCCCCCCTCTAGAGATGTTGTATACCAAATATGAAAGCATTCTGACTCGTGGATCTGAAGAAGATTTTTGAAGAAATTCCCCCATATTGTATTAAGTTATTTATTTTATTGGTGTTTAAGATCACATACTTATGCACAAGGGCTAATCATGACCGTATTAAGTTAAATTTCAGGTTCCCATATGGAGCCCAAATATTAACCCAGGCACTTGAATTGAACAAACTTTAATCTGACCACCCCCCCCCACCCCCCCCCCCCCCCCCCCTAGAGATGTTGAACACCAAATATTTAAGAATTCTGACTGGTGGATCTGAAGAAGATTTTTAAAGAAATTTCCTCATATCGTAAAGTAAAAATCGCGACATCGACGCCGTAGCTGCGACGGGTGGTGCAATCTCACAAAATTCTAAGTTCATCAAGGGCCATAACTCTAAGAAAAATATTTGGAACAACACATGCATTGAACAGTGGCTAGACATCAATAAGATACACTTACATGCCAAATATAAAGTCATACCATCAAGTATTTCAAAAGTTATTGACCGACATTGCCACTTATTGAGCTGCTAGTCGCAGCTAAAAATTTGGGTACCATAGCGAGCCCAAATATATACCTAGGGATCTGATTTGAACAAAATTGAATCTGATCCCCCAAGAGATGTTGCATACCAAATATGAAAGCATTCTGACTGGTGGATCTGAAGAAGAAGATTTTTTAAAACTATCCCCCATATTGAACAAAGTTAAGCCCAAAGATTTTTTAAAATTGTCCCCCATATTGAACAAAGTTAAGCCCAAATATTAACCTAGGGACTTGGTTTGAACAATCTTGAATCTGACCCTCATAACAATGATGTATACCAAACATTAAAAGATTCTGACTGGGGGTTCTGAAGAAGTTGATTTTTAAAGAATATTCCCCATATTATGCTATGTTAAAAATTCGGGCTCCTGTATTGAGCCCAAATATGAATGAATGGGCTTTATTTTACCAAAGTTGTATCTGACCCCCCTATGAATGCTGTATACCAAATACCATGAGTCAAGTACTTATGACCCAATAATACCACATACCAAATTTGGTTCAAACCAGACCATGGGTTCAGAAAATATAAATTTTGGGCGGGGCCAAAAATCTTATCCCTCCCATTACAAAGCCAAAGTGTGTAAAGGGTTAATTCACACTTGCTGTATAAGAAACTTACAAACAAATTTCTCTACACGTGTACATGGATCACCACATCTTCGACAAATTAGTTCTTCTCCCTTATTTTTGTCCCCGTTGTTATCAAAATTTCGATTTCCAGGTCCTTTAGATGAACCATGTTTATTTCCATCTCCATCTTTCACACTTTGAAATGCCACAGGACTAACACTGAGTAGTCGGTCTTGAAATAACCAAGGCAAATCACTGTCAATAATAAATAACTTGCTGGTAACTTTTTGATGTGCACCTGCATAAAAAAATACATGTATATGTACCACAAATTGAAACTGATATGAAAGTTTATGTAATATATCTGTAGTGATATTTGATTTTTATCAAAGAAACATCTTGCATTCTGTGACAGTAATTTTTCGGTATATCACGGAAGCAAGGTGAATTTTTCCAAGCAAATTGACCCATTTTTATTTTATTCTTCTACTTTGCCAAAGTGGATCACAAATCGAATAGATAATTGAATTAAAAATGAGTGGATGTTTGAACCAAATAAAGAAATACATATTAATAATAATAAGGAAATTTTATAAAGTGTAAAATCACAAAGTGCTCTAAAATGCTGTACAGTTAAATAAACAATGAGCTCATGACTATCACGGCAATATACAGACTGAGAAAGGTGTGAAGGCCAGCAAGTTACATACTGTCAAAAGCCTCTCTGAAAAGATGTGATTTGAAATTTTTTTGGAATTGGTTGAGATCTTTCGATGCATGAACCTGAACTGGAAAATTATTCCAAAGTGCAGGTCCAGCGAAAGAGCAAGCTTTGTTATTCACAAAAGTGGACCTAGAGAAGGGCATCTGAAGCTTGATTTGTGAGGAGGAGCGCAAGTTCCTTTCAGGTTTTTTAATTGCCAGAAGGTCTTGTAAGTACTTAGGTGCCGAGCCATGAATGCATTAAAATACCAAAACCAAAATTTTGAAAACAATCCGCTGTTGTACAAATTTCCTCCATAGCTCCAGCAACCTCGACATCAGCTAGAAGAGGTATTTCTCAAATACTACCCTCTCTTTATCATGCAGGCCAATCAAAGACCTCTCAGCCTTGGCCCCTTCCTGCCAATTTAAGTTAAAATCTTCCATGACTCTCTCTCTGATGATTTTTCAACCTGGTTTGTCCGCTTTTTACATTTAGGTCTGAGGTTTCTACTAAATACATGTAGGTCTCCATTAACACTTTCACCCAATCCACCACGTCTGAATATTAGAATTTGAAATATTCTGGAACATTAGTTCACACCATCAACGGTCAGGAAAATTTACCAAACTACAATACTATCAGTTATCCCTTTACCTAACATGAAAAGCAGACGACACTTGCAAAAAAAAAATTCTTTAATAACTATTTTTTTTCATTTTTTGTCTCCAAAACATAGGTTATGACCCCTCATTGGAACGAGCTCGACGAGCTCGTTCCAATGAGGGGTCATAAGTAATGTTTTTGAGACAAAAAATGAAAAAATCATGAAATTAATAGGCGATTTTTGAGAATAGTGCTGGCCGGTTTTGGCCGTTACATTGGGTAAAGGGTTAAGATAACAGTTTCATGAAATCTTTTCTGTTTTGGATCCTCATTGACCCAAGCTAAACCCTGACTGCTTCCAGTAATACAGAGGAACCCTGTTAATTGAATAGGCACTTTGCCAATGAAAATTATTCAATTAACATGAGTACTCAATTAACAGTGATTGTGGCACTTTCCTGTATTCTAGAGATAAACTTAGCATTTATTCTATTATATCTTGATATAATAGATTAACTGGTAGCGTGCTAAATTATTTTTGGCCATCAAAATTTCTTCACATGTTTTTGCCTTGTTACAATCTATTGGAGAGTGCCTGTGGGCCATGTGAGTTGTGCCTGTGGGCACTCTCCCATAAATTGTAACAAAGCAAATCCTAACAGAATAAATAATATCACTTTAAAGATAATACGAAGCAAAACCACTGAATTTCAAGCCTTTAAGCTGCAGTTCCTGTTCTTCAGAATGAAGCACAAAAATGGGCTTCCAGCACTCTACCAGTTAAATGCCTGTATCGGATGTTCTGAGGCCCAATAGGTCTGTTAGAGATGGGTGATTTTTCGATTTTATCGAACGATTCGATTTTTTAAAAGAAAATCGAAAAACCGAATCGAATGCTCACAAAAATCGAAAATGAAGATTTATTTAGGTCCCCACAACCAACAACCCGCAAATACATGAGTCCAGTGGATTTTGAACCCAGACATTTGACCGTTTTGTATACACTAAATTCTAAACAGGACGCACAATATTTTACTCTCAGCCCCCTCCCTCCTCCCTAAATCGATCTGAACATGATTTAACGAAAGAGGTGCACTGGTGCAGTGCTTGCACTCTCTTTTGGCTCTCGACTATGAAACATAAACAGTATTTCTGTGGCACTCTATGCGAGACGTGCATTGACAGCATTGCATCCTTGACACATTTATTAGCTGAATTTAGCTCCCTTGACATGCACCACTTACTCAGCTTCACAGCTGTTTGACTGCTGGTTTGTTGTTTGTTTGTTGGTGGCTAACGTCACATATTTATGCACCGTGGCTAATCGTGATACAACATGGAGATGAAGTCAAGTTTTGTCAATCGTTGATCCACATGCCGTCCATTTTAGAGGACTTTCATCCCAAGCATTGGTAACTGGATCCTATTTTACTAGTAAAGCGGAACTGGTTCACTGGCACAATAAACAAGTGCTGCTTACTTCCCGGGGTTCCCACAGGATTGACTGCTGGTAATTTCAGGTGTTTTAAATAAATCATCAAACTTTCGTCGTTCTGTCGACTCATTGTCACAACTTGTGCATTAGAAGAGCCAACAGTTTGAAGACTGATTAAAGCATTGGCTTACTGAAATATACTAAATCAGATGTTCCTGTATTATGGTAGTGTATTTGCGGCATTTTGGCCCCCCAAAATGGCTCAAATTCAGCTTCCAAGAGTGGGAGGGTGGGTGTTCATTTTGGTGGCCATTCAGATTGAATGTAAGAGGCCTGCGCAAGGGCTGTGAACAGTGGGGAGGTGTACACCACTGGAAGGAAGTACATGGAGGGAAGAAGTCAAAGGGAATACAACCATAGACCAGTCCTAAACTGGGGAAAGTCTGGAATAGGAGTGGTGTGCTGTTCATCTCTAAGGATACCTTGGGGCGCTAGTCTGACTGAGGTTGCAGTGGCGGCAGATCATGCACATAGGTCATAGTCACCTTTGGCGCCGGGAACAGGTCACCAGAATCCCGGGTAGTAGCCTTTCAAAGTTGTACAAAGAGTTGTATATACAACCAGAATATATGCCAGATGGCGGAACTGTAACCTGGTCTTGTTTTTATTGACGGAGTGTCCCCGGAGAGCTGAGCTCAGAATCCTCCTGAGATACAGGAGCAAAGAAAGGAATCCACTGTTGTAATCTCGCGACAGAGCACCGTTCGGGGTTGTTACGCTACGCGTAGGAGCGAGCTTTTCCTGGTTACAGTCAGTCAGTCACACGATCCAAACTTACTGCTCTCCTAGACTACTACCCTGCAGTCGCCCTCCCCATGCCTCCATCCCAGTGCCCCAGAATGCCATTGGGAATCATTGGGAATTTCCTCAACAAAACTTTGAAACACCATTAGTAATGAAGTTTAGAAGTTATGATAGGACAATTCCTACCATTACTGGAAAAATCGAAAATCGATATCGAATCGAGGTTTTTTGTCTAAAAAGTTAAAAAATTTATAGTAATTTATATATTTTTTATACTTACCAATGACCCAGACTTAGCTGGTGCTAACTCTAACAAAACCAGGGCCAAACACAAATTTTGCCCCCCAATCCCCAAAATTTGCATCCAAAACCAAAAGAAATCATGTCCTATAGGACCTCCATACTACGCCCCCACTGCACATGCGCAGTGTCAAGGACGTCCCGAAATTGGCGCCAATTATCATTCTTACTGGCAGTGCCTGGTCAGCGCTATGTACTCAGCGGGGAGGCAAGAGTTCTCAACTCCTGGGAGGGCCATCCCCGTCTGGGTCATTGGTAAGTATAAAAAATATATAAATTACTATAAATTTTTTAACATTTTTATACTGTACCAATGACCCAGACTTAGCTGAATAGTAAACAGGCTGGAGGGCCTAGGACATAGAGGAAAATCCAATAAGCTCAACTATATAATAAAGAGGTAACCCCTTAAGGAGAAAAGGAGTATTAGGCTTTACATGTATCTTTCTTATTGAATATTAAATTAGAAAGATACAATACCCTTAATAATTGAGCACAATAATATTCATGTTCTCTATTAACATCCAGTATAACCCTTATACTAATTATTTTTAAAGTAAGCCAATAAATAAAGTAGTCCAGAGAATTGAGACTCTTTATAGTCTTTTAAAAGTGTCCGAGTATTGTATATTGAAGCCCGTTTGACACTTGACATATACAAATGCTTAACACCGAGCTACACTTTAAAAATAAGACATGAATGAATTTTAACATTAATATTACACTTTAAAACCATCCCGGAAGCGACTCAGAAATACTGACTTTGGAGGAGGCATTCCCTTGCTTTTCACTATAAAGCAGGTGACCTAAGGGAACACCCCCCCCCCCCCCTTCCCCTTGCCCTGGGTCAAATAGCCCAGAGCGAAGAGGGCAGCCGGACGGAGTCACTGCCGGAACAGAAAGCCTGCATAACTATAGTTGCAACTGTTTAGTGGACGACATTCTGAGCAACAGATAACGGACCTAAACAATGCAGGTCTCCAGAAATGGACTCAATATTTCTGAGATAAAAATTCGTGAATGTGGATGGCTGAGACCAATAAGCAGCCTTCATTAAATCTGTAACAGCAACACTATTAGCATAAGCCCAAGAAGTAGCAAGAGCTCTTACTTCATGAGCGGAAATCTTAAGCACAGACTGCTGAGAAGAAGATAAACTCTCATAAGCAGTACGGATAGTTAATTGAATCCATCTAGCAATAGAATGGACCGAAATGTCCCTTCTATTAGGCATCAAAGACAGAAAGAAACGTTTCCGTCCCTTTCTGATAAACTGAGATCTCTGTTTATAGATACGTAACGCTCTAACAGGACAGAGTAAAGGCCTACGCCCGTCTGAAGACGGAAGAGCCTTAATAACAATAGGTTCCGGATATTTATTAGGAGCCTGATTCTTAGCTAAAAAACCCACATTAGTAGTGAAGGTGATAGTGTTCCCGACACTACGATAGTGAGAATCATCCACCGACAGTGCATGAAGCTCACTGACTCTTCTAGCAGAAGAGAAAGCTAAGAGAAAAGCTGTCTTATAAGATAAGAATTTGAAATCTACTGTCCAAAGAGGTTCAAATGGCTTTTCCTTCAATTTAAGAAGAACCCAAGCTAAATTCCATTTAGGAATTAATCTAAGAGTTCTGGGTCTATTTATCGAGAAGTTTCTAACCAACTTAGATAAAGAGACATTAGATCCAATTTGTAAACTATCATGATGTGCATAGGTATCAGATAACATAGACCTATAACCCTTAATAGTAACAGGCTGCAGTTTGATTTCGTCAAACAAGTATACTAGAAAGTTTGCAATGTCTGGTATAGAGGGATCAAAAATATCTACAGAATGATCCCTACACCAACGACGAAAAACCTTCCACTTAGCCGCATAGTTTAGCGAAGAGGAGGTCCTCCTACAGTTAGAAATCGCGTCCACTGCTCGTCCTGTAAAGTGCTTGCCATGCAAGAAGGACCGCACAACGGAAAAACGTGAAGGTTGAGACCTTGCGGGTTGTGATGGAGTTGACGCGATTTCCCCTGCGAAAGAAGATCCTCCTGTGGAGGAAGCTTTCGTGGTAGGTCCCACAACAGACAACTGAGTAGATTTATCCACGGTCTCTGTGGCGACAGAGATGCTACCAACAGAATCTTGCATTGAGATTGTTTTCTCTTTAGCAATACTTGTTGAATTAACGGCGCTGGAGGATACGCATATCCTATCATTCCGTCCCAAGGGATCGACAGAGTGTCTACTGCAAATGCTCTTGGATCCGGACACGGAGACACATACGTCTGCAACTGATTGTTGAGATGTGTCGCAAATAAGTCTATCATTGTCTGTTCCCATTGGTAGCAAATCTGATTGAATACTTGTTTGTTGAGAGTCCACTCCGACTGCAACAAGCGACCCTTTCATGAAAGGGAGTCTGCTAGCACATTCAGACGACCCGGTATGTGACGGACCGAAAGAAGAACCTGATGTTCTAGCGCAAACAGAAGGATTCTTTCCGTTAGATTGAACAACGGAACTGAATGAGTGCCTCCCTTGAAATAGAAACTGAGAAAGTAGAGTGACCTTGCGGAGAAAGAGCCAGCATAGCCCTTTCTCCAGAAACAACATACCGTGACACACGTTTCCAATGTTTGTCATCCCAATATTGACATATAGAACAGGGATTAGTGCGAGAACACTGACTACAATTAATACAATGATCATGAAAGTCAGAGGAAGATTTCTTCCCATTACAATTTGAACAATATCCTTTCATTGTGAAAAGTCAACAACAAGTCCTAGTTACTCGCACAAACCCCTGACACAAAGATACATAATAACATGATCCATTAATAAATGAAAAAACAATTGCAAATCAAAATAATTTTGAAAAAATATTTTTTCAGCGAAGCCCAAATTTCTGAAAAGTAACGTTGAGCCCCGATGGATCCGATGGCAAAGTGTGGTCAAAAATTTTAAATTTATATTAAATAATTAATGAGACACTTACGGATAATATAAATGTATCTTATAGTGAGATAAACTACACCAAAGGCAAACAGCCCCCCTCAAAAAAGGCTGTTGCCAATGTAAACAAACAGTGTAAAACACCAGAAAACATGACTCCAGGCACTGAAAAAACTGGCCCGAAATCAGTCATCAAAATTACACTCTATCTGATGCAAGACAGAGACTCCCAGGTGAGAATCTGCAGAACATCAGATGGAAGATGCAGAACACAACGTTTATACACCCATGGGTGAAAACGTAACTATGGGGAAAATAACAGAAAACATTCTGTATCCAAGCAACTCTCCCAAGAAAATTTTAGAAAAGAACTTTCTCAAAATATGCCAAAAGCATGGGAGAATTGCAAGGGGGGACTTTAGAAGGCTAGGGGAGAGGAAACACTGAATAAGCAGTGCAACATTTAGCAAGAATGACAACAAGAGGCCCATGCCTCGAAAATAGGCAACTTAAGATAATTTCATAAAAAATTTTAAGTACAGCCCTGATTATTTTTTGTCACTTCTTTTTCCTCTCCTCCTTCTATATCCTCCTTAGAATCACCATTTCTCCAAAAATTATGTGTCTGGCATCCTTTAAACTGAGATTTACAAGCACAAAGATCAGTGAGATGTTGACTGATGAAGGGCCAAACAGAGAATGATAATTGGCGCCAATTTCGGGACGTCCTTGACACTGCGCATCGCAGTGGGGGCGTAGTATGGAGGTCCTATAGGACATGATTTCTTTTGGTTTTGGATGCAAATTTTGGGGATTGGGGGGCAAAATTTGTGTTTGGCCCTGGTTTTGTTAGAGTTAGCACCAGCTAAGTCTGGGTCATTGGTACAGTATAAAAATATCGAAATCAAACAGGAATTGGAAAATCACCCATCTCTAAGGTCTATAAACAAAAAAAAACTAGGGAAAGGCAGGGTAATTTCTCAACAGGATACAAGATTGTTTATTCAATTAAAAGGAGTTTACTCTTTAACCTACATTCAATTAACAGGTCAAATTTGTACTGGAAGTATGGTAAATGGTTTTGTGTTTGGAAATTATACTCAATTAACAGGGTTATTCAGTTAAGAAATATCCAATTAAGTGAGCTCCACTGTACTGCATTACTCAACACTGTTATTCCATGACCTGGATCGTTCTGCACAGTTTTCAAACTCTTTACAACTGTTTCATTTGGAGGCATCACTTCCATGCCACGTGTAGGACTGTCACGGTTACTCGGTTAGTACTTTTCATTGTCGTAGAATCGGTAAATTTTACCTCATTTTAGACGTTTAATAAATAAAAGTAAAAGGCCGCTCGTCCACATGTCCCCCGAAAAAACAAGTAAAAAAAGGGGCATAGCTCTAGTAAAAATGATCGGTCAGAACCCATATTCGAACTTGACCTGTATTTTTACCCCAGAAAGTCACATACCAAAATTCTTTCCGATCAAATAATCCCAACTGGAGTTATCATCCGAACACCGCAAATCTTGAAATTTCTAAGTTGAAAAAGGGGTATAACTCTCATAAAAATAATCTGGCCGAACCCATATTCGAACTTGACCTGTGGTTTGGGCTAAGAAGGTCACATACTAAAATTGGTTCCAATCAAATGATCCAAACTGGAGTTATCATGGGGACATCAAGTGGGACGGCTGCATGGACGGACGGATGGACACCACAGTCCACTGATTTCTATAGTCCCCCAAAACAATTTTCGGGGGACAAAAATTGATGAAAAAACTATTGTTTCTAAAGGTAAAAGGCCAAGAAAGTCAATGTTAAACCTCAAGAAGCCATTAGAAGCATTTGTATTTTAGGTACATTCAAAGCTTTGATGTTCCAAACTTTTGAACCGTCAGTGTAATAATCAAGATCGGTCGGCACTTGCGAACTGACGGTACAAAAGTTCTGAACATCAAAGCTTTGAATGTACCTAAAAGAGTATCGTCTTCGTTGTTTACTTGAGGTAGGTCAACTGACTTGAACTTCATTTTTACCGACTTCAAAGAGAGAGAGACGAGGTCATCTAGGTAAGATTAATCGATTACTATTGATTATTTGCAATTATTAATCAATTCCTATATTAAAAAAGCGTGACAGCTCTAGCCATGTGTTAAAACTGTATACTTGATGAACTCTTTTCCCAAACGGTTTTCCCCACAAAATCCTTATTCCTCAGAATTTCCTCCATAAAAGTTTAAGCTGAGAATTTGTTTTCTTTTCATACTTTGTTTGGTAATGCTTCTTCCAGTAATCTTTTTATTGATCTCCAAATATCTGTAGTCCCCAGGCCTGAAAATAAGCAATCTGACATTTGCAGAATGAGGTCCACAGAGGGTGAATTTGATGATGCTATCCCATACAGTGGGCCAATTTATCCTGTGGATACCCCTTTCTGTTTAGTTTTGAGACCCTGATTCAGATTGAGGTTCACAGAGGGTAAATTTAGTGATGCTACCCTGCTGTGCTGGGTAGCATCACTAAATTCACCCTATGGGGACCTCATTTTGCAGATGACAGTCTGTTTATTTTCTGGCTTAGTAATCCCACGTCTCTCCCGCAGTATGCTGTCACCTTCCAGAATAGGGAACTCTCCTGCACTCCAACTTCAAGTGGGATTTATTTTACAGCCCACAGATATAACCTTGATTTTGTTTTCATTTAATTTGAGCCTTCATTCATTCCCATATCTCCCAGTAATTGTCAGCATTTTAATTACTGCCCTCTTCATAACGTGTTGTTTAAGTAAATCTGTTTATTTTACAACCAATGATGAGTATTGTCACTACTACCTTTGTATTACATAAGCAAAATAATCTTCTCCTTCTAAATATGTCAAATAAGTGTTATTTTAATGCTTAAAGTGTTCCAAACTTTCAAAAATGTTTTATAAGAATCAGTGGCGTAGATCCCATAAATTGTTCCTCCCCATCTTCCCTGCTTAAAAAAAAATCATTGGCTAGGCTTGTCACTTTCAGGAGGACAACAGCCCTCAGTCCCAATTGTTCTCCTAAACTAAAACTTGAGAGGTCAGTAAACACCCTCCTTGCCACTCACAAGGAGAGCTATGGAACTAAACTTTGTTAAAGTGCAGTGATCGGTATTGCTCATCTTACAGTTAAAACTAGAAGTCCTGTCATGAAATGCACACAAATAGCACGTCGATCTGCGCATTATGACCATGGTAAAGCTATCAAATTCTATACATATGGCCTGTGCACGAGCAATGTTTCAGCCAATGGACCTCCTGGTAACCCGGAGGTCCATTGGCAGAAACATTGTTTGCATTTGCTATGAGTAACCAGGAGAACCAGTCGTGCTTTGGGTGCCATTCGATATGGCAATTGCGCACAATTAAGCCTAGATAAGCGCACAGTTCGTGATAGGACTTCTAGTTTTAACTATACATGTAATGGTGTACCTCGGAAAAGCTTTCTGGTACATGGTCTCTGTGGTACCCCTTCACCTGGCTCCTGGCTTGAGTTGGAGGCCAGGTGTAGGGCTTTCACAGAGACTAACTGGTAGCCATTTTGCTTACTTATCAGATACTGACTATCAGAGGTGAGCCGATAAAACTGTTATCAGTTTTGCCGATACCAATATCTACCATTATAGATACAATGTATTAGCCGATAATGATACTGATACTTCACTGACTTGGGAATAAGTACATGTGATGCCAACCTGTAAAGTGTAGGGCTGCACGGTATATCAATAAACCGATATATACCGGTATTCAAACCAATATCGATAGAATACTGGTGTAATTACAAAAATATTGGTTTATCGTGATTATTTATTTACCCACAATTTAATTTTCAAGATGTCTTGAGTTTTTTAACTGTAGCCGCGAATGAATAATATTATCCCTTTATCCAAGGAACCGTCTGCTTGAGCCCTCGTAATATACAAAATCAGCAGTTGAAAAAATAATTTTCAAAAAATTCAACAAAACTATATGAAGTGACTCCTCATTGGAACGAGCTTGTTCCAATGAGAGGTCACATGATATAGTTTTGTTGAAATCTTTGGGGAAAATCTGATAAACTAATTTTGAAACTAATAAATTTTGATATCGTCTGCATTGGGTAAACGTTTTTTGAACCGCATCATCAAGGCATGCTAATTCGTTCGTGCCTTGAGTGGTACTTGTGTTCATACATCTGAACAGTTTTCGATATACCAGTATACTGCGGTATTTTTTGGAATACCGATACTGGTATTCAGTTTTGAATATCGCGCAGCCCTAGTAAAGTGAGTAAAAATAAATGGCATGTTGAACAGTGTTTTTTAGGCACTGATAAGTAAGAAGTTTTGTTGCAGATCACATCAGAGAAAAACTGGGAATAATACATACATGTGTGGGAGAGTTGTAAATAGCAACGGGTTAATTCAGGGTTGATCTTAACAGTGAGTACCGTTATGTTTGTGATTTCACCTCAGTGTCTTGTTGTGACATTTTGCACACCGCAACTCATGAACTCGTGATTATTCGCCTTGATCTTTTAATTCTTTTGATGCGCACATTTCATTTCGGTTTTTCTGACGGAACACTCAAAGTCGGAAAGTTTCAAAAGTTCTCACGAGAGATCTGAAGACAAGATATGAAGAATAAAAACTTTGATACACAGATTAGGTAGAGTATTATTAAATATAATTTATATTTATAGTAGAACTTCGATAGATACATTCATCTATTTAATTCTCTCTCCAATGATACATTAAAAATTATATTTAACCTAATAGAATATTAGTCCTGTTGTACAGTATGTTGTCAAGACAAACTCTAAGAGTTTGACTTATCGGCGTAATCTACAACTGGAATAGCTGGAAGGTTCAAATCGACGCTTCGCTGTCGCCGATGAGATGTTGAAATAATGTGCTAAAGTTTCTTGGTGTGATTCTGTTTAGCAAGACGTTGACCGGATGAGCTCTTGAAGCTCGGCCTGTCCATGTTTACAATTGTCTCGCTGTGGAGAAATTTTAGTAGTTTAAGTTTGTTAAACGGATATTTCCAAATTAATCGACTGTTTGAATCTACAGGCTAACTTGTGCATGAGGCGCTGCCAAACCAAGCTTCACAAGCTTGACTTGGCTATGACTCACGGAAACCGAATTTTGATGTGTTGATTGGAGTACATTATTTATTCACCTGAACGAAATTATGTTCAGGATAAGCATTGACAACACATTGACAAATATAATCCAGTTTCCATTTTAGGAAACTTAACATTGTGTTACTTACGTAGTTTTATTTTGGATCGGGTTCAGTTTGTACTTTCTATAGTTTCATATTCTTGCTGATGGGGTGTGTGGTTGGAGCTGGGCAGGTTATATAGATGTGTTTGTGACTATGCATCTGTGGGAGTGTGTCCATGTGTGCGTCTGTGAGCGTCAGTAGTATTTTATTTTTATGTTACTTAGAACAGAGATATTGTGTGTGTGCCTCTGTGTTTGCCTGGTAGAATATTTAATTATTTTTATCTGTACATATATATAAACCAGATGAAAATGAAAGAGTGTAATTGTTTGATTTTGCAGAGTGATTAAATAAAGAACCTAAATTGTGATTTATTAATCCTGTTACACATGTACAGCCAAGTGGGTTGGAAGACATTTTATCCAATAATTAAGTGCTTTAACCCTCTAACTAAAGCACTGTTAGTTTTTCGCGTACATAGAGTTGAAAATTGTCATTCAGGCTGACTCAGGGGTAATGTCTTATCAGGGGTAGCATGGACGGGGTGAGTTTTCTGTGCAACGTACCATTAATTCTTCAACCATGAAATATTCAAGCAGAGCAATAATGTGTTGGTCGCAGCATTGAACTTGATTTAAATAAATGTACCTCTTTGTCGCAAAGGGTGCTAATCTACTGATGTTGATGTAGATTTTATCTATTGCACTAAAAAATAGGGGGGGGGGGGGGGGGCAATGCTGTAATTTACTCCAAGCTGTTTCAGGTTCATTGGCGAGAGGGATGCGATACAGTTTGGGGGGGGGGGGGGGCTGGGGTCAGGTGTACACATATATTCATGCTACAGGAATTCAACCCAATTTTTTTTCTTGGGGGTGGAGGAAGGGCATTCCTTATATTCATGAATGGGGGCCTGCAATAGAATATACATTTGTACTGGATAATAAATTTATTTATTTATTTATTTTGCACGTAATTAAATATCAAAGACTCTGTAAAAAATAGGTATATACATAGCACAAAACGTTATGCAAACATAACCGTATTTGATGATTAAATAAACTTTCTCTGAAATGACCAATGATAAAAATCTCCCCATTTGGTGTGATATTGATAGCACATGGTTTTCTGACAGAAATGAAACAAGTATCGAATTACCAGTACCAAAATGACCACATACACATGTACTTTGCATAAAAGCAATATCTATGCATCTGCTGGCCACTGTCATTAATTTCTATGCATACATTTGAATAGAATTTAAAAAAAAAAAAAACGTTGTACACTATTCTTGCACAAATGACATTTTCAAGAGGGCAGGCCAATATTTGGTGCTTCCAGTATCAATACATGAATCTCAACACGATAATCATTGATATTCATGACCTTTCTACACCAACAGTGAATTAATGTGAAATGTTCCATCAGTTTATCAAATGTGGTTTCTTTTGCTGAACTGGAACTTGCCTCTTGCTTCCCATTTATACTGTCTGATAGATTTATTTCTCCACGTAATTTTGAAAGCTTGAACTCTAAAATTGGTTTCAAAAGAACTAAATGGGCGACTTTTACTCTATAAACTTTTTAAGGTCGGTTGGGGTACCCTAAACAGTTATTTTGGGGGGTGGGGGCCTGTGACATTTTACAACATTACACCTCCAGCATTTTATTTTTGCTGATGATATACTACAGTGCATTGATACATAGCATTTTCCTCAGCATTGCCAATCGTCAAGGCTGCATTGCCAGGACTGATATTGGCATTTTTTCAGTTTTGATCTCGCCCTCAGTAACCTACTGAAGACATACGCCTATCAAATTCTTTGAATAACTGTGGTTAGTCGGTTAACCGTGGCTATCAGAAGCGGTTAACCCATTATTAAAATCCTGTAACTGTTTCAGCACCACACTTTGCTCATTTGCATTGCATTGGACTCATGACACTATGACTGGTTGCTGATTTGTCAAGGTTCCGTTGTAGGCATGTCATATTTTTACGGATATTTTGGACGTAAAATTGCTGAAAAATATCGGCAATGATATAGGTGGAGAAACCTCCTTTTGTTGATACCAATATATTGCCAATAACCAACTTATCAGCCAATATCAATAGCCGATACCATTGATCAGCTCATCTCTACTGACTACAATTATCTGATTACATTACATAATTCAGGTAATTCATAATTATTGCATTTTACAAACCTACATAAGATACTAAGTGCAAAATCCAAACATTAAGATTAAAAGATATGGTAAAATGACCAATCTCAAGAACAGATTCAGAACAGGTTCTGCTCATGTGTGTTAAGGTGGGACAAAATAGCCCTACTCAGTTCATTTTACATGTAGGTGGGCCACCATTGATCTCCTTCCATTTTGCAAATGATAGGCCTGATTAATCCAATGCAACTTTCCCATAACATAGAGTTATAAAATGGTGTCCAGTTTGGGGCTGCACATGCTACAGTACAGATTTCTTTTATTTGGACCTGGAACATTGAATGTTGGAAAATCTCATTTGGGGGGTTGGGGGCTTAGTCCTAACTGTGATCCTCTGGTCATTACTCTTTTTTTCCTAATGAAGATACATGCATGTTTATTCACTCTGGGGAATTTTCCACCCTGTGTGCACCTTATTTTGGCCTGTACATTTATTAAAATTACCCTTCCAACAGGGAGGAAATCTTCGAATTAGTAAATCTTCAAAAGATTGTGTGATATTCTTTTGTTTAGCACAGTGTATTTATTATTGTAATCATGATGCATAAATGCCTATTAATTTTCTGTAATAAAACTAAACTGCAGTGCTGGAAAATAGGTTGGCCTTTAGATAAAAAATAACTAATATTATTGCCCCCCCCCCCCCCCCCAATCCTCCAACCCCACTGGATTCCCACCTGGCACTATTATTTGGGCCTATACTTTTAATTTTGATAGATTTTCCACCATGTATCTTTATTCCCACCTGTACTTCTATTTGGAACACAATAGTACCCTCTCCTCGCACTTCCCTTGGGGGAAGTGGGAGGAGGAGGTAATGACCAGAGGGTCTTAGTTAACACTAAGGAAGGGCCCTGAATCCCATAATGGGCTTTGAAGTATCACATTTGAAATATAAAACTTGACAAAAGTACCAGAGTCAAGAAATTGTGTTTTTTTGTTCTTCATGAATTTCAAAATTATTTCCTAGGAAGGCAACGGGCCCCATCCAGCAAGAGGGGACACTAACTCTCGTGCGAGCTCGAACAATGCTGTGCTTCATATTTTGTACGCTCCTGATGCAGATGCCAAAGGCATGAGCGATGATAGGTGGTTGAGCCCCCCCTCCCCCCCCAAAAAAAAAATTTGGAAATCAGTTATTAAATGGAAACTTCTGGCAGCTTTTGGGATGAAAAATCATGTTTTGCCGTCAGAATAATGTTTTTAGCTGGGGAGAGGTGTTGCCTAATTGATCCAAAGCTGGTCATTATTGAATAAAAAAAACAAAATTGTTTTCTGTTGAATTTGTGATCTACATGTGGTCACAATTACGATTAGGCTAAAACAATTAAAAAAAAAAAAAAATTTAAAATGTTGATTACAGTGTCATGTTTATCCTCAACCATGTCATGTGCAGAGGTGTTAAAACAGATGTTTGTTAGGAGGATAAAAGCTTCTGTTGCTTTGTCGCGCCACCCAAATGTTATTTCACATATTGTACATGCGGAGGTTAATTCAATCTACATGTACTTTAATTGATCCCTTCAATCATGATTAGTTTAATGGCATAGCCCTACAACCTAACAATTCAGTTAAATGATTTGTTACCAGAGACAGAGAAAGAAAGAGAGAAAATTGAAATTAATTTTGTATCTGATTTGTTTTTGTTTTAAGTAATCCCTGTGGTGACCCAGAAAAAGTTCCAGCACAGTCAATCAGGCTGAGTAGTCTATTTTTAGCACAACTGTTACATAACAGCAATCACCAATACTGGTGTCAGTTTTAAATGAGAGGTACACATAATGGAGCTCAACCCAATGATGGGTCACAAGCCACATGCATGCTTACAATACAGAAGCAAAAAATTATATTCATGTTTTGTGTACAGTTGGAAGGTTTGGTAAAAGCTTAAATGGGGCTCATTGTGTACCTTTACTTTTCTTTAATCTTCATAGTGCCCATGTTGAGCAACCTCTGAGCTGAGTAAATCTTGAGTTTATTATTTACATGTACAGGCAGATTACATGTACACAGTTAAGATTTTCTGAAATATGATAAGGTACCGTAAACCGTATAATAAAACGGCAGGTGCATGTCTGTCCACTATTCAAAGGTTTACCAAGACATGATACCAATACTTACCAAGACAAGATCTTCTGGATAATCCAGTCACAGAAGTACTTGACGAACATTTAGTGAACTTCATTATCCTACTCTGCCCAGCACTACAACCATACCTACATACTTGAGACATGATCTATTTTCTTAGCAGTCTGATGTAGGTGTTACTAATTATTTGTTGTACTACTGCTCAACTACCTCTGACATTTTATATTTATTAATTTTATGTTTTAGTTTTTCTTGCGAGCTGTGAAAACAAGATGTGGATTGTTCCAAAACAGGAAAAGAAAGTTACAAAGTGAAACTACTGTTCTTTATATACATTGCATGTATGTATCCTAGCTATTTCGACGGCAATGTTCAGTATTATGATTTGAGATTATCAAGCCATTATTGCCTGTGATCAATCACGGACCCACATTTACATGTAATTGTTGGTGGGCTGGTTGTTTGCCTTGTGTCGTTGTGGTATTTCATGAACACAAAACAGATTACTACACTTCAAGATGACACTAATCAAACTCTAATTTATCTTCTGTTTCACTGTTGCTTTGTAACAATGATAAACTATGATTACATGTTTGAATCAAAGTATATTTTCAGTCTATTTTCAAATATATTTGACACGATCAGTGAGAAACACAAATCGGCCTACTGCGAAGACAAGATCCTGCTGTTTATTGAAAACGTCATTATCGAATTCAGTGGGAGATCAAAAAACCTGGATACCAGCACGGTCACACTCTGATAACTGAAAACACGACCTTGATGCGTGATGCACAACATGTACCCCACTTGGCCCAGGCTTTACATGTGTGAGGCTGTGCACTTAAAGAGAAAAAAATATTTTCCATGGAACAATGAATTACAAAATTAACTCTCTCTCCCTTGTATTTCCTAATCCCATTTTCTCATAAAACTAAAGGTAAATTTTAATCTGGTAAACTGATATGTTGTGCATGTTAATGCAAGTCCCTAACTATCATTTTATTTATTTATTTATTTTAAAAGTCGGTGCCCGACGGCTCAGTCATATCGCCCAACTATCTGGGACATACCTAATTGCTTTTATTAAAGACTTGTAGCCACAAATGTACTTTCCATTGATAAAATACTTGGATGGTCGGAAATTTATTAAAACTTTGGTAGATGAACTCCTGCATAGCGACGAGGAGGTGACAGTCGGGGACTCGAAGATCCCGGGGTTATTTTTTGCAGACGACATGGTGCTAGTGTCCGAAAGCTAAGAGGGCTTGCGAAAATGCTAGCAATTGTTGGAAGATGCGGGAACATATGAGGACTGGAACTAAATGAAAGCAAAAGCAAAGTTATATCCGTGGGCCGTAAGGTATTATATAATATAATAATATAATAGTTCCGTATTCCGTAAAGTAGCAACAAACGTCTTAGTGTAGAAGAGACAGGTGGCTACGAGTCTTTGGTGATAAATATAAACATCACGAGAAGAGGCATCTACCGAAACCACACGAATAAACTGACTGTGAAGGGGAAGAGAATCCTTAACCAAATTAAACTTATAGGGAGAAACAGTTTGTTTCAATAAGGTTTTCGTGGGGAAAACCATTTGGGAAATGGTGGGTCTACCAAGTATAACATATGGTACAGAAGTGGTACTTCTAAACCAAACGACTGTAAAGAGGTTGGGAATCCTGCAGAACGACGCAGGCCGATGGATAGCGGGATCGAGTAATGTCGCAGCACTAGAAGCAATCAGGGAGAGAGCTTGGGGGATGAGGATCAAGGACAGGATAGACTTATTGAAACTCTGTTATCCTAATTATTTGGTAAATCTTCCCGACAGCGATGATGTAAAGTAATGTTCCAGAATATTTAGAATTCAAATATAAAGACAGGGTGAATGGTCCAAGTGAAATTGTGAGAGAGTTAATAGAGAACTAATCACTAGAGATCTTGGACTTACAAGAAGGGACAAACCCGGTTAAAATAATTGTCAGAGAAAGAGTCAAGGAGGATGGTACCTCAATTGGCGACAGGAGTTCAAGTCAAGGGGGTCTTTGGATGGCCTGCGTGATAAAGAGAAGCCAGGTTTTGAAGAGTACCTTGATGGCACCTTTGGGGGATCACTGTTATTCAAGCTGAGATCACGGCCCTGGAACTGAGTTGTAAAATTGGGAGAAATAGTGAAAAGGGGTGCCAAATGCGTAATTTATGCGTGGTGGAGACTCTGGAACACTTTCTACGAGAATGCCTAAAATATCATTCTAACAGAATAAGTTTCACTAGGAGTATAAAGGGGGAAACGGGATGGGAAAAATAAGGACATGTGGTTAGTGAGTGATACAAGGAAGAGGGTTAATAGGCTTAGCGGATAGACTGGGAAGAATGGGGCACGGGATGTCATCAAGCAGTTCGTTGCCGAGTGTTGGGAGGAGAGTGGGAACAGGGAGGCAGTGGGGTGCACAGGGGTAACCAAGACTTTCTCACAAGAGAACCGCGAAAAATCAACGGCCAGTCAAAGTGTTATTATTATTGTATTATAGAGAGAGTGAATACTGCTCATGAAGAGAAAGTTAAGATTGTTATACAGAGCTGTTTATAAGTATTTCTTTTTATTAGTTTTATTTCAGGAAGGTGTAGTTATATATTTAGTTTGTATGTGGGTTAGGGGAGGATTATAGGGTGAAATAAGGAAGTTTAGGTAATAGGTTTTCCAGAGTTTGAATTTATTTACGCTAGTTGCCCTTTTTTCGCGTGTTTTGTGTTTTGCCGATTTCGGTCATTAGGCCCCATTTATATTATTGTAAACATGAATGGCAAGTGCTCGACCGGTGTCCAGACGGAGGTAAGTATGGTTACTAAAGGAGGTCAAGGGGAGGTGAGTCGAGGGTACAGGTGCAGGTGGGGGAGATTAAACATACACAGGCGTGCAGACAGTGTGACACGAGGTATGGTGGTGGTCGGCCAATCGACAGTAGTGAGGTGTGTGCCAACTGCAGGGATATTTTACAGTTGTTAGAGAAGTGTGTTGGATTCGAGTGGGAAATTGCGGAGCTGAAGTGGAGGTTGGGGAGGGCTGGTGTATCTGGAGTCACACCGTTGAAGGTTACCTATGAGGTGAGGTGGAAGGTGGATGAAAGGTCGTTGTGGACTCAAGGAGGAAACTGGGAAGCGGGAGACGTGTGAGAAGTACGCCTGATGTGGGGGTGTAACTGAGGAGGGGAAATCCAGCAGGAAAATTCGGAAGGTGGAGTCAGGACAGGGCTGCGTAGAGCCAGGAGGCCAGAGTCGGCGTAAGGCTGCCAAGGTTGCTAAGCGGTGTTTAGAGAACAGGTTAAGTGTTTTAGATTCCGACACCCTATGGGATGAGACTGAGGGGGGACAGTGAGTGGGGAGAGGTGGTTGCTGATGTTGATAGGACAGATGGGGTAAGGAGGACGGTGAAGAGAATGAGGGGGCCTGAGACATGCAAAGCGATGTGTGTTGCAGATGATATAGGAACTGGGGGAAGAAGAAGAAAATAAGTTGTAGCGAGGAGTAGCATTGTACGTGGGATTGACAATGTGGTTTGTGGTCCTGATAGTTCAAATCGAAGTCTTGTGCTTTCCTGTGGCGAAGGGGGAATCTGAGGGACTGGGTAGATGATATTGTAGCAGGGTCGGGATCGGATCCGGTAGCGGTGGTGCATGTGGGGACCAACAATATCAGGGAGAGAAGGTCAGTAAGTTAGGTGGAGTCGTACAGAGGTTTAGTCAGCAAACTGCTCAGTAGGAATGCAAGAGTAGTTTATCCGGAGTCCTTCCTGTCCTAGGGCTGGGGACGAACGGAACTCAATGATTTTGGCGCTGCATGAGGAGTTTGAGGACTACTGTGTTGACATGGGAATACCCTTTATCGACCATTGGGACACGTTTTGGGGCAACGCGAGCATGTATGGGCATAACGGGCTGCATCTTAGCAGGATGGGGACACGGGCATTGGGGGTAAAATTCTACAGGTAGCGGAGCCTTTTTGAGAGGGGCGGGTGGTAGGCCAGGGTAAGTATAGCAAGAGTGGACACATGTGGGGTGAATAAGATCGAGGGGGGGAGGGCAGAATGAGTTTACTAAGGCTAGCGTCAGAAAACAATGGGACTAGTAGGCGGAAGCCAATGAATCTCGGTACCCTGAAAGTGGGTTATAGCAACATACGGGGTCTCCACCGGAAAGTAAGTGAAATTGCTACATTGATCGAGGCAGAGGACTTTGATGTCATGGTCTTAAGCGAGACGTGGTTAAGACACGAGGATCGGGTAGACCAAGTAAGGGGTGCGTGTGGATAGATGCAGGGCGAACGAAAGGCCAGAAGAAGAGGGAGGAGTAGGCATGTACATTAAAGAGGATTTAAAACCATCGCTGATCACAGACTTGGAAGATGTCAGCGCCTCCGCTGAGGTATCGAAAGAAATTGGATGGGTAAAGATCAATCTCTGGGAATGTGTACTGTGCGGTGGAGGGAAGCAAACCCGAGTGGAATGACTCGATATACTCAACACTAAGGTCCAATATAACAGAACTAGAAAACAGGGGCTCGGTATAAATTTGATGGGTAACTTTAATGGACACATAGATGATAAGGAAGAAGGCATAGAGGGCAGGACAAGAAAGTCAACAGGAATGCTGTTGAACTTCACAAATGAGCTCGGTCTGAATATTCTGAACAGGGATGCTAGGTGTAAGGGGAAATGGACCTGGGAGAGGAACGACAGAAAATTAATAATCGACTATATTCTCACACATATTACTTTATGGAGGGATGTGATAGGGGTGGAAGGGGATGATGAGGGTAAAGGGGAGTTGGATAGTGATCACAACTTGATTACAGTGGCGATCAGGGCCAAAAACCAAGTGAAAAGCAAAGGAAGCTTTCAGGCGATTTGGGAACTCAAAAAGGAAGCTGACTGGGAGACGTTCGAGGAAAAATTGAAACCAAAGCTTGCAACCGCTCACAAGGGGGCCAGTGTCCAGAAAATGGCCGACGCCATATATATAGTTGCGAGCCTAGTGGAGAGAGGAAAGGAAAGTGTAGGAAAGATTAGGGTGCCAACACAGGAACTTGGGTACAGAGTGAACGAAGAACTGAAAAGGGCCACAACGAGTAGAAAAGCTAAATGTGCTGCATACAGGAGAAGTAGAAACCTCTAGGGGTGGAAAGCAACGGGGCCATGGTAGCAAAGGAAGAATACAAACAAGCACGAAATAAAGTAAACAAGTGTTTGACCACCGAGGTGGTATTAGTCCCCTACGTCGCTTTTGTGACATAAGGTGTTTTTGTCACAGAAGACACTAGAGTATATAAGCATCTTGGATTTTGAAAAAAAAATATTGAGCGTGCATAATCCCCTCACAACCCCTTTATCCATGTACCATATATGAAAAGTGTAGCTTGAACCATGTTGGAGGGAGCAGTGGTAACATAAAATAGAGAAAAAAGCGTTTGCTGCGAAATTAAAACTGAGGAGGTGCGAAAGGTGGTCTCAAAATTAAGGAATGGAAAGGCGGGAGGGGTGGACGAAATTCCCAACGAGTTTCTCAAAAAGGGGGAGAGTAACTCTGTGAAAGCCTAACTGCCCTATTCAATTTAGCCATAGAAAAACAAGAGGTCCCAAAGTTTTGGATAATTAACGAGGGATCTCTGTCAGTAGCAACATTGGAAAAGTTTTCTGTAAAGTCCTGTATGGTAGATTAGAGGAGGTGATTGGGGAGAAGGGTTTTTTGGGAGAGATTCAGAATTGCTTCAGGAAGGGAAGGAGAGTCACTGACCATCTTTCCACGCTATCCCAAAAAATAGAATCCGTGAAAGTAAAAAAGATGTTTATGGCCTTTTTGAATGTTAAAAGGGCATACGATAGAGTATGGAGGGAGGGTATGTGGCGAAAGCTTGAGGCTCTGGGCTTGGAGGCGAGTTTGTTGGAATTCAGAAAGCACTATATAAAGATGTACAGAGTGAACTTAGCCTGGGTAACATAACAACAAAACGTGTGCCTATGGAGATAGGCCTAAAACAGGGGTGTATCTTCTCGTCAATTCTTTTTTGCATTGTACATCAAAGGTTTAGGAGATGAACCCCTGCATAGCGACGAGGGGGTTTTCAGTTGGTGACTTGAAGATGCCAGGGCTATTTTTTGCAGACGATATGGTGCTAGTGTCAGAAAGCGAAGAGGGGCTAGCGAAGATGCTGGGAATTGTTGGGAAATATGGGAGCAAATGGAGACTCGAACTTAATGAAAGCAAGAGCAAAGTTATACCTGTGGACCGTAAAGTGGACCCTACTCGAAGGTGGAGAGTGGGGGAGTTCTGCATTCCGGAAGGTAGCAGCAAACTTCTTAGTGTAGGGGAGACAGGTGACTACGAGTATCTGGGGGTAAATATAAACATCACATGAAGAGGCATCTACCGAAACCACACAAATAAACTGATTTTAAAGGGGAGGCGAATCCTTAACCAAATGAAACTTATAGGGAGAAACAGTTTCAATAAGGTTTTCGTGGGGAAATCCATTTGGGAAATGGTGGGTCTGCCAAGTATAACATATGGTACGGAAGTGGTACCCCAAAACCAAACGGATGTAAAGAGCTTGGAAACCCTGCAGAACGATGCAGGCCGATGGATAATGGGATCGAGTAATGCCGCAGCACTAGAAGCAATCAGGGGTGAGCTGGGGTGGATGAGAATCAAGGACAGGATAGACTTATTGAAACTCGGTTATCTAATTATTTGGTAAATCTCCCCGACACCCAGTGGTGTAAAATAATGTTTCAGAGTATTTTCAACTCAAATATCAAGACAAGGTGGATGATCCAAGTGGGGGAGCTAATACAGAACTACTCGTTGGAGATCTTGGATCTAGACATAGGGGCAACCCAGGGTAAAAAAAATCGTCAGAGAAAGGGTCACGGAGGATGGTAACCTTAATTGGCGAGAGGGGGTCGAATCAAAAAGGTCTTTGGGTGGCCTACGTGAGAAAGAGAAGCCTGGTTTTGAAGAGTACCTTGATGGCACCTTTGGGGTGGATCACTGTTGTTCAAGCTGAGGTCACGGTCCTTGGAGCTGAGGGGGGAAATTGGGAGAAAACAGTGAAAAGGAGTGCCAGATGTGTAATTTAGTTGTGGCGGACACCCTGGAACACTTTCTTCTAGAATGCCCAAATACCAGTCTAAAAGAATAATATTCACTGGGAGTCTAATGGGGAAGTGGGATGGGAGAATGAAGGACGTGTGGTTAGTGAGTGACTCAAAGGAGATGGTTAATATGCTAATCGGAGAGATTGGGAAGAATGGGTCAAGGGGTGTCATCAAGCAGTTCGTCTGCGAGTGTTGGGAGGAGAGAAGAAGCGTCGGAATAGGGAGGCAGTTTGGAGCACAGGGGTAACCAAGGCCTTCTCGTCCGAGAACCGTGACAAATCACCGGCCGGCCAAAGTGTTATTATCATTATAGAGTGTTATGCCACTAGATTGGCAGTCGGCACTTTTCAATAGGCCATGATAGTGGCTTCTAGCACTCGACCAGTTTAAAAAGTAACATGGTATTGTCTTTAAGCAACACATCCTGTGCAAATTTGCGAAAACGTGCCAGCTGCGCAACCTTGAACAATGCCCACGGAAACGTTTGCAACATTCAGTTGTATTATTTCGACTCTAAATGCATGCAAACAAAAATAATTAAGCATTAATTTGAAAGCTAACGTGTTTAACATTTTGGTACGAAGGGCCATATTCTTGGTCATTTTGTTTCTCCAGTTGAACTATTCACAATATTTTCATTGAGATATTTATTGAGTGTTGGGATAGTAACTGGGTAGTAATTTGGTGGTAATTGTGTGTAATTTGGTGAATCGACGGACCGCACCAAGTTGGTACAAGCACTATGTAGCGTACAAAAACTATTTTTAGTTATTCTAATACAGATTTCACGCTTCCAAGAACAGTACCCAAAGCATATGGAACACACCTTGCACAACCAAACAATATGGTTGCGCCCATCGTTCTGATCACTTCAGCGGCTGAGACTTTTTGTGATGAATTGATTAAAAGTAATTTGAAATATTGAAGCACTTAGCATTTCTTAGAATGAAAACGATGTTCTGATCAATGTAGCACTCGACTCACAAAGCTTCTATAAGAATCGCTTTTACTAGTTTTACTTTTAGTATCATATTACCGCAATAATGACTAATGACTTAAATGAGTAATGTCCAATAAATCAAATGAATAATCTCCCTCCTTGTCCTAGTTCAGCGATCTGAACGTAGTGGCTAGCCCACAACATTCAGATTCCTCCCATTCTGAGGTTCGCATGGAAAACGTACTCAACTGGGAAGTCTCCTGGCAGTTTCCGACTTTCCGTAGAAACTGGGGCTGCTCATTTGATCTCAATCCACACTCAGTTCAATCAGACTTCAAAGGAGCCGCTATACCTACTAGCTGATCTAACTAGGCAATACTAAATTGCTGAGCAGACCATACCTCCTCATCATAATCCTAGTCATTTGTTCATCATTGTCCTAGTCATTTATCATGTGCAGTGAGAAGAACGAGTACAACCCAACTTTCTTTTAATGTATAACCCACTAGTATGTGTACTAGTACATGTATACAACTTGATTCACTCTTTTTTTAGTTGCATCTCCTCATTTCGGTGTCTAAATGGAAATGACCCTTAGTATTATTTATTTATTGGTGTTTAAGGTCACATACTTATGCACGAATGGCTAATCATGACTGTGACAGTTTTACGGGTGGAGGAAGCCGGAGAGAACCACCGAGCAATGACGAGCAGCTGCCAGCTCCCCAACATCGTAACTCCGCACTGCAGCACAGGCAGGGTTAGATTGGTTGAAGACATGCGCACCATCGACGTGCAGTACGCCTTAGTACACGGCGTCATCGTGCCCCCATGTGGACAATGGGGGTGAAGTGTCTTGCCCAAGGACACAACGCGGTTGCCGCAGGTGGGATTCGAACAGAGGACCTCTCGGCTTGCAGCCTGCACCTCTACCTACTGAGCCACCGCGCCCCCGACCCTTAGTAAAAGTATTGAAATAGCCTCTTGGAATATAAATGGTTTAGTCCAAAACATAAACAACTCTAAAATTTCTAAGTTGGATAACCCAGACTTTGTCAAGCTCCTGACAGCTGACATTATTTTTCTTCAGGAAATTCATATTAGCAGCAATGAATCTATCAGTCTAGCTGATTATCGATGTATATTGCAATGTAGATACAAAGACAAAAGGAGACTTTGTGGTGGTGTCGCAGTGTTTATCAAACATTCAATCTCTAAAGGTGTTAAAGTAATAGATATGTCTTTAGACGATATGATATGGATAAAGTTAGATCGTAATTTCTTCAAATGTTCAGAAGATATTTTTTTTAGGTTCAGTTTACATATTCCCAGCAAATTCCTCATATACAACAATCTGATATTGATTCAAAAATTTTCCCAAAATTGTCCGATGATATCTCCAAATATAGCAAAAAGGGAAAGTTGTCTTAATGGGTGACCTAAATGCACATTTTAAGAAACTTGATTTGGACTTCATTATGAATGATAGTTGTGACCCGAATGAGGCTTTTGTACCTGAAGGGTATGTCCCAGACAGTCCACATCTCTCACGTAATACTGAAAAACCACATTCTTCTAACAGTTATGGGAAGGAAATATTGGATATTTGTATTGGTTCTCAAATGCACATTCTCAATGACAGAACACTTGGTGACTCTAAGGGGAGATTGACGTTCCATGGCTTTTCCGATTCCACCATGAATGATTATTGCATTTGTAATGCCACTTTACTGAAAGACACAATAACTTTCAAGGTCGGTGATTATAACCAACAACTTTCTGATCATTGTATAATTTCTGTTAAAATTAGAATGAAGGGAAATTTTGCACATTCTCAAGCTATCCATTTAGCTCCATGCCCTAATACACAAAGGTGGTCTGACTTAGACATTTCGCAATTCTTGAGTAGCATTGATGTTATAAGTATGAAATACATTGACAAAGCAATGGATCAGGTTTTAAAGACTGATAATGCTGAAGAACAGCTCAGACATGTTAACTCTCCCGGAATGCCCGGGAAAATCCCGGAATTTCAGTGTAGTTCCCGGCCTCCCCGACGGGAATCAGTTTTGGGCCAAAAATCCCGGAAAACAACAGTCAAATATTTCGTTTCCATTGTAACTTTTGAAAAACGTTCGGAGTCAAATCACATGCATTTCAAACTTTGGTAAAAACTCACAAAGCTGGAAAATATGGATTTAAGTTAAATTTATTTAAGAAAAGGGTATTTTATGATATATATTTCAACTGTGTTCATGTTTATTTCTGGGTTTTTTCTTCGGAGATTCATGATCAATGTGCGAGTGTCGAAGTGAAAATAGGTGACTTACGTTCAAAAAATTGAAAACTCCACCTTCATTTAAATACAGTTTTTGGAAATTAAAATATATGAAAAGGAATTAAATAATATATATTTATTTATTCCTTCTTAGAATAACTTCAATTGTCATCCCCTTTCCAAAATCAAAACGTAAACAACAACTATTTAGCACAGGTTAAAAGTAGGTTAAAGTCGCTTAGGATGCCGAAAAATTATGACTGCATATTTAAACACAATGGACTTATTTTCTAACACTACATTTATTCTGTTGTGCTGACAGAACTGTTAACTGTTGGCCATCTGTATCCAGAAAATTTCGAATGGAATTAAAAAAAATGCTTCAATGATGAAAAGAAAAGTTTTGTGCAGGGCACAAATGTTCCACATGCATGAAGTTTGAAAAAGATACTTTCTCAGTACTAATTTATTTATTTATTTATTGATGTTTAAGGTCACATATTTATGCACAATGGTTAATCATGACCGTGACAGTTTTACGGGTGGAGGAAGCCGGAGTACCCGGAGAGAACCACCAAGCAACGACGAGCTGCTGCCAGCTCCCCAACATCGTAACTCCGCACTGCAGCACAGGCAGGGTTAGATTGGTTGAAGACATGTGTACCATCGACGTGCAGTACGCCTCAGTACACGGCGTCATCATGCCCCCAACATGGGCAATGGAGATGAAGTGTCTTGCCCAAGGACACAACGCGGTTGCCGCAGGTGGGATTCGAACCGAGGACCTCTCGGCTTGCAACCTGCACCTCTACCTACTGAGCCACCGCGCTCCCTTCTCAGTACTAATGTTCTTGAAGTTACTGAACATTAGGATATCTTTTCCTGTTAACATTTCCAGACTTGGGAAATTATTAGCTCAGTAGACTTTGATAAGAGCAAACCACAGGTGGAGGTGCTCTGTGGGACAGTGTGGGTGGGTGGTGGTGGGGAGGGGGGGGGGGGCTCATGAAGAAGAGGATCCTGGGGGGGGGGGGGTGTCAAATCAACAGTTATTTTATGATTTTTTAACATAGCATAAATGCATCAGCATAGTTGACAACTAGTTCTGGATATAACCTGGTGTTAATAGTGGTCCATGAGCTGAAAAATCACAAGTTTTTTCTTTTATTTTGTCCCCGCGTGAACTTTTCCTTGAAATCTATCCCATTTCCCTGAAAATCACCCTCAGGTTCCCTGAAAAATTATTCTGGAGGTTAACATGTCTGGAACAGCTCAATGAAATAACTCAGCGTCTAACTTCTGAGTTTGTTAAAGCTGCATTCATTGTTAATAAGAAATATTCTATTAGAAAGACAAATAATCGCCATAAAAAGAAAAAAGCTTGGTATGATCATGACGGCGATTAACCTGAAGCAGTTGAGTCGCAAAATTGCATCTAACCTTTCAAACACCGAGTTGCAACAGATAATTAACAAAGAAGCTAAAATTTATAAAAGGGTACTACATGCAAAGCAAAGAAAATATTCTAATAATATATTGAATCAAATCACAGATTGCACTAGCAGTAGTCCTAATGATTTCTGGGAATTAGTTGTCCACTTGAACATGGATTCCAAATCTGACCCATCCTCTAACATGCAATCTGAGAACTGGGTGACACACTTCAAATCATTATTTAATACTAAGCAGAAATTAATTACTGATGAAAAATCCTCCTGCAATGCACATGTTAGTGTTAAGATCCCTGATTGGACTAAAAACTTTCTGAATAAAGACATAACCAGAAAAGAAATCTTTGAAGCTAAATCTGGTCTAAAATCTAAATCCCCCTCCCCCCCTGGAGTGGATGGCATAACAAATGATATGATTAAATCATACTCTGATGTATTTAGTGATAGGTACTTAATTAAAAAAAATGGAGTGTACCCAGACCTATGGCGCCATAACATAATCAAACCCCTCAAGGCTGGCAAAATTGATGATCCATCCAATTACAAAGGCATAGCCTTGTCTAGCTGCATGGAAAAGTTTTTCAATAAAATCATGTGCAGAAGATTAGAGAATTTCTTAAATATTAACAATATCATATGTAATGAGCAAATACATTTCAAAAAATGATATCGCCACTCTGACCATTTACTAACTCTTAAAACTACAATAGATAAATCATTCAAAAGCTCTAGACCACTTTATGCCTGTTTTATCGACTTCAGAAAGGCATTTGATTTAGTTAATCATGAGGCCCTATTTTCCAAACTTAAAAGTTACTGAATTTCTGGTCAATTTTTGAATGTCATAGTAAACATGTATAAGAGGGTAGAGTACTCTATAAAACTGCTCGATGGCTTGACCCCACCAATTTCCTCCTCGGTAGGTGTAAAACAGGGCTGTGTTCTTAGCCTGTCTCTCTTTGCCCTGTATGTTAATGATCTTTTACAATCAATGGATGTATCATGCGCCCCAGTAGAATTAGATGGCACAAAGATTTCCGGTCTCCTATATGCCGACGACATTGTTTTGTTGTCTGAAAATAAAACTGGCCTCCAAAGAACTTTGAATAACCTTGAAATATTTTGTAATGAATGGAACTTATCTGTTGATACAAGCAAATCTAATGTAATGATATTTAATAAATCAGGAAAAGTCCTAAAAATCAAATTTTGACCTTTCAAAACCAACCTCTAGAAAATGCCTCAGAATACAAATACCTTGGCTTTATACTCAAACTATCTGATATTTTTGGTCCAGCAATGGAACATCTCAATAAGAAAGCCACTAAAGCCATGTTTGCCATAAGAAGGAAACTCCTTAATAAAAAAAAACAACTTGAAGCCAATGCTAAAGCTATTTAAGGCATGTGATGAACCAATTTTGCTTTATGGCAGCAAGGTCACTGCCCTTGACTGTATTATCAAGGATAACACAACCATTGAGAAAAGAATTGAATCAATTCTTCTGGAGAAAATACAGATTCAATTTGCTAAGTTATTATTAGGGGTGAACAGATCTGTGACCAATTTGGCCTGTCTTAGCAAACTTGGCCTATTTCCTTTATATATTACAGGCTTAAAAAAATTGCATCGGTTTCTGGCACCACCTGATCAATCTACCAAAAAGTGCCCTCTCTGGATGTGCATTTACTGAAGGCATCAACTCTGAACTTCTTTAAATTTTCTCCCATAAATTGAAAGTCCTACTAGATAGAGTGGGATTTCTTTATCTGGTAGGTTGTAATTCTCCTACAAGAATCAGGAAATCTCACCCTCACATTATAACTAAAATTAAACACAATTTCTTAGATTACTGGAGAAATAAATTATATAATGACACAGGCAAAGTAAACGGAAACAAGCTAAGATTTTTTAGGAAGGTCAAACAGGAATACCTTCTCGAGCCCTATCTTCTTATTAACCTAGATAAAGACATCATTGAAACATTCACTAAAATATGCTTGAGTGATAGCAAACTCATGATCGAAAAAGGTAGGCACAAAAAACTTGCCGTTGACAGGGACATTAACAAAAGAATTTGCCCCCTGTGCAAACAAGGTATTGAGGATGAAAAACACTTTATTACTGACTGCCCAAGCCCCACAAATGAAAGGAATCATCTCTATAATAGAATATCCTCTGTTTATCTTGATTTTCAAAACTTCAGTTGCCAAGACAAACTGGTGTTTATTATGAGTTCTCAGGATAGGGTAATTTATAACAAAATCATCTTACTCGGAGTACACAATAAGGTTTTTACTTGAGTTGAATAAAGTCATTAACAGTGTTAGAGGCAATGTTTACTACGACACACATTTAATTTTACAACAGACTGAAGGCAAGAAATCATTTTCTTAAACTTGAAATCAGAGTGTATTACACACGTGCTTAGCCATGGAAATGGAGTCCCTCTACCAACAATGACGGGCACATAAATTACACCTGTAGCGCTGAATTCCCAGTTTATTGAATTAATATGTTGGGACTCTTTGGTCTCGTTTCCTATTAAAAGGTCATTTCCGAGGTTATTGGATATCCTCAGCCAAATGACTATTTTGAGCTATAGTTTTAGTTTATGGTGGTGTGGATTTAGTAAATAATTCTCTTTAATGGTGATATGGCCAAAATAATCTGTTGATGGTCTTGATTCAAACTGTGTATTGTCAAGTGCATTTCAATTGGGGGTCAAGGTCACATGAAAGTGTTAAATGACAAACCCAGACCTGTATGGGACCTGACAATTTGCAGTTTACAAATGGGACAATTTTTGTGTAAATATGCTTTGAGAAAGCCTTCTGAAAAAATGAATAAGAAACCCATATGTTTTTTATTTGTCAGAATGATCATGTTATGCTGTAAAATCCTCAGTGGAGAAATGAGGAATTCCTATAGCACAGTTTTATCACTATCGATGCACGAAAATTGGAGATTTATCCCCAAAATGAGAAAATTTTGACCATTTTGAGCCATTTTTTTAGTCATCAACTGTGTCATTTGGCTGGGTGTATTTGAGTGATATTGTAAGATTTTTGTTGTGTACAGTTGTCTCCAGAAAGGGCCCTATTCAGAGCTTCCAGAAACTATATACATTGTGAGTATTGTGAATAGGGGAGGTAATTTAAATGCGAAATATCCTCGGCCGTGTTAATCAGAAGCTGAACATTTCTTGAAAAGCTGACATTTTCACCTGAATAACTGTAACGAGACCTTAAGTAGAAAACAGTGTTTGCTTTCATTGCAATTTCTGGCCTCCAGTCTCCATAGCAACCAACTGTATTAGTGGGAATATGTTGTAGGATAACTGAAAGAAATATTAAAGCATATTTTTCTTTTTTCAGTGGTACCCTGTACAGATATAATTTCCTGGAAAGTTCTCCCTCTTGAGGTATTTTAAGTCCAGTAATGGTGTTATCAAGAGAATTATGTAGGTTTTTTAACACAATTTTATTTGAAAATGCTGTTTACTGGTACAGTCATATGGAGAACTCTTTCTAAGAACTTTCCAGGGAATTATCAGAGTGTAGTCTGATTAGTAGAGATAATTTGGGACTGAATATTCTTAATCGTTACATTTACACAGCTCTTTTCAAATAGCATATACTTCAAATGTCAGTCTTTTAGATCAGGTCAGGAACTGAAATGGGTCTATTTTTAACCCTTTAGCAAACACAATGTGTGCTATGCAGGAAAATGTGGTTACAAGAGATTTGTAGAATTTTTTCTTTTATGATTACATTATATTATAATTGATAGAATCAGTGAATGATGCTTAGCCAAATGAGGAAAGTGAATTGAGAATGCTGTGGAAAAGAGTGGGTGGGTGGGGACTGAAATATGCATTTTGAGGGAGGATGCAGTTTACAAATGAATGTAATTTCTGGGTTTTTTTAAAATTTTATCAGTTAATGTGTGATCCTGATGTAGCTTTTGGTGCTGAAAGTGACTGTGCACATCAAAAATAAATCATCCATCACCATTGGTTTAGTCTGATCACTGGCCAATATACCAACACAGCTGCCATGATAGCTATTGTCCATGGTGTTACAGCTGTGCATCCATCTAAATTGAAATCTAACTTCCTTCTCTCAGGTTAAAGCATACTGCCTTGGTAGAATAGGGGGACCACTGGTGTTACATGCTTTCATCTAATGCAAAATTTACTCTACAGAGCTTTTATCAGAGTCAGAAATGTGGAAGAACAGGCCTTCTCTCACTGAACATTACTGCGTAAAGAAACCTAAATAAACTGGCTGTCAGAGTGCTCGGTCTGCCGCTATCCATGGGGCTTAAGGGCACTAAGTTAACAATTTTTTCATATGTGCCATACATCATTTTTCTCAGAATTAAATACAGATGCACATTTACTGTTTCTGAGAGTGTGAAGAATTTTTTATTTTTCACTTAAGGTCTCGTTTCCTATTAAAAGGTCATTTCCGAGGTTATTGGATATCCTCAGCCAAATGACTATTTTGAGCTATAGTTTTAGTTTATGGTGGTGTGGATTTAGTAAATAATTCTCTTTAATGGTGATATGGCCAAAATAATCTGTTGATGGTCTTGATTCAAGCTGTGTATTGTCAAGTGCATTTCAATTGGGGGTCAAGGTCACATGAAAGTGTTAAATGACAAACCCAGACCTGTATGGGACCTGACAATTTGCAGTTTACAAATGGGACAATTTTTGTGTAAATATGCTTTGAGAAAGCCTTCTGAAAAAATGAATAAGAAACCCATATGTTTTTTATTTGTCAGAATGATCATGTTATGCTGTAAAATCCTCAGTGGAGAAATGAGGAATTCCTATAGCACAGTTTTATCACTATCGATGCACGAAAATTGGAGATTTATCCCCAAAATGAGAAAATTTTGACCATTTTGAGCCATTTTTTTAGTCATCAACTGTGTCATTTGGCTGGGTGTATTTGAGTGATATTGTAAGATTTTTGTTATGTACAGTTGTCTCCAGAAAGGGCCCTATTCAGAGCTTCCAGAAACTATATACATTGTGAGTATTGTGAATAGGGGAGGTAATTTAAATGCGAAATATCCTCGGCCGTGTTAATCAGAAGCTGAACATTTCTTGAAAAGCTGACATTTTCACCTGAATAACTGTAACGAGACCTTTGGGACTAAATTAATGTTTCCAGCTACAATTTAACAATAAATTACCACCCCGTATCCACTTACTGTAGTTCCATCAGCTGAGTTGAGTAAATTACAGTTTCAAGCAATTGGGCAGAGAGTGCTGATAATTCTGTGATGTGACCTCCCCTCCCCCTCCCCCCCCCCCCCCACACCTTTTAAAAGTATTGAAATGTTGATGAAAGCACAAGCGATGATAGGGGATGGGTGAGCGTGAAAGTAACGCCAAGAAAATTTTCAAATCAGTTAATAAATTGAGACTTATGGCGGCTTTTGGCTGTCAAAATGACAGTTTTTAGCGGCACATTGTTTTTTGTTATAGCTTTTGACTGCACAATTGGTGAAGTGATAACTATATTATGTTAAGGTGAACTAATAAAGTTATTACTTCAAGAATCATGCAGTCCAAAATTACAACTGTTGGTCAGATCTCCATCCATTCACGATACAGCCCCCCCCCCCCCCTTTTTTTTAACTGTGGACAGGAGTCAGAACTGTGGTGCTCCAGACTGTCCCCCTGTACTGTGGTAATAATAGAAATCACAATGATTTTTGCCTGGCTTTATGCTTTATTATTACCACTTTACCAGGCGTTCTCTAGTATATTAACAGAGTTTAGCGGGGCGATAAACCTCAGTAATTCATGTCATGCAACCAGAAGGGGGCAGTGGACATTACTGAAAACAAAATTCATTAACAGCCTGCTGCCCACTTCTGGTCATAGTAATGATAGTAATAACGTGAATTTGTCGGGTGTCTTAGTTTATTAATGGTCCATGAGGACTGATTAACAGCCCTCTGGCTTATTAACGGCCCTCGACTTTGTCTCGGATGGGCAATAAACCCTGAGGCTGTTATTCATTCCTCTTGGGCTGTTAATAAACAGTAACACCCTCCAATCTCATGTTATTGTTAGCTCACCTACATCTGTAAGCTGTGGTGAGCTATTGTGATAACCTCGGGCGTCAACGTCGGCGTCCGGCGTGTCCAATATTGTAAGAGTTAATGTTAAGGTGAATTTCTCAAGCATCAGTGGGCTCAGGCCTTTGATATTGCATATGTAGGTTCTAGGGGACTATTAGAACAGTATTTAACCCCGAAACTATAACTTTTTTCCAAATTTCAGCTAAAATTTTCTGCCAAAAGTTGTTGTAAGAATTTGCGTTTAGGTGTTGTAAGAATTTGTGTTAAAGTCAGCTTTTGTGCAGATTGTGCTGGTTTAACTTCTCATTACTGTTGATTTTCATATTTCAATAACAACTGTAGGTATTAACCTGACTGTATGCAGAAATTTAACGGAAATTTTCTTTTTTTTCAGTCAAAATTTCCATGTTTTTCTCGGACTTAGTAAATTTTAAGTTCTAAAAGTTTGTGTTAAGGTGAGGTGGTAAGGTGAGTTCTCAAAGATCAGTGGCCTCAGGCCTTTGATATTGCATATGTAGGTTGTAGGGGACTATCAGAACAGTATTTAACCCTGATACTATGACCTTTTTCCAAATTTCACCTAAAATTTTCTGCCAAAAGTTGTTGTAAGAATTTGCGTTTGGGTGTTGTAAGAATTTGCGTTAAAGTCAGCTTTTGTGCAGATTGTGCTGCTTTAACTTCTCATTACTGTTGATTTTCATATTTCAATAACAACTGTAGGTATTAACCCTACTGTATGCAGAAATTTAACGGAAATTTTCTTTTTTTTCAGTCAAAATTTTCATGTTTTTCTCGGACTTAGTAAATTTTAAGTTGTAAAACTTTGTAAACTTTGTGTTTAGGTGAGTTGTGTTTCTATGTGTCTTTCCAGGCGATTAATATTCTGCACTTGGGTTACTGAACTCCATTGCAGTAATATTTAACCCTCATTACATGCATATTTGAGGAATTTGAGGCTGATTTTCTGCCAAAACTTCTTGTAAGAATTAGCGTTTAGGTGTTGTAAGAATTTGCGTTAAAGTCAGCTTTTGTGCAGATTGTGGTGCCTTCACCTCTCATTACTGTTTATTTTCTCATTTCAATAACAACTGTAGGTATTAACCCTACTGTATGCAGAAATTTAACTGATTTCTTTTCTTTTTTTCAGTCACAATGTTCACGTTTTTGTCTGACTTACTCAATTTTAAGTTCTAATAGTTTGTGTTAAGGTGAGGTGTTAAGGTGAGTTCTGTTTCTATGTGTCTTTCCAGGCAATTGATATTGTACGCATGGGTTACTGAACTACATTGCGGTAATGTTGCGCCCTTATTACATGCATATTTGAGGAATTTGACGGGGATTTTTGGGACTTATATTCACTTTCTTTTTTAACTTTTTTTTTTTATTATTTAATACTTTTTCATACTTGTTACTAGTAACATTAAGGCTTATTTTAGTTGTTGATGTGATGTATTTTTGTTGGGACTTATAGTCACTTTCTTGAACGAATGTTTTTCCGCAACTCCTCTTTAACCAATGAATGTACTTCAATTAAAATTTCAGTGATTTATGAAAGCCTTTCCTAATTCTTATTTATGATTTAATATCTGGCCTCACGATTCATATTCTTAATCATAAACATTTCTAAAAGATGTATCCAATGATTCTATGTTGAATTGATATATAATAAATGCAGAAATATAGACTTTCCAAAGCCATCACATAAACCACATTAATCATTTGATGCCTAGTTAATGATTTATATTAGCTAAATATTAGGCATGTTACATTGGAACGACATTATCAAGTGCGAATGTAGGTGAGCGTTGGGATGTAACATCCCTCTTGTTATATTAATGGCCCTACATCAATGATTAACACCCCTTGGGCCCTTTAGTGGCCCTTGACTAAATCTCTTGCCACTAATAGTTCCTTGGGCTGTTAATCATTCCTGTAGTGCCATTACTATAACAATAACATGAGTTTGCAGTGTGTTTTACGGTTTACTAAGGGCCCAAGTGGAATGAATAACAGCCCGAGGATTTATTACCGATCTGAGACGAAGTTGAGTGCCATTAATAAGCTGTTATTCAGTCCTCAAGGGCCATTAATAAACAAAATCCTGTTATTATCCCCTCCCAAAACGAATTTTGTGGGGGATACAGAAATGGGTTCCATTCATTCGTCCATCCGTAACAACTTTGGACATTCATATCTCAGTCGGTGGATATTGGATTTAAATGATCTTTGGTATGCTAATAGACCACCCTGGGGGAAAGGATATTTGCAAGTAACAGGTTTTGTAAAAAAAATTTCCTAGAATTATGTTCCTTTTTCCACTTTTTTCAACTTAGAATTCCCCTTTTTAGTAAACCACCTTGAGACCAGTGGCATTGCACCTTGTTACTATTGTTAGCTTAACTTGGCAACGTTAGATAAGCTATTGCCCTCACGAGTGCGAAGTCTGTTAGTCTGTGAGTCTATTCACATTTTCCATTTAGCACCTGCTAGGCTGGCTACACCCCGTAGTTCTTGTCCGATCATCACAAAAATTTCATATGCTGGTTTGAGGTCATGTCTAATGAGAACATCCCCTTTTGGTTGTGATGAGTCAACTGTGATGGCTGCCCAAGCCCAAAACCTTTAGCACAGTCTACAGGTTGTATTTATGAAGGGATTTCATGGGAACCTGGTAGGTTGACTCTGTATAATATCTCGATGAGAACGTCCCCTTTGGTCATGATCTGTCAACTGTGACGGCTGCCCAAGCCAGAAACCCAATAACTTTTAGCACAGTCTGCAGGTCATATTTAATACGGAGTGATTTCATTGTAACTTGGTAGGATGACTCCGTATGATGTCTAAATGAGAACTTCCCCTATTTGGTCGCGATCTGTCAACCGTGATGACTGCCCGAGCCCAAAACTCCAAAACCTTTAGCACAGTCTAGAGGTCGTATTTATGAAGGGATTTCATGGTAACTTGGTAGGATGACACCAGATAATGTCTAGATGAGAATGTCCCCTTTTGGTCTTGATCATTCAGCCATTACGGCTGCCCGAGCCCAAAACCTGAAAACCTTTAGAACAGACTACAGGTCATATTTATGAGGGATTTCATTGTAACTTTGTAGGATAACTCAGTATAATGTCTAGATGAGGACGTCCCCTTTTGGTTGGGATGGGTCAACCGTGATGGCTACATAGGCCTGAAGCCCAAAACCTTCAGCACAGTCTACAGGCCGTATTTATGAAGGGATTTCATTGTAACTTGAATAGGAATACTCGTTTTGGAATAATTTCACTGTAACTTTGGTAACTTTGGTTGACATACATTAACTGTGAAAGCCACATTAACCCACCCCTCACCTTCGTTAGTACAGTCTACATCTCAAATTATTTTATTGAAAACATAGCATGCAGGGAACAGAAATTAAACATATTCTCAATTATCACAATTCTTGTCATATTTCCAAATCCTTTCATAAACATTGAACATTATCCTTTTTATCGAACACAGCACACAATCAAGTTAAATCTACAGTTTCATTGACACTTTCATTATCATGACCGGAAGTGGGCGGCAGGCAGTTAATGAATTTTGTTTTCATTAATGCTCGTTGCTCGCTTCCAGTTGCATGACATCATGAATTACTGAGTTTTACCGCCCGCTAAACTCTGTTAATATACTAGAGAACTCCTGCCAAAGTGGTAACAATAAACCATAATATCCTACCAAATCATGTTATTGTATCAATGTTGTTACATTTTGGGACTATAAATCATGCAGTCATGGAATGATAAAATTTATAAACTGAACGCATAATTAAATAATATACAAATAGTAATAAGTGAGTCATATTCCTAAAATCATTGTAAATGTAAGACATTGCAGTTCACGGGTCAAGGCAGCTTGGACCAAAACTGTTGGAACAACTCTGACCAAACTTGGCCTATATTCATATCTTACTAGTTTATGACAAGTCAGGCCTATAATCATTGCAAATCTGCCTGTTTTCTGAAGATCATTCATTCTCACACTACCTCACTAAGGGTCACTTGTCATGAATGTAATATTGAAAGGGGGCATGGCTTATTGGTTAGTGCACTGGGCTTCATATTGAAAGGTCAATGGTTTGAAACCTCAGACTGCATCAGGCATTTAAAATTTGCCCTGATTCATGAGAAAATCAGTTTTGATTGTCATGAACTCTTCCCGCGAGAATCAATTTTCAGTTTTTAATTTAGAATTTGAGAGTGCTGCTATATCTTTGTCAGACTCTTGAGTGCAATCAGTTCAGAATCCATAGTAAAAAACAAACATCATATATATAGATATATATATTTACTCCAGTTTAACCCCTTTAGAGCCTAGTTCCAATTTCTGTGAGTTTGGTATCTTACATGTACATCTATACACACATGTTCCCCCCCCCCCCCCCCCCCCCCCCATTTACAGTCATAACAGGCTTTTGCTGATTTTGATGATGGAAATATAGTACCGAGGTAGTGATGTGTAGTGAAGACCAAGTGTTACCTTATTATGAGACAGCAAACAATCAGTAGAATTCTCCAAGCCATTAAGGACACTTAACCCTTTACCCAATGCAGACAATATCAAAATTTATTATTTTAAATACCATTTTTTTAAATTTTTCAAAAAATTTCAACAAAACCATATCATATGACCCCTCGTTGGAACGAGCCCGACGAGCTCGTTCCAACGAGGGGTCACATGATATGGTTTTGTTGAATTTTTTTTAAAAATAATATTTTTTCAAATGCTGAATTTGCATATTACGCGGGCGGATGCGGGCGATTCGTTGGGTAAAGGGTTAACTGACACAGTTAGAATCTATGATGAGAATCAAATGAACATTTTGCCAGAATAGATGTTGATACTCATTGTCTTCCCTGCGGGAATTATGTGAACCGATTCTGATTCTTGATGAACTTTGAGCCCTGATCCTGATCCATCTCCCCTGCACTATGTCCTGGGGCAAGACATAATCTTGACAAGATACTACTATGAGTTGTTGTACAGGAAAATAGTGCTATTGAAAGAATGCTATATTACATTGCCAGACCTCTGGAGCTAACACTTTACCCAACAGAACAGCCATGTGCAATCAGTACTACAGTAGAATCCTCTTAATTGAATATCCATTTTGCCAGTGAAAATTATTCAATTAACAGGAGTATACAATTAACAGGGATTTGGTCAGTTTTCTGTGTTCTGGAGGTAAACTGAACATTTATTCTATTATATCTTGTTTGACAGAGCTCATAGAGCTCTGTCAAACAAGATATAATAGAATAAATGCCTGTATTGGATGTAGTGAGGCCAAAAAGGTTGATAAATAAGGGGAATTTGGTGCGTGTCACAGTAATTTTTTAGACATATTATAAAAATTTATATACAATTAACAGGAGTTTACTCTACAACCCACATGCAATTAACAGATCAAATTTGTACTGAAGGTATGGTAAATGGTTTTGTGTTTGAAAATTATATTCAATTAACAGGGATATACAATTAAGAGATATCCAATTAAGTGGGCTCCACTATATTTAAAATGAAAATGTCAGTGACACTGCAGCTCAACTTGTCCATGAAGGGACTGAACTAAATAGAGAGATCCAGTAATTTCACGTCACTCACTCAAGTTTCTACAGAGAAAAACATCACACCAAAGCTACAAATGAAATCTGAAAAAAATCGGGTGAGGGATGGGGCTTGTTGGGTGCACTAATGGAATTGTTGATAATTCAAATGCCAATCCATGATGGTTGCAGGTGGCCATGTTTTTCAACAAATTTCAGAAATATTTGATAGCTCCCATTTAGACATCAAACCAAAGCTAAATATGAAATTTGAAAAACATCGGGTGAGAGATGCAGCCTGCAGGGTTTGCTAATAGAATTGTTGACAATTTATATGCCAAATCCAAGATGGCCACTGGCGGCCAATGTTATTAATTTATTTATTTATTTATTGATGTTTAAGGTCACATATTTATGCACAATGGCTAATCATGACCGTGACAGTTTTACGGGTGGAGGAAGCCGGAGTACCCGGAGAGAACCACCGAGCAACGACGAGCAGCTGCCAGCTCCCCAACATCGTAAGTCCACACTGCAGCACAGGCAGGGTTAGATTGGTTGAAGACATGCGTACCATCGACGTGCAGTACGCCTTAGTACACGGAGTCATCGTGCCCCCACGCGGGCAGTGGAGATGAAGTGTCTTGCCCAAGGACACAACGTGGTTGCCACAGGTGGGATTCGAACCGAGGACCTCTCGGCTTGCAGCCTGCATCTCTACCCACTGAGCCACCGGCCATTGTTATTAAAAGCCACATATTAAATTTGGGACTAATCAGGTGAGAGCCGTGGTCTGTAGGATGTGTTGAAGTAATTGTTAGACAATTTATATCCAAATGCAAGATGGCCAATGGTGGCCATGATTTTCAACAGAATTAAAAAAAAAAATCGATAATTCCCATCTTGATCTTGCACCAAAGCTACATATGAAAGTTGGAACTGAGTTGGTGAGAGCTGTGGCCTGCAGGGTGTGCTAAAGGAATTGTGGATGTATGTACGGACAGACGACGGATCACAACCCATCCCAATAGCTCATACTTGAGCTAAAAATCCAGTTTGATGAGTTGCCCCATAATAGTCCATGGGTACCCATTCATACCCCATAGAAGACTGTTGGGCCTTACTTGATGAAACCTCACCTGTTTTAACACTTTCTGCACGTTACAATATTATACAGGTCAGTTCATCCATAATGTGATTTACCCAATAGATACTGGTATGATACCACAAAGAACAGAACAGGTGCCCTATAGAACTCCAAAGAAGGCTGTTGAGCTTTACCTGGTGACCCTAGTGTCCAATTTGAACGAAGAATATGCCTCATATTGCATGATGTTAAGCTTCAGGCTAAGTATGAACCTATAGACTTGACAAACTTGAATCTGACACCCATAAGGATGCTGTATACCAAATATCAAAAGATTCTGACTGGTGACTCTGAAGATTTTTAAAGAATTCTTCTCATATTGCACTAAGTTAAAGTTATCCCCCCAAGAAATTGTGTAATTCAATGAACAAACATGATAATTTGTAGAAATTTTTTTTAAAATACATGACATACATTTAAATTTAACAAAGAAAAATGCTGCAAGTCTGGGTTTTTTTTTTATATGTATCCACTCTTTCATTTTGTCACTCATTTCCACCAACATGATTCCGTGAACAAGTGCTGAAGATGGCAAAACACCCAAAGTCACACTCAGCCCATGAAGGGTCCAATAATTTACTCTGTATTAGTATGGCTCCATTCAGATTTTACATTTTCACTTTTTGCCTTCAAAACATAGCATATGACCCTTCACTGGAATGAGCTAATTCCAATCAGGGGTCATTCACTATGGTTTTGAGGCAAAACATACAAATTTGTAGGCACCCAAGAAATATTTTGTAAGTATAGTGCTGTTTCCTAGTCATGTTAGGTGAAGGTTTAAAAGTGACTAGCTCAAGTGAAATTCAGAAAACCTTATTGTTTTCCTCTCTTTACCAAAGATTCCTGAAGTCTTGAATGTGGTCTCAAAATACATTGAAAGTCTTAGAATTCAGTTCCTGATTTTTAGCTCAACTTTGGCGAAGCCAAATTTGAGCTTATGCCATGGCCAGTCGTCCGTCTGTCCGTCAACAATTCAATACGGCTCGGGCTAGAGGCCGTATTTATGAACCGATCTTTATGAAACTTCATGGGTACCTTTGTTATGACCATGGGACGAGAACGAGTGTTTTTGGGTCCGATCCGAAATTCAAGTTGGCTGCTGGCAGCCATTTTGTACAGACTTAGGTGAAATCAGATTTTTGCACAGAACTTCCATATGAAAGTGCTGATTTGAATAATTTTTTGTATGAATGTTTAGTACCATGGGATACATCACATATAATACAGGTTTTTTTCTCGTACATAAATTATGCAAATTAGACTAACTTTGATGTATTTAGTGTTAATTTCAGCTCTGTAAGTGCAAATGCCAATACGGCTCGGGCTAGAGACCGTATTTATAAACCGATCTTTACGAAACTTCTTGGGTACCTTTGGTATCACCGTAGGACAAGAACGAGTGTGCGGTCCAAAATTCAAGATGGCCGATGGCAGCCATTTTGTACAGAATTAGGTGCAATCAGATTTTTACACAGAACTTCCATATGAAAGCGCTGATTTGAAAAATTTTGTGTGTGAATGTTTAGTACCATGGGATACATCACATATAATACAGGTTTTTTTCTCGTGCAGAAATTATGCAAATTAGATGAACTTTGATTTTTAGCTCAACTTTGGCGAAGCCAAATTTGAGCTTATGCCATGGCCCGTCGTCCGTCTGTCCTTCAACAATTGGATACGGCTCAGGCTAGAGGCCGTATTTATGAACCGATCTTTACGAAACTTCTTGGGTACCTTGGTTTATGACCGTGGGACGAGAACGAGTGTTTTTGGGTGCGTTCTGAAATTCAAGATGGCTGCCAGCTGCCATTTTGTACCGACGATGCAGAAATCTTTTTTTTGTACAGAACTTCCATATGAAAGCTCTGATTTGAATAATTTTTTGTATATCACATATAATACGTTTTTTTTTCTCGTGCGTAAATTATGCAAATTAGACTAACTTTGATGTTTTTTGGTGTTACTTTCAGCACTATAAGTGCAAATGCCAATACGGCTCGGGCTAGAGGCCGTATTTATGAACCGATCTTTACGAAACTCCTTGGGTACCTTTGTTATCACCGTGGGACGAGATTCACGAGAACGAGTGTTTTTGGGTCCGGTCCGAAATTCAAGATGATGTTCAAAGCGCTGATTTGAATAATTTTTTGTGTGAATGTTTAGTACCATGGGATACATCACATATAATACAGGTTTTTTTCTCGTGCAGAAATTATGCAAATTAGATGAGCTTTGATTTTTTCAGTTCTACTTACACACAGTAAGTACACATGTCAATACGGCTCGGGCTAGAGTCTGTATTTATGAACCGATCTTCACGAAACGTCTTGGGTACCTTTGTTATCACCTTGGGATGAGAACGAGTGTTTCTGGGTGTGGCCCAAAATTCAAGATGGCTGCCAGTGGCCATTTTTGTACCAAAATTAGGTCTAATCAGTTTTTTGTACACAACTTCTATACGGCTCAGGCTAGAGGCCGTATTTATGAACCGATCTTTACGAAACTTCTTGGGTACCTTTGTTATCACCGTGGGATGAGACCGAGTGTTTTTGGGTGTGGTCCGAAATTCAAGATGGCCACCAGCAGCCATTTTGTACCAAAATTAGTGCAATCAGTCTTTTTGTACAGAATTTCTGTATGAAAGTTCTGATTTGAATAAATTTTTGTATGAATGTTTAGTAACATGGAATACATCACATATAGTACGGGTTTTTTTCTCGTGCAGAAATTATGCAAATTAGATGAACTTTGATTTATTCAGTGCTACTTATACACTGTAAGTGCACATGTCAATACGGCTCGGGCTAGAGGCTGTATTTATGAACCGATCTTCACAAAACTTCTTGGGTACCCTTGTTATCACCTTGGGACGAGAACGAGTGTTTCTGGGTGCAGTCCAAAATTCAAGATGGCTGCCAGTGGCCATTTTGTACCGAAATTAGGTCCAATCAGTTTTTTGTCACAACTTCTACACAGCTCATATTTGTGAACTGATCTTCACGAAACTTCTTGGGTACCTTTGTTTTCACCTTGGGACAGGAATGAGTGTGTTTTGGGGTGCCTTTGTTATCACTGTGCTACGAGAACAAATATTTTGGGGTGCAGTCAGACCCACTCTGGGACTCAAAGATTTTTTTCTAGTTTAGCATCTGACTGTCACCCACCTTTACAATACTTTACCTATACATTTGTTACAGGCAACGGTCAGTATTTATGTACAAACCGTTACAATACTTTATATGTACCTTTGTTATCAGGTCATTACCTAGATGTTTGTCATCGCAGTGTCACATACTATACATGTACATGTCTTTGTCTTGACAAGTTGAGCTACAGTGTCATTGACACTTTCATTTCAGTGCTACTTACACACAGTAAGTACACATGTCAATACGGCTCTGGCTAGAGGCTGTATTTATCAACCGATCTTCACAAAACTTCTTGGGTACCTCTGTTATCACCTTGGGACGAGAACGAGTGTTTCTGAGTGCGGTCCAAAATTCAAGATGGCTGCCAGTGGCCATTTTGTACCGAAATTAGGTCTAATCAGTTTTTTGTAAACAACTTCTATACGGCTCAGGCTAGAGGCCGCATTTATGAACCGATCTTTACGAAACTTCTTGGGTACCTTTGTTATCACCGTGGGATGAGAACGGGTGTTTTTAGGTGTGGTCCGAAATTCAAGATGGCCACCAGCAGCCATTTTGTACCAAAATTAGTGCAATCAGTCTTTTGTACAGAACTTCTGTATGAAAGTTCTGATTTGAATAAATTTTTGTATGAATGTTTAGTAAAATGGAATACATCACATACAGTACGGGTTTTTTCTCGTGCAGAAATTATGCAAATTAGATGAATTTTAATTTATTTAGTGCTACTTATACACTGTAAGTGCACATGTCAATACGACTCGGGCTAGAGGCTGTATTTATCATCCGATCTTCACGAAACTTCTTGGGTACTTTTGTTATCACCTTGGGACGAGAACGAGTGTTTCTGAGATGTTTCAAGATGGCTGCCAGTGGCCATTTTGTACCGAAATTAGGTCCAATCAGTTTTTTATCACAACTTCTATACAGCTCGTATTTATGAACTGATCTTCACGAAACTTCTTGGGTACCTTTGTTTTCATCTTGGGACAGGAATGAGTGTGTTTTGGGGTGCCTTTGTTATCACTGTGCTATGAGAACAAATATTTTGGGGTTCAGTCAGACCCACTCTGGGACTCAAAGATTTCTTTTCTAGTTTAGCATCTGACTGTCACCCACCTTTACAATACTTTACCTATACATTTGTTACAGGCAACGGTCAGTATTTATGTACAGACCGTTACAATACTTTATATGTACCTTTGTTATCAGGTCATTATCTAGATGTTTGTCATTGCTGTGTCACATACTATACATGTACTTGTCTTGACAAGTTGAGCTACAGTGTCATTGACACTTTCATTGGTTTTAACTGGTTTGCCCATCTAAAGTCATAAAAGCAGTTCTTGGTAAATCAAGGGAGGTGATCAGAGATTTTTGGAGATAAATCCTGCATTTTCACTCCTTTAGTGCTCACATATGGATGCCTCAACCCCCAGTGACACAATCTTGAGTGAGGTAAGCATCTGTATATAATATGTTGTCGAATCCGATTGGCTTTTATACGACAGACATGCATGTTAAGTTGATGATTCTACTGAGGCAAAAAGAAAAAAATTGGCGTGTTTCTCATCATTTTCTACAAAAATAGGGTAAGCAGGTACAATTTTTTTTTTTCACTTTCCTGCCCAAATTTGTGTTCAAGGAAAGCTTTATGCCCACATCCACAAACCCACTAAATATTGGATCGGGAAGCAATTGTAAACAAAATTATGTTGTTATGAAGGTTTAAACTTATGCTAAAAACCAATACCTGCAAATGTTGAAAAGGTATTCAACTGAGACCTCAATAAAAAGTTTATTTATGATTAGGTACTAAAAATAGGATAGCTAAAAAAAACAGGAAATACACCCATTTTTTGGAGGGGTGGGGAAAGTGCTGGTGGGGGATATTTTTCACCCCCCAGTGTAATTATTTTACTTCAATTCACCCCTTTGCCCCTCCAGTATTGAAACCCCTATCCCTTAATGATACTCTCTGGACTGAGCAGAGTACCCATGTCAAGTTTGATGGTGATTTGATGAACAGTCTGTGAGGATGGAGGAAACAAACTCCTTTCAACTTGTAGAATAGGTACTCTGGCATTTTAGTTTCTGTGGCTAAATCTCAACTGTACAATGACTGAAAAACTTTGCTGCATACAAATTTAATTCTGTCATATTTCAAATCTACCTTTTCAGATATTTTGGAAGTTGACTCTCTTCCTGAAGGCTCGAAACTGATTGATGATATTGTGGCTTATGACTGGCACATTGATACAAAATACTACTCAAATGATGTAAAACTGTGTGTAACAAATGTTAAAACAATAGCTGACAAAGAAATTGCCTGTGCAGTTGAAGCATTTTTAATATATTTTGATGCATCAGAGGTTGGTAAATAGAGTTTATGATAAATATCTCAACTGGTTGGGTGCTAGAAGCCACTATCATGGCTGTTTTGAAAAGTGCTGAAAACGACTATAGTGGCTTTACACTACATGTATTAGTATGATATTTGCTCAGCAGTGGAACAAGAAATGTTTCTATGAAATTGTTTTGTTACAATTTATTGGAGAGTGCCAATAGGCTCTCTCCAATAAATTGTACAAATCAATCATTTATTAACAAAATCTTGCTGAGCTCAGGCTCTCATTGCTGGTAGCAATAGAATTTATGAAAAAAATTCTTATGTTACAAATCACCTTTGAAAAATAATTTAAACCCTTTGTCTAATTTGAATAGCATATAACACTTACAAAACAAATCCTGTTCAACAAAACTTATTCCTGTTTGTTAATCTGGTCTGTTCCACCTATCCGGTCGGTTGTTGGTAATGAACACGAATTGAGTTAAGCGAACAAACTTACTAGATACTGACTATAATCCGCCTCACTTTGATCTACATAATTTTTACACATTTTACTGAAACAATAGCAACTGACTAAGTGAGACGACCCCTGGTAAATGGTTTGTTATGTGGACATAATATGCAGTAACAGGATTATTCAGTTAGAAAATATCCAGTTAAGTGGGATGAACTGTACTTCAATTTATAGAAACTAACAGGATTTACTCAATTTTTACAAACTTTTACAGGTAATTGGTAAATGCTTGTGAATATTACGTCTATAAAAAGAATTCTTGTTTATCAGGCAATTTTTCCCTTTTTTTCCTTCTTTATTCACAAAACAATTCTGGAAATAGTTGGAATCAGAAATTTACTCTATTATGTTGAAAACCAATGTTTTCAGCAGGGAAGAATTCCCATATTGTAGTTGAAAATTTTAGATTTCCAGGTGAGAAAAAGGTGCTGAGGCAGATTTTATGTGATGAGGGAGGTGCCTGAAAAACAAGAATTTTTATTTAATGGCTTTACTTATATGTTTCATAAAATTATTATTCTTTTTTCACCAGGCTAGCAGTTTTGAACTAGTCAAATCATGGGTACCATTACTAAGTGAGACTGATCCTGACATAAGATTACTGGTTTGTAACAGATGCACAGAAACTGATGGTATTAGCTCTTAGCCTGCTGAGAATTTAAAAAAATTGTTTTTATATTTTGGGTTAGGGCAGAATTTGGTGAAAATTCAAGAACTTTTACTAAGAGAAATAACTGGTGAAATGCTGATCCAATTTATATCAAAAGAAACTGGTCAAAAATGCCTAAATCATACTAGTGACAAGAGATATGCAGTCTTGGGCTGAAATGGTCGAGGAATTTTTGTGACCGGTTAACCGCACCCCAAAATCATGGTTAATCGTGGTAAATTCTAAAGTATGTGTGGAGACAGTTAAGTAACAAATAAATTGCAAAATATCAATGATAATCGACACAAACAGGTCTTTGGGGGTATTTCTAGCAATGCCACTGGTCATAACGTAATGTGAATGTGTTGAAATGTTTGGCCATTTTAAAGAAATCTAAACTGGGGTGTCATACCTAGGCATTGAAATATCAAAAAAGATTTGTTTCTATATATCAGCTTTCGAATAAACAACTATCATTTATCAACTCTCCAATCCAACGTAGTTGTTTTTTTATTATGGAGAGACAAATAGTGGAAAGCTTCAACCATGTTTCTTTGGATTTCAGAAACTTTGCTATTGGTTCTAGAATGTAACATGTGTTACTTGAGCGAGTCAATGATAAATATTCTAAAATGCAAAACAAACAACTGAAGCTTCTCAATTATCTGTCAATTTGAAATAAAAAACGTTTCCATTTGAATAAAAAATTAATAAATGAAAGTTCTTTTATTCCAAAGTTGATATATAAAAATGAATCTCTCTATCTTGATATTTTAATGTCCAGGTTTGACATACTGCAGTAAGCCAAGGCATGTATTTCAAATTGGCGTTAGATTTAGCCAAACACACCAACAGTTTAGGTACCAGTGCGTTTAACACAATTTTAATTTAGGTACATTTAACAATGTCGACCAGCAGCCTTTGTTGTCAGTTTACATCACCGACCAGCAGCCTTTGATCTCAGATCTCTTTGCAGGTTAGTTTCAGAGATCGGTAACATTGCAACTAGCTACATTGACATGATGTGATCACTTTAATGTTTTGAAATTTCACAATTTTTCAATAAACCATATAAATATGGATATCATTTGAACCAGCTCGCTGAGCTGGTTCCAATGATATCCATATTTATATGGTTTTATTGAGAAACTTCAGAGATATTTTAGACTGTGATTGCTCTGGTTAAATTTCTGATAGTTTTTGGCTGCTGTGTTAGGTAAAGGGTTAATGGCAGTGGTCAAAACGGGTTAATGGCTGGTCATGGGTTTTATGACAGGTTACACTTGTGACCTTGTTTGGGAATGGGTCCTGGGCTGATGTCATTGGGAAAATGTGCATTGTGAGGGCTCCGGTTGGGAATTTGTTTTGAAGGAGATTTCAGGGGAAGAAACTTACAGTATTACCAAACACTGATTGAAATCTACTTTTATAGATTTTGCTGATGTTTTAGTCTAAATTAATCTCAAACGTAGATGAAATACCTTTTTAAAATGATTTAATTTAGGTTCAGAAAAAGCCATTTAAGTTTTGTATCTTACCTGGTGTTTTGTCATTGGTGATATTTTTCCTTGATAAAACTTTGACCCTCATTCATGAACTTCATAGGTCAACAATATGCAATATTGTGAATGGTATGGTAACTAGTGCATGTCATAGAAACTGTAAAAAAAATTGTAATATAAAAAGTATTTGGTACAAGTTACACAAAATGGTATCCTGTGGTATGACTTTCAGAATACCAAGGTATTTAGTCAGCCTATTATGTGTACCATCCAGCATTTATTCAGAGACCATCTGACCAAGTGACTTGGGCAAAGAAGTTACCTTACATTATCAAAATACACTCTGCCTTCAACAAAATGCGACTCTGAGGTCCCCTTATGAAAATTCAGTCTACCTTGAAATTAGGTGAATCTTGTGCACAATTTAAAATATAACCACCTAAAAGACATCTTGATGGAAGTATTAATGATGTTTGAGCTAATATTCATAGTAACTGAAAAAAAAATCAACAGATAAAAAAAATATTGTGTAATCAGACAGCATGTTTATGCTTACAAAAATGGTGACAAAAGACATATGATTTTGTGACCGAACATTCTTACAAAACAACTTTTTGAACTTGAAACTCTTATAGGGGCATTTTCCAAGAAAACAATAGATTTTTGTTTTTAAATAAATTATGCAAACATGTGTTTTTCTCTTTACTTCTCCCAGCTTTAAATCATCAGGTGCCTGGGCAGGCGTCAGAGTGGGCATCCTCACACTGTTAGCACGAACAAACATTCTCCAATTTGACTAATATTTGCCATACAGGTTTTTTGCAATAATATCTCAAACAAGTTTGAAAACTGGCCTGGCCCGATTTTTCGTTACAGAGTTATGGGCCTTAATTCATCATTTTTATGAATTTTGAGCTTGTTAGTGCAGTAACTTGAACAAACATTCTCTGATTTGACTATTATTTGCCATACAGGTCTTTTGCAGTATCTCAAGCGAGTTCTATAACTGGCCTGACCCGATTTTTCATTACAGAGTTATGGGCCTCAATTTGTCAGTTTTTAAAATTTTGAGCTCGCTAGCGCAATAACTTGAACAAACGTTCTCCGATTTGACTAATATTTGCCATACAGGTCTTTTACAATAATATCTCGAGTGCGTTTGAAAACTGACCAGCCCGAATTTTGAGCTCAGTGCGATGACATTTCTGATTTTCAATAGAGAGTGCATGAAGAAAGAAGCCACAACTCGATGCCTGCATCTCCAATGTGCAACTCTTGTTACAAATTAATTATCTTCTTGGCTTCTTTAAAATGGAAATTATTCATTTTCTGAGGGCTCATGACCACCTATTTCGGGATACTGATTTTGAATTGAATTTTTGTTTGAGTGGGGACTGAAATTGGGAATATTTGGTTTGAAAATTGGAAAAAATTCATGTCTGAATGCCTTTGGGAATAAGGTGGTATTTGGCCCCTGCAGACACCTAAAAGAACCCCTGATCTGCCAGCAGAACTGACAATCTTCTGGGACTAGCTTAACTCATTGGTTGCACATTGCATCCTCATATGAGTAGAATGGCATGCCATTTTTTGCCTCAACAGTTTTCACCACAGTAAATGGCCAACAACTAATGTGTGATATCACAAAGCGAGATCACGCATTAGATGTTGCTATTTATTGTAGAGGAAATTCTGTCAAAACATAAACAGCATGGCTGTCATAGTAAAACAGGGAAGACAGAAAAGCATCAACACATTACTCCTATAGGTTACCACCATGTTATTTAGTGTAACTTACAAACAGGTTACATAGTAAGCTATTTATTTTCAGGCCAGCTTGCCAGTGAAAGGTTACTTACCCCCATTATACTCCTGGAGTGTCTGGTTTAATGAACCAAATAGGCCAGCATTATTCACAAATATTGTTATTTTTTTCAACTTTTGCCACAAAAACATAGCTTATGACCCCACATCAGAAAGAGCATTGACATCATCTTTACAACAGGCCATAACCTATGTTTATGAGGAAAAAGCAACAGTTTTTGGTCATTCACAAATTTTTTGGGCAGCCTTCATCTGCGATTCATGTTAGGTAAAGGCTTAATGTCACAAGGAACAGTATACTGTTCAATCCTGCTAGTTTTTGTTTAGCAATTGATAAAATATTTCAATCTGTACAACCAGCAAAATTAGGCTGCAGAATAACCAGAAAAATACTGATAGGATCACTGATCCAATGTCGAGTTGTGACAGCACAAAAGTGGGTTTAATCATTGTCAGCTTATCGTCCGGAAACCAGTTGTTTACAATTTACTGTGTGAAGGGTCACTGTGACCTTGACCTTTGACCTAGTGATTCCAATATAAATAGGGCTCTTTCTTTCACCAGTGCCATCCTACCTTTGAGTTGTGATCACAGTGATCCTGAACATTGTAAATCATAAACAATTGGTTTCCGGATGATAACTTGACAATGGTTTGACCCTCATTCATGAACCTTCATAGGTAGGTTGGCCTACATGAGTGGAAGACCCCTATTTAGTTTGAACTTTCTAGGTCAAAGGTCAAGGTCACAGTGACCTTGGACATAATAAATCATAAATAATTGGTTTCCAGTTAGTAATTTGGCAATGGTTCCACCCACGTTCATGAAACTTCATAGTTTGGCTTTGATGCAAGAGCTCTATGTATTTTGGAATCACTAAGCTAAAGGCCAAGGTCACAGTGACCCTTCACATAGTAAATTATAAACAATTGGTTTCCGGACGATAAGTTGATAATGATTAAACTCACTTTTGTGCTGCCATAACTAGACTTTGGATCAGTGATCCTATTGGCATTTTTTTTAATGATTATTCCAGATTATTCTGCAACTATTATAGCTGATAGGGTACACAAACAATATTCAGTCTTAGTTGGAAACTAACTTAACCCTTCATTTGATATACAACCCTTTCCCAAACAGAAGACCATATCTGGCCCATGCTTTTCATAAAAATTGCCATTAAAATTTTTATATTTTTCAATTTTTTTCCATGATGGGGCAATAGCTATGTTTTGGAACAAAAATTTAAATTTTTAGTTATTCAATATTGTATGTGTTATCTTAATATTGTAGTAGGTCAAGTGTAAATCTTTTTCACTAATGTTACAACCATTGCAGTTTGAGAAATTGAACTTTTGTTCTGACTTAGTCACACTTAACCGGAAGAGTGCTAAATTATATTTTGGTCATCAGAATTGCTTCATGTATCTTTGCCTTGTTACAATTTATAGGAGACTGCCAGCAGGCACTTTCCCATAAATTGTAACAAGAAAAATCCTAAAAGACAAAATAATTTCACTTCAAAGGTAATATGCAGTACATTGGCAGAATCTGAATCCTTTAAAATGTGGCACCTGTACTTCAGAATAAAGCCCAAATTTGGGCTTCCAGCACTCTACCAGTTGAATATGCTTGCCTTCAAATAGGATTTATACATTTGAATTTGTATGTCTACTGCAGATTACTGGATTGTTTTCTTTTTTTCAGTTAATGACTCAATAACTGTTCAGAAGTGGTGCTTGGATAATGGTTTTGAATTGGTAGAATTTTGTCCAGAAGAGGATAGTGATGTTGAAGGTATTATTCATTACATGTACCTAAATGATTGTGAAATACCATATTTACTCTATGTATTGGGCCACTCTATGATTTGGGACACACATTTTTTCCAGAAAACTATATTTTTTTATGCTCCAAACTTTGGGACATTCAGGAGATTTGTTTCCATTTGGCCCATGGCTAGTAGCAGACGACACTCATAAAAAAATTCTTGAGTAACTAAAAATTTTCATTTTTTGCTTCCAAAACATAGCTTATGATCCCTCATTGGAACGAGCGGATCAATGAAGGATCATAAGCTATGTTTTGGAAGCAAAAAATGAAAATATAAAAAAAAAAATGGTCGGCGATTTTCGTATATAATGATGGAAAACGAATCACACACAACTTTATTCAGCATCAAATCAAGACCAGGCTCTGTTCTTTCCCCATTTTCTAAGAATTGGGACACCTGTGAAAATAATTATTTTTAGCTGTCCCAATACATAGAGTAAATACGGTATATACTTTTTTGAATCACTGATAAGGCTAAAAAAAATTGAATGGTTTATGTCAGGTAAATTCTCCAAATTAATAAATCAATAATTCTCCAAACTAATACTGCATGGAGGCATTCCTTGATGATAGGGCCCTGCGAATCTTCAGATTTGATTCCAATTTCGAATTGTTTGTCCACTTTGATTTGATTTTTGAATACCTGACTGCCGAATACTGAAACCGAATGTCCCAATGACAATCATGGAAACTTATGTCCTTTCTTTTCGCATATATCATTATATGTGGTCATTATTTCTTGCCAATTATGTTAATATCAAGAATATTACGGATAACTGGTTAAGTCAGAGCTGTTGGGTTATTATTTTAAAAGTCAACTGGGCACGAATAAAATCATTTTGGTAACTGAGCAGGCATTATGTCAGAATGCATGCACGTGTATTATTTGTACAGATGGCTTAACAATGCGTGAACTTGAAAGGGTTGGAACACGAGATGTGTCAACTTTGATCACCACATATACCGATTTTGAACGGCCAATTAGATTTGAATTTGGTTTGCAATCAAACCTCTACACACAATTTGATTCATATTTGATTTGAACGGAATTAATCCATCCAATTCTCAGGGTCCTACTTGATGATGTAGATGGAATTATCTATCAGTTGGGACTTGAACAATTACAGTCGGGACAAATCATGTTTACATACTCTTCTTGCCCCCACCTCACCCCCTCTCAGTGCTCTCTGTTAAACATGATATAGTTAGTTAAACCTTTACCCAACATAATGGAAAAAACTGGCCAGCGCTATTCACAAAAGTCGCCAATTAATTTTCAATATTTTTTTCATTTTTTGTCTCAAAAACATAGGTTATGAACCCTCTTTGGAACGAGCTTGTTGAGCTCGTTCCAAAGAGGGGTCATAACCAATGTTTTTGAGACAAAAATGAAAAAAAATTAGTTATTCAAATATTTTGTTTTTAGTGTCGTCTGCTTTTCATGTTAGGGAAAGGATTAAATTTTTAATTCTACAAGTTTAAAATTGAAGAGATTTCTAGATAAAAAAAGAATGATGAGGCAGATATTCAATGACAAGAGAGATGCCTGAGAAATAAGGTTTTTCAATAGCCTAAAGGATGATTTATAATTCTGTTTCAGATGATTTTGCTGAAGCCTTTGGAACAAAGCGGATAATAGAAGCCTTGCATTCACATAATTGGCCAAATGCAGTAATTAAAGGTAAGTCCAGAATATTTTTTTTATGTAAACATATACTTGACGGAGGTTTCAGAAGATAGTGAAAGTTCATTTTGCTGAACTAATTATCAACCCTTTATCCAATGAATTGTCTGCATCCCCCTGCATAATTACAAAGTGAGCAGTTGAAACAATATTTTTCAAAAAATTTCAACAAAACTATATCATGTGATCCCCTCATTGGAATGAGTTCATCAGCCTCATTCCAATAAGGGTCACATGATATGGTTTTGTTGAAATACTTTGAAATTTTTAAAAAAGAACAGTTAAAATAATAAATTTTGATATGCCCCCACAAAGTCGATCTTCTGTTTCTCAGGCCATTTTTGTAAATTTGCATGGGACTGTGTGGGTAGGCAGATTCTTAGCTCACCGAAGGGAGCTTAACTTACCACTTGCCATCCGTCGTCTGTCGTGAACTTTACATTATCAACTTCTCCTCACAAACTACTGGACCAAATTGAACCAAATTTGGTGTCCATGTTCCTTATCATATGTCAAGTCAAGTTTATTCAAATAAAAATGCCACGCCCACAGGGGTACCACAAGGGGCATAACTCTGATAGCACCCATAAATTTTTAAAAAAAAATTTAAAAATCTTCTCCAGAACCATCAATTAGAATCTTTTGATATTTGGTATGTAACATCTCTAGGGGAGGGATGGGGAGGGGGGTGTTCAGATTCAAGTTTGTTCAAATCGAGTTCCCAGGTTCATAATTGGGGTCCCTGTAGGAGCCCCAATTTTAACTTAGTGAAACATGAGGAAATTTCTTTAAAATCTTCTTCTTCAGATCCACCTTTCAGAATCCTTTCATATTTGGTATACAACATCTTGGGTGGGGGCAGGGGGGGTGGTGGATGGTGGGGGGGGGGGCAGATTCAGATTTGTTCAAATCGGGTCCCTGAATTATTTGGTTAGTATTTGGGCTCTCTATTGGAGCCCAAAGTTTAACTTGGTGCAATTTGAGGAAATTTCTTAAAAAAAATCTTCTTCTTCAGATCCACCAGTCAGAATCCTTTCATGTTTGGTATACAACATCTATGGGGAGTCAGGTTCCATTTTGTTCAAATCAAGTCTCTGGGTTTATATTTGGGCTCCGTATGGGAGCCCGAATTTTAACTTAGTGCATTATGAGGGAATTTCTTTAAAAATCTTCTTCAGATTCACCAGTCAGAATCCTTTCATATTTGGTGTACAACATCTTGAAGTGGATCAGTTTCAGGTTTGTTCAAATTGGTTACTTGGGTAAATATTTGGGCTCCCTATGGGTGCCTGAATATCAACTTTGTGCAATATGAGGAATGTTTTTAAAAATCTTCTTTAGACCCTGTAGTCAGAATGCTTTCATATTTGGTATACAACATCTCTAGGAGGGTCAGATTCAAGTTTGTTCAAACCTAGTCCCTGAGTTGATATTTGGTTGTCAGTCTTAGACTAGCGGTTGTTAGACTGACAACCACCAGTCTAACAACCATTTCAAAAGCGGTTGTTAGACTGGCAGTTGTCAATTGTTTTGTGGGCGGTTGTTGCTTGACATTTGACTGCCGGTTTATCTAGTGTTCCAGCCATAGAATGTTGGCATAGAGACCGTGGCCTGACAGAATACCCCAACATTCACTAACAGAGGAATTGGCCCATTGTTAGGTGGGTGGGGGGGGGGAGGGGCAGAGCTGGACAAATAATGAAGTGGTATTCTTACCGGATAATACCAGTAGGTGAGAGAAGAAGATGAGATTGAGAGTTAATTTCTGCCATGTACTCTTTGGTGTTGATTCTGTGATTTAGTTTATCAATTGTTTGGTCTCTTTGCATGCCAGAAATGTAGGCTTGCTGATGCAAATTATAGAACCCTTTCAAAGGCATGTCTGCCATATTTTGGTGGTCTTTCGCATGTGTTTAGTCAGATACTCCTGATGTTCGGAAATGTTCCTGCCTTTGCATGACTCTGTTAGAGACATCTTAGATATGAGGAAGAGTATGACTTACGACCCAACCTTCCTCTCGGGAAAAGACATTGGGAGTATCATCGCTATTGTGACGTCAATTCGACATGCAATCTTCTCTTGGCCTCCTGTCGAGCACTTGACTTGAGAACAGAAAGTGAAAGTAGGAAAGGTGTGAGCATAATAAATTTAAAAATCCTTTCTGTTCAGGCTGAATGAGGCGAGCATGTGCAGTTCATAGAGTCATTGGATTTCAAATGTTCGGACATCTAGAAATGTCACTGATTCTGTAGGAGACTCGCTGGTAAATTTGATTGTTTGTTGAGATTGGTTAAGATGGTCAATGAATTGATTCAGCAATGCCTGATCATTTCTAGATGTCTGAGTCATCAAGAACGGCAACAAAATCAAAACTGATCTTCATACAAAACCAACTGACATGCTCGCCTACTTAAAGCCATCTCCAAAGCCAAATCACTGGCATACCATTCAGCCAGTTAATCCAAGTGAAGAGAATCTACAGTGATAACAAAGCTTTCAACCGACATGCCAAAACAATTTCACACAACTTCTGATTCCCCCGTTCCATCACAAAAAATGCTACAGAAGGCCACATCGTGGTAATTGCATGACCAGGAATTGCATTCACCTGCTTACCTGCAGAATTTGTAAAAAACAATACATAGGCGAAATGAAAAGAAATTTGCACATTCGATTACGGGAACACCTAGCAGATATCAAACATTCACAGCTGACCCCAGTCGCAATTCATTTCAACGATACCAACTATAGATCAACCGATATACTTTTTTGCATCATTCAAATTCTCCAGTCAGATCTGGAAAGCAGCCATTCTGAAATAAGGAGACAAACACTAGAAATCCAGTGGATCTACGAGCTGTGCATGCTTGCCCCATTTGTCCTGAAGAGAAAGGATTTTTAAATTTATTATGCTCATAGTTATGGATGCTAATTAAATGCTTCTTTAAACAACTATTGTCAGATGAGCGGCTCAGGCCCCATGGTGCCTCTTGTTTGTAAATAATTTCAGTAAAAAGGCCCCCAAATTATGAATCAAGCATCAAAATGTCTTCTGTCATGTGGGTTCAGTAAACTGATATTTTTCATCCACTGGCCAACAATCAGGCAGAGTACCTTAAATTTTGAGCTGGTTGGTTCACTTTCAGGGCTGTTGTACTAAACTTATGTGGGCCGGTCAATATTCATGTGCTATTTTGCAGACCGTTTTTTTGTTTCTGGATTCAGTCTACTTCTGGTGATGATTACACCGAAATGCCTCATGTGGAAAAAATGTCTCCTAAAATGAGGTTTTATATGCGATGAGTGGCAGGACAGTCTGACTTCCTTCAATGTTTACTGGTGAATGTAACACTGTTGAATGCACATCAGTGTCCGACACCTAAACTATTTACCATACCATTAGTAGAAATTTGAACACCGATTATTATGTTTTTAACTTTTTCAATAGAACTTTATCATGTGACCCCCTCATCTGAATTATTTCAACAAGCTTGTTCCATACAGATTATCACCACAGTGTGTGTCTCTGGGAATTCAGATCAAGTAGAGTTGTAGGAACAAAATAGTATTTCGACTAGCCCGTTAAGGTGAGTCAAAATGCGATTCTGTGCCTACAACGAGACTTGATCAGAATTTCCGGAGACACACACTGTGGTGATGATAAATTTATCTCACAATATTGACCACAAAATGTGTTATAAAACTATTTTAAGAGGAACTTTTTCATTTGCCTTATCGATGGAAAGACGCAAATTGAAAAATAGAATAGCGTTCATTGATCTCCATATTGAGGTCAGTGATGATGTTACACTTCAGAGAAATTACGCCACTGGGATTCACTTTACTGAATACTGTCTTGCAAAGTGGAGCAACTGTGTGTTTCATCAACGTGAATTTGGTTGTTACTTTTGCAATAATTACTGGTGAATTAAATATCCCTCTTGGTGTAAAGGTTTATAATATTTTAAAATATGCCGTTCATCATTTATTGAGGTGGAGTTTTCCACATTTCATAGCGAAAACTAATCCTTTAACTTCAAGAGAGAAGCCTCGACTTGAGCGTTCAGGAAAATCCCAATAATAGGCTACAAACCAGCCCAAGATGCCAAAAAGTGTGCATAATTTAACTATTCGTTGAGTTAACTTCCCCAGTGACATTTTAGCATGCCGTGCACAATAAATACGTTACAGGACGTTTCAGTAGTTGGCAGATACAGTGTCATATACGGCTCAGAGAAAACACTATTAGGTTCGGCTTCGCCTCACCTAATATTGTTTTCTCTGAATGGAAAAACGCGAAGCAATCGAAAAAATTATATTAATGCCATTGTTTTGGCAACAGCAGAATCACGCGCTTGTATCAGGGGCCCTTGATACGGATTTGGAACAAGGGCCCAGATACATTAAACTTTAGTTGCGTAACAGTGCAAAAACGCCCCGATTGTGAGATAAATTGAGAGATCACATGATATGGTTTTGTTGAAATATTTTTTTTCCAATGCTTTGTTTGTAAATTATGTGGAAGATGCAGCCGATTCATTAATTAAAGAATTAATTACATGTGGGCTTGTTTGTTTATTTATTGGAGTTTTACACATGGATGAATCCAGAGTGCACAGAGAGAGCAAAATACCATTCAACTTTGAAATCTACCAGTTTGAAGCAATTATTTCCAATATTTAGTAGAACTCTATACACATGCAGTTGATAAAAAGCACTTCAAGACACATGCTGTGGTCTAATCATTCTGTATAAAGACATATCAATTTATTTGGTGACATCCTCAACTGAAAAACAGATGTCCCCCCAAAACTCTTGGATCCGTCCCTCATCACCACAGTATTGGGATTTGATAAAATACTTGTTAACCCTCAGGTCCCCATACAGCTGAAAACTGCTACCCTTGCATTGCATTTGAAAAAGTATCCCCAAGTGTATTCTTTCTTGAGAACTTGAGCATTTATCTTGATAGTGTTTTTAAATCATTGTTAGCTGCCTTTACAGGCAGCCAACAATGATGTAGAAACACTATTAAGTTATCTGCAGTTGTGTACATGTATATGCAGGAGTTATTAGCGTAAAATTATTTTGAGGTTCTAAGGGTTAACTGAATATTCCTTTGAACTGAATCGGGGGTGCAGTGGCATTGCGGTAACCAGTTCTCGTTAGATCACCGAAGTTGAGCAATGTTGAGCCCGGTTAGTCCTTGGATGGGTGACTGTCTGAGCAATTGATTCAGACTCCTGCGTTGTGTCCTTGGGCAAGGCACTTATCCCCAATTGTCCACATGGGGGCACGACGACGCTGTGTACTAATGCGTACTGCACATTGATGGTGCACATGTCTTCCACCAATCTAACCCTGCCTGTGCTGCAGTGCGGAGTTACGATGTTATGGAGCTGGCAGCTGCTCATCATTTCTCAGTGGTTCTTTCCGGGTACTCTGGCTTCCTCTACCTGTAAAACTGTCACTGACACCATATGACCTTGGCTGTTAAAGTGTCATTAAACCCTAATAAATAAATAAATAAATAAATAAATAAATAAATAAATAAATCTGCAGTTGTGTACATGTATATGCAGTAGTTATTAGCGAAAATTATTTGTTTTTTTTTTAACATGTTAACATGTTAACATAACATTCTTTACCTGCAAACTTGGTATTCTGTTAGTTATCTATTGGTGTTTAAGGTCACATACTTATTGGTATTCTGTTAACATGGTTAGTGCCAATACATATTTCAAAAGAAATTTTGGAATTTTTTTTTTTTTTTTACACCATTTTCTGAACTTTACAAGTAGATGGCATTTGCAGGATGCAAGGTGGCTCAGTGGTTACAGCATTGGACTTCAAACCAAAAGGACCATGGTTCGATCCCCGCCAGGGGTAACTGCTTTGCTTTCCTGGGCAAGGCACTTAATCCTGATTGCTCATGTGGGGGCATGGTGGAGCTGTGTACTAAGACATACTGTATGTTGATGATTCACTTGTCTTCAACCAATGCTAAACCTGCTTGTGTGGAGTTAGTATGTTGGGAGGGTGACAGCTGCATGTCACTACTCAGTGCTTCTCTCTGGGTACTCCAGCCTCCTCCAAATAAATAAATAATAAATAAACCTTGTCCTTCTTTCTTTTCCACAACATAGCTTATGATCCCCTCATTAAAACAAGCTCGATGACCTAAAACTTTCAACCAAACCATACAATATGAGCCTGTTGTGCTCGTTCCAATTAGGAGTCACATATCTTTGGTTGAAATTTTTTGAAAAAATTGAAAAAAATAATATTTAAAAAATATTTAAAATAATAAATTTTGATATCATCTGTCTTGGGTAAAAGGTTAAATATAGCTTTTGGGGCTTATTGGAAAGTCTTGTCCTAGAGAGTAGTCATTAAATATATTTTGAAAACATTTGAGGAGAATTGTTTAGCATTTATGTGTATACTATTGAGCTGATTGTCTGATATGTTTGATAACAGTTTACTGTTGCTACGTTCAATTAAGTTTTTAATTTCTTTGCAGAAAATCCAAATATTTACAGCCCGAATTGCTTGAAACTAATGCAAGAAGCAGCATGCCAATCTGAGTCCTTACAGACTGAAAACAATGCGTCTGCCATTCCACTGTCTACAGTTCATCAAGGAGATTGCTTGAAATCTAATAAACTGAATCTTTGTGGTGGTGTAGATTCTGATGATAATCATCTTCTGGATGAGAAAAACTGTGATGCTAGTTTAAAATGTAGTAATAAAAATGTTGGAAAAAGAGAAAAGCAACATAATAATTCAACGGAAAAACTACATGATGATGCATTTCCAGTAGGTATGTTTACTGTTAGTGGTGTTCAACCGATTACCAAAAATGGTTGCTGACCGATTACCGGTTATTTGAGCTCACAATCGGCTGATTCTGATGCTGATTCTGATTCCGATTGTAATACCGTTCACTTCTAGACAAGTTGGGGCTCGAAAGAACTACATTAACCTGAACATTTTTCACAATGTTAAACTTCATTGACGGGGGTTGCAGTTGAATTACAAGTCGCGCATACTTGGGCGGTAAACGTGGCTCTCAGAGCCACGTTTACCGCCTAAGTGCATGCGACTGGTAATTTTACTGCAACCTGAGTCAATGCAGTGCAACCTTCACTTTTCCGGTATGAAATGGCGATTGCTGCAAGTATGCTCAGTTGTAAGCTTCACATGTCATTTAACTTCTGTATCCCATAAATGGGCGTCTAGAGAGATTAAGAATACACATTGTGGTTGTTTTTCAACTTTCTTGAATGGTATCATGGACATCATTTTACTTGAACAATTGTGGAAGTTAATTAAATGCAGTCAATGAATCATCATAAAATGCTTGGCAACAATCAGTTGAACCGATGTTCCAGGAGCCATTGCTGTTGTCATCTGATTGCCCACAATCAGCCGATTTTGGTGGCCGGTTCCGATTATCGGTTGAACACTAACTGTTAGCAGCAGATTACAGTTGAATCAGGATGGCAGTGTTGGAAATAAAAAGCTTACATCATAACCTGTTAGCAGATTACCCTGTATAACATGATGGTAACCTATAGGAAAAAGGTATTGTCTACTTTTCTGCTGTTTTTACTATTCAAGTCATGTTGTTTACATCTTGACAGAACTCTGCCAAAATAAATAGCAGTAACTAATGTGCGATCTCACTTTGGCGAGATCGCGTGTTAGTTTTTGCTCGTTATATTGACCGAAATTCTGTTAAGATGTAAATGGTATGTCACTCTAGTCATGTTGGGAAGCAAGGTGCAACCTTTGAGTATAGTTTGTTCCCAAAGATTGTCATATCTGACAAGCAAAACATGCATGATTAGGATGTTAATTTACCATGTGCAAAGCAAGATTCTGTGTTAGTATTTGCTCTTTATTTTGACAGAAATTCTGTTAAGATGTAAACAATATGTCACTCTAGTCATATATGAATGCAAGGCACAACCTTTGAGTGTAGATTCTTCTGAAAGATTGTCATACATGACTAGCAAAACACGTGGGATTAGGATGTTAATTTACCCTGTGTTGTTTTATTATAACCTGGTCTGCGTTTGCATATTTTACAATTGACATTACCCCAACATAACCTAAGCGATTGTTCGCATGTTATATCCAGGCATGGAATGGGTTCTGCTCTAGAATGAGTGGTCAATTCAAGGAGTTTTTAGGACTACTCAGGTATATTTTCAGGGGTGTTCACTAGTGATACCGATTATCAAAACTTGCTATCAACTGATTACCGATTATTTCTCTGCCGATTATGGTGATTCCGATGCCGATTCCGAGGGTTGAAGTAGGATTCTGAAGAAAATCTGTTGGTGCCTGTTATACTACAGAATTTTGTTGATAAATCATCAATTACGAAAGCTTAATACCACTTAAGTTTTCAGAGTATGCATATTTGGTGCTGGGCAGTATTAGCCAAAATAATATTTGCATTTTGGTTGGGGTGTGGAGAAAAGATTGTTATTAACGATACAATCACACGATATTGTTCTCGTGAAGATTGTGTTTTATTCCGGTAAATAGTGTTAATATGATTTTGTGTAAGGAAACAATACACTTGGCTGTATTAACCAGGAATATATTGAGCACACATACTTTGTGTCTTAATTGAATAATAATTTTGATGTTAATATGTGTTGTGAAGTCATATGACGTATGGTTACACGTACATCAGAATGTATTATTCAGTGTTCTTTTTCACCTTGTTACCTCCCGTGATGTGTTTCTCCAATGTTTACAGGAACTCTACAATCTTCGGGAAATGGTGGTGATCTCGTACAGATTGCAGTTGGTAAATTCCGTAATATCTCGTCTCTGCAAATCCCTGAATTTTCTGCTATGCACAACACACGTTTTTAATGGAGAAACTTCATTGAAATGGCTAGATATCAAAGGGATTTTTAATAGTCAGTGTAAAATATAGAATAACTGGAAACTCAAATTGTTGAGCTGTAATTTACATAAACAAAATCGTGAATTAAGAGCTAATCAGCCCACTTATTTTAAGATACATTTTTTCCGGACATCCATTGCGATTACCATGGTAATTATCTTTTTAATTTTTCTTGAGAAAATACATTTGTTCTTTAAAATTTTAAACCTCTTCATATCATTGTCATTTACACACAACACCTTTACAGAACCAGGATTCCGAGTTTGAGGGTTGGAGTGGGAGTTGGGGGGCTCCACTTTTCAATCACGGGTCATGATGTGATTACTGGCAGAGATAGTGAGCTAGGGAGAGCGTGAGAAGGGGCGTCCCTCTCTTGTCAGAAGCATCTGGGGCTCCTTCACAGAAGCTTTAGCTGTATGCACAGGGCATGGTATTTTATGTGACAAGACATGAACATCCACTACCTCTGGCAGTGGATATCCCTGGGAGATCACAGATCATACCCTATTCCCTGGTGTATGTGCTTGTGAAAAAAATGTAATTTATAAAAAGAAATCAGGGGTGGGGGCTGGGTGCACCCCCCCCCCCCCCCCCCCCCCCCTTAGATCCATCTATGTGACAGAAATCTTTAGATTTTCATGTGGGTTTTCTTTTCCAGTACACTATTTTGACTGATGATATCTACCTACATATTAGGAGATATTTAACTTTACACAACTGCCTTAGTTTCCATTCCTTGTAGACAACTCCAATCTGCATACCCGTATTTGTTTTTGTTTCTCTATAGCAGCAAAGGAATTTCATGATGCATCAGTCATGGGAGATTACTGTATTTACTCTATGTATTTGGACAGCTAAAAATAATTATTTTCACAGGTGTCCCAATTCTTAGAAAATGGCGAAAGAACACAGCCTGGTCTTGACTTGATGCTGAATAAAGTTGTGTGTGATTCGTTTTCCATCACTGTATACGAAAATCGCCGTCCAATTTTTTTTTATATTTTCATTTTTTGCTTCCAAAACATAGCTTATGATCCCTCATTGGAACGAGCGCATTGCGCTCGATCCAATGAGGGATCATAAGCTATGTTTTGGAAGCAAAAAATGAAAATTTTTAGTTACTCAAGAATATTTTTTATGAGTGTCGTCTGCTACTAGCGACGGGCCAACTGGAAATAAATCTCCTGAATGTCCCCAACTTTGGAGCATAAAAAAAATATAGTTTTCTGGAAAAAATGTGTGTCCCAAATCATAGAGTGTCCCAATACATAGAGTAAATACGGTAGAAATAAGGTCCATTGCCAACTGCCCTGTCCAATAAAATCCTTATAATTTCTTTGGCTTCTTCATGCTAACCATTTGTTACTAACTACTGAATATACATTTACATAGCAGCAGATGACTTAACAGTGTTTCTACATTATTGTTGGCCGCCTGTTGGTTGCCACTGAAAAAATGTATAATTTGGGCATTATTTCCACACCGTAAATTTAATGGATTTTATCACCAGTGATTTCTTGAGTTAAATTTAGATCAAAATTTGTATCAAATCTAGTCATGGCTGCTGATGAAAAATATCTTAAAAATACCCAGCAGGTTAAGAGTTATATGCTTATATTGGATGTACAGAAGTCAAAATAGGTCTATGAATATTGTAAATTCAGTGCTTGTCAAGATAATTTCTCGAAACATCACAAGAATTTTTTTTCAATTAACAGGAGTTTACTCTGCAACCCGTTTGCAAGGTAAATGGTATAGTGTGTGGGAGTTACATGCACAAAGCAGAAGAGGCAATTTTGGCATGTAGATGTTTGATCAGGTGAAACTTTAAATTGATTAGAGACAATTTATTGATGTTGTTGAATCATAATTGTCATTACATATTTCAGATGATGTTTTAGAATTGGTAGAGAATCAAGAGAATGAAGAATCTTTTGAACAGTTATTTGAAAAATTAAGTCTAATGAAGGGTGAGCATCTTGTATTTATTTTCTGTTCTTTACTATTTGATCATAATTATTTTCTATTCAATACGGTGATAGTTATATTCTCTTCTTTACTCATAGTTATTTCTTATCAACCTACCTCAATTGTTTACTACAGGCTTGCACTACAGTGCAAGAACCTAACTCGGATAAAATACTCTCTATTTTAATCTTTCCCAAGATTTGGGAAAGAAAAGTGGTGTAAAAACACCACGAAAAAATAAGCCAAAACTGGGCCGAGCGCCATCAGCGCACACCCAGTATGGGACGCTCTTCCATAGTACAAATCCACAACTTCCGTGACAGTGCGCAATGCATCAATTCGTCATTCTTTTTCTGTCCGAAGCATGAGCAGGATGTGTTTCCGCCATATGCATTATGAAACAGTGATAATTCAACTCGTGGATAATGGTTTTCCTGTGACTGGAATTATGGATCTGTAGATCGTATAATAACAGGACTGTGTTTTATATATTCTCGTTTATATTTTCAACGACATTCTCATTGTTTATTAATTACTATTCCGTTTTCACGAATGTTTTGCGACATCGTGTCATCGCGATTCGACAATGCATTTTTTCGGTTGATAAAAAAAAAAAAAAAAAATTTATTGGAGTAGGTGTCGGCCGTCTGGGTTCTGCCACCTTCTCTCGTAGTTGAGGGTGTTCTTCTACTTTCTGTTTCTGTTGAGTTCACCTTTTTCTTCTACTGCTCTCACCTCTGTTCTTTCCAGTTCGGTTCCTTTAGGGCAATTCCTTTTGCCCTCGCCATTGGTGCGTTCTCATGTCCGTTTCGTCTGCACCCGTGGGTGGTGTGGAATGTAGTCGTTTCGGGAGCCTCCCGACTCGACCACGTCTGATGTGAGTTTACCCCCTCTGTGGGGGATGCGTAGCTCCTCCCACACCCACGTGTGGGGGGGGGGGGGGGACACTCGTCCCCCCCCCCCCCCCCCACAACGACTCGACCACGTCTGGTGTGAGTTTGACCCCCTCCGCGGGGGATGTGCAGCTCCTCCCGCTCCCGCGGGGGTGGTGAACGCTTTCGTTTCGGGTCACCCGATTCGACCACGTCTGATGAGAATTGCTCCTCCTCCATGGGGGATGTGCAGCTCCTCCAGCACCAGCGGGGGGTGGGGACCGCTGTCGTTTCAGGGCTTCTCGATTCGACCATGTCTGGTGAGAGTTATTCCCCTTCCGTGGGGAATGTGCAGTGTTTTACCGTGGTGGATACTGCGGGAGCTGTTGGTTTTCTGGGGTAGAGATGCCTGGTTCCGGGACTATGCGCCCTCTCCAGTCGACATCTGAGGCTGTCACTAGGGTTGTGACTCCTCCTTTGGAGGCCGAGCTTGGTGGCTCTCTCCGCTTTTCCGCCAGTTCCAACAGCTTCCGTCGTATCTGCCGCTACTGCTGTTCCGTCTACAACGTCATTGGGCACCGTTTTTAGCCGGCCTCGGCTTCTCCCTGCCAGGGTCTGCAGGGATGTCTGTAGTGTGGTTGTGGGGTTTCGGCCTCAGCCTTCCCAGACTTCCACTCGGCGAAGTCAAATGGGGCTGCCGACTGAACCCCATACTGTGTCCTCTCAGCCATTGAGCACAGTAGTTTTATACTTGTAGTGGTCTGCTGCTGTGTCTGGTTGTGTAGACGTGGGGGTATCGGCCTCAGCCTTCCCTGACTTCAACTCGGCGAAGTTGGAAGTGGCTGCCGGCCGGACCCTCTCTTGTGGTCTCTGCGCCGTCGAGCACCACAGTTGTCATTGGATTCGGTTGTTCTTAGTGGGACACTATGAACTCCGTGGCGTTTCCGTCCACTCATTCTGGCCACACGACCAGTTTTGGGGGTCCAACGTCTTTTGTGCAGCCTGGACCTTCTGCCCTGCAGAGGTCAGCAGTGACTCTCATGAGTTCCTGCTATGTTGATCCTCGGGGTGTGTCACACCCCTATACACGTCTGCCTTCAGACGTTTTCGGCTGCCGCCCGTCGTCCCACGTCGGGTCTTTTGGAGGATCGTGACCCTTCGCTGGTTCAGAGGGTCAGAGGTGAAGCCACTTTGCCGGTTCGTTCCCCTGTCGAACCGGCCAGTACAGGCAGTGAGCTTAGGGAGGCCATCTCCTTACTCACTCAGGTTCTGTCAACGAGCCTTCCTGTTGCTTCCAGCGAGGCAGCGAGTGGTTTCCAGGCACCTCCTATGGCGCCGCCTCCCGGGATTGGAAACAGGCCGCTTTCTGATCCCCTGGTGTTCCGACACCATGGGAGGCGTCGGCTGGTTTGCCCACGATGGGCTGTGTGTCTTCCGACTGAGGGGAAGAGTCAGACATGCTTGATGTCGAGAGCCAGCAGTCTTCGGACTTGGGGGCAGCTCTTGATTTCGTGTTTGGGTTCCTTCCGGATCTCAAACCATCTAACCAGTCGACAGTGTCAGCCAGGCCGCGATCATCGGTCGCGCGCCAACAGTCTATGGAGCAACCTTCGACCGTGCCCTTCGGTACAGTTGGTTGAAGCATTTTCAGCCTTGGACTCCAAGCTAAGTTCCAAGGCTATGAAGGCTCCGTCCTTCACCAGGGTTGACACCTTTTTGCCTCCGGCGCGTTATCATTCCTACGATTCCGCCAATCCGTCGGTCTACCAGACTTTGACGGTTTTGGATCAGGACTCCAATTCCCTCGGGCTTTCCAAGTCCAAGTCTGCCGTCATTTCGATGACGACTCTGGAGTCCACATTGGGCTTATCGAGAGAGATGCTTGGTATGCTTTCTCTTTCCGATCACGTCGTCTCAGCTTTTGCTGCTTATCTGCCTTCAGATAAGTTTGACGAGGTACAGGCTCCTTTGCGTGTGCTGTCCAAGGCACTCATGCATCTTCTCACACGCATGCCTGTAACACAGCTAATCTGGAATTAGTTCGAAGGGACTCTGTGCGGGACACAGGCCGATCCCTTCCTGAGGAGCAGTACGCTACTCTTCGATCTTCTTTTTTGGCAGGTCCGCAACTTTTCCATGATTCTGTGTTGATGGTCCGGGATGACGTCCTACGTCATTCCAACGATCAGCTGCTGTTTCTTCAGCTTGATCAGCCTTCTAGGGTAGGCACAGGCCGTTCCAAGTCTAACAAGTACCCTCTGCTTCCTCTGCGAAGCAAAAGGGGCTGATCCTTCTGCCACCGCTTCTACTTCTTACTCAAGGGGTAAGGGTAAGCGTCGGCAGTCTTGAGGGAACTCCCAGGATTCTTCATTCAGTAGAGGTGTTTTCTCCTCTAGCGAGCCTCGTCAGGGTTCGCAACGAAGGTCCTCACCTCGACTCGTTCCAGGTTGGAGGAAGGATAGCAGAGTTCGCAGACCGTGGGCCATCATCACATCCGATCCTTGGCTGTTAGATGTTGTTTGGTCCGGGCTGCGAATATCCTTCCGACGGCACTCCACTCTGTCCGGGGTGTCTTTTCCAACCACAGTTCCTTCAGACATTTTACGTCGGGAACTTTTGTCCATGGAGATAGACAAATCTCCTGACAAAGGGGGCGATTGAGGTCATCAAGAACATTAGGTCAGTGGGTTTCTATTCCCGCCTGTTCTTGGTGCCGAAGAAGGACGGCCGACTCCTACCGGTTCTCGATCTGAGTTTCCTGAACCAGTCTATCATTGCTCCCAAGTTCAGCATGGAGACTTTCAGGTCGGTTTTCCGTTCAATTTACCAGGGAGTTTTCGCTTCCAGCTTTGACCTTCGAGACGCTTACTTTCACGTTCCGATTCATTGGGCGTTACGGAAGTATCTCAGGTTCATTTTTCTGGGGCGAGTTTACCAGTTCAAGGCCATGCCTTTCGGCCTCAACCTGGTTCCTTGGTCCTTCACCAGACTGATGTCGCATGTGATAGCTTTCCATCGCACACAGTCCAGGGTGACTACTTCGGCATATCTGGACGATATCCTCCAGGGGCATTCCAATGCTGCCTTCCTGGAGTCGGATGTCGCCACTCTGTTGAGCTAGCTCACGTCGCTACGTTTCAGAGTCAACGAGGAGAAGTCGGACCTGGTCCCTTCTTGGTCGTTTTATCATCTGGGGATGGCTTTCCGCACACAGTTCAATTTGGTGGCGGTTCCCCAGGCCAAGGCTGTGATTCTCTCAGCTTTTGCTCCGACTCTGACCCAGTCCACATCCGCCACGGTTCGGAGTTTTCTCCGGCTAATCGGTCTCTGCTGTTCGGTGACGGATCTCATTCCTCTAGGTCGGCTGTTTGTCAGACCTCTCCAACACTTTCTGCTCAGTCGTTGGAGGCCGAATGTAGATTTTCTGGATCTGGTGCTTCAGTTTGCAGACTATCTTTATCCTCACCTTCTCCTCTGGGCGGATGTCCAGTGGCTTTCGCAGGGTGTTCCGTTGGACTTACCCACGTCCGATCGCGTTCTGACGGCGGATGCCAGCGATCTCAGATGGGGTGCGACGTTGGATCCTCTAGGTCTTTCCATTCACGGGATGGTGGACCAGGATCATGCAGCTCTACACATCAACCAGAAGGAGCTTCTTGCTCTTCTTCTGCGTTTCAGGCAGTGGATCCCTCACCTGTCGAATCGCCAGGTCCTTCTGTTGTCTGACCATTCGACGGTGGTTGCTTACATTCGGAACCAGGGCGGCACTCACTCTGTTCCAATGTACGAATTGGCTTGGGATCTTATACTGCTCGCTCAGGATGTCCACGCCGGGGTGGCTGTTCGTCACATTCCCGGTCGTCTGAACGTCCTAGCCGACTCCCTGTCCTGTCGGGGCAGGGCCATTTCCACCAGGTGGATGCTCCACATGGCGGGTTCCATCGATCTCTTGTGACTTGTTGGAACCATCCGGTGGACACTTTTGTGTCCCCATGTCCAGATGCTCTGGCTTTCGCCGTGGATGCTCTGGCCCTCCTTTGGGATGGTCTTGTCGGCTACGCCTTCCTACCGGTTCCGATTCCGCCTCAGGTTCTCACCCAGATATGAACCTGCAGTCGTCGAATCCTTTCGATCACACCCGTCGCTTCGGTGGGTGTGGATCAATCTGCTCCGCTCTCTGTTAGCGGCGGTTCCGGCATGTCTCCCTCTACCTCGCGACTTTCTTTGCCAAAGTCGCCCGGGAGGTTTTCTAGTTGACCCGACTTCATTGTGCCTTCGCACATGTCTTTTATCGGGTCCTGTCTCCTCCGTAGTGGTTTTTCGAGACACACAGTGGAGTTGCTTTTCTTCAAGGCGGCACTCACTCCACTGGTTTAGCCTCTGTGGCTAAGTGGAAGGTTCTTCTGTCGATGGTGTGCGATCACTCTGTTGCTTCTGTCACTCCTTCGATCACACTGCTTGCGGAGTTTTCTGGTATATGTTTGTTTCTGGGGGTCTCCAGCAATGGGTACTTGTCCATGCTTCGGAGACATTTTTTTCCTATGTGATACCGCATTGTTTCGACACTCATCCTTGCCTCTCCAAGCTTGTTCAGCTCTTTTCCTTGAAAAGGCCTTGGACTTTGCAGTTTACTCCAAGATGGTCACTTTCTTGGGCGCTGCTCTGCTTGGGGGTGGGGGGCGTTCACGCCTTTATCCTGGATGAATATGCGTTTTCCCACATGCCAGATCTCTCCTGCATCCATTTCTTGATGGACTTGTCTTGCTATTCGTGCAGCTTCTGCTCGTCTAGCTACTGGTGATTGTATTACCCATTGTTTTTTCTGCCACGAGGTGCGTGCATTGTCTTCCTCTTTTAATAACTCTGTCATGTTGTCGGATGACTGATGTTATACTGGCAGCCTTCTGGAGAAATGCTACATTCTCCTTTTCTCTGCGACAGTTGCAGGATCTGACAGAGACCCTTGGGGCCCTCTTTCTTCGGCTCAGGATGTTGTCTATCCAAGCTTTTCAGCTTTTTTCATGGTCGGTTCCAGCTTTGTGCTGTTACTGCCCTTTCTGTCTGTGCGTCGCACTTCACCATACGCCTCATCTTTCATTGGCTTTTCTAATGTTTGTGATGCTATGGTTTGATAGGCCTAGGGATCTCTTCCTCTGTCCACAGTCCCAGTGCTATTGAGTTATGTGTGGGTTGGTTATGTGATTCCCTCCAGCCTTTTGTCTATTCAGCCTGTAGTAAACAATTGAGGTAGGTTGATAAGAAATATAAATTTTATAGTAAATTTCCTTTCTTATTATACCTACCGAAATTGTTTACATGGAGGCCCTCCCGTCTTCTTATTCGGGTAAGAATCCTTCCTCCCCGCCGATCACATAACTCCTGTGTTGTTCGGAATCAAAAGAATGACGAATTGATGCATTGCGCACTGTCACGGAAGTTGTGGATTTGTACTATGGAAGAGCGTCCCATACTGGGTGTGCGCCGATGGCGCTCGGCCCAGTTTTGGCTTATTTTTTCGTGGTGTTTTTACACCACTTTTCTTTCCCAAATCTTGGGAAAGATTAAAATAGAGAGTATTTTATCCAAGTTAGGTTCTTCCACTGTAGTGCAAGCAATTTCGGTAGGTATAATAAGAATGGAAATTTACTATAAAATTTATATTTTCTGTTCTTCACAATCCTTCATACAATGAACCCATTACCCAATGGATTAGCCATATATGGTCAGTGCTATGAACAAAAATCACCATTCAAATTTTATTATTTCTTCACTTTTTTACTTTTGGCTTCAAAACATAGGTGATGCTTCTTTGGAACAATCTTGTGAAGCTCATTCCAATGAGAGATCATAAGCTATGTTTTTGAGGCAAAAATAAAAAATTTATAGTTTTTCAAGAAATTTTTTAAGTTATCTTTTAGCAATGTTAGGTAGAGGATTAACATGAAGTTTCTTGGGTAACAATGCATGGCAATCAATAGGTTTTTCATCTGCAAAGTCACGTATTCATTATCAGTCATTTGGGCTTTTTTAAAAATGTTCTCAGGAGAAGCAACCTGTTTAAAGTGGTTACCACACTCATTTTGTTTGGACGTGAAGTGTTTTCATGCATGGCTGCACCGATCGGGAAAATTTGTTTTCTTTCATCCTCACTTGTGAAATAAGTTTGGTTTAGACTCAAATGCTGTGCAGATATCTATATTCATTATGAAAATATGTAGCTTACAAGGAATAAAGTATCATCTTTTTTCAGAAAAATCAAGTTCATTACCACCAGACGAAAGAAAACAATATGCCGAGAAGGTAAATACTTTATCATTGTAATTTATCTACTCTTTCTGTATTGTAGCTTAACTCTTAGGGTTGGGACTTTCTAGAATTTCTGCCAAGTCAAAATCTGTATGTCCAATGGCTTGGAAGTACTTTCTAATTATACCCCCTGCAAACAAAGTTTGGGGGGGAGAGGGGGGGAGGACGTAGGAATCACCCTGTCCGTCTGTCCATCTGTCCATCCTTGTAAGCACAACTCCTCCTAAACCGTTGGAAGAATTTTCATGAAACTTTACACAATGGAAGAACTCCATATGAAGATATGGATGAAGCAATATAATTCCGTTCTGACATTTCCAAGGGGAGATAATCTAACATAGATTTCAGGCGCAGGGGGTATCACTTTGTGAGCTTGCTCACAGTACCTCTAGTTAAGTCTTGGCTCCTTATCTTCTCAGCCGATACAGGACTTGAAACCACTGCTAATATTCAAGCCAGAAAATAAGCAGACTGTCATCTGCAAAATGAGGTCTCCAGAGGGTAAATTTAGTGATGCTACCCTGCACAGCAGGGTAGCATCACTAAATTTACCCTCTGTGATCCTCAATCTGAATCATGGTCTCAAAACTAAACCGAAAGAGGTACCCAGAGGATAAATTGGCCCACTGTATGGGATAGCATCATCAAATTCACCTTGTGGGGACCTCATTCTGCAAATGTCAAACGGCTTATTTTCAGATCTGCTAATATTAGTTGACAAATCTTCATATTTGCATGGTTGTACCTGTTCTGGAAAGTTTGCCAGCAATGGACTTGAGGATTTAAGGGGTAATTCAATGGTTCAATTTTGAGGCAAGCTGTCACTCTTGCGAGCAATCAGACCTGCAATTTTGACTTTTTGCATGTAGACAACAACATGCCTCAGTTCCACCTAGCGAGCGATTAACCCTTACCTAACGAATCAGCTGCATGCATATACAAATTGTGCATAGAAAGTTTTTTTTTTATAAAAACATATCTTGACTCCTCATTAGAATGAGCTAGTGGGGATCATTCTGTTGAGGGTCACATGATATGTTTTTGATGAAGTTTTTTTAAGAATTGGGGAAAAATGTTAAACAAATTTTTATTTCATGTGTTTTCTGTAAAGGGTTAAAATCTGTTTGTGGAAAATAGGTCAAATAATGCATGCACAGAAATGTGAAAATACACCATGAATTAAAAGCTGTAGCTTTCCAAGTCTTCAAACTAATCAAACTTCACTTTCCAAGAATTGGTACGTTAACAACATAATTCAACAAACTTCCAAGGCCAGTAATGCTACTCACTGTCTTCGCTCATGCATTCCGCGGAGAATCGTCTGATTGATTTCCGATTGCTCCATTGAACTTCCATATCATGTACTATACTGACTGAACTCAAATCAATTTGATTATTTCAAAATGAAACAAAATACTGCATTTTGATTGGTTGAGAGGTACAGCATAACTTGCTATCCACAGTGGCTTTTTATTACACCGTGGTTAACCATGGTGTAAAAACAAGAACACAATAGCAGGCAATATGGCTAAAAAAAGTTTCCATTTTTATACGCTCGTTTGAAAAATGGATGTATTATGTTATGGCTCTGTCCGTCTGTCCGCTGTCCGTCTGGGGACAGTTGTATTCCGTGCTCTACAGAGCGTGATTTCAATCGGATTTAAAAAATATTTGATATACTGCACAACCAGAATAAGATCTCGCGCAAGTTCAAATTTGGGTCATGTTCGACAGTTTTCTTAGTAGTTATTTCCCCTTTAATATTTAGAAATCGAGCAAAGTATGTTTTCCGTGCTCTACAGACCGCCATCTTAATCAGATTCTTCTCAAATTTAATACGCAGCTTCATGGCCATAATATCTCGCACAAGTTCATATTTGGGTCGTGTTCGGTTGTTTTCTTAGGAATGATTGCCCTTTTCATACTTAGAAATCAGTCAAATTATGCTTTCTGTGCTCTACAGTCCGTGAACTTAATCGGATTCTTTTGAAATTTAATATGCAGCTTCATGAGCATGGTATCTCACAGAAGTGCAAATTCGGGTCATGTTTGTCGATTTCCGTAGGAGTTATTGCCCTTTAATACTTAGAAATCAGGCAAATTATGCTTTCCGTACTCTACAGGCCGTGAACTTAATCAGATTCTTTTCAAATTTAATACACAGCTTCATGGGCATAATATCTCACACAAGTTCACATTTGGGTCGTGTTCGGTTGTTTTCTTAGGACTTATTGCCCTTTTCATACTTAGAAATCAGTCAAATTATGCTTTCCGTGCTCTACAGAGCGTGATTTCAATCGGATTTAAAAAATATTTGATATACTGCACAACTATATACTGCACAACCAGAATAAGATCTCGTGCAAGTTCGAATTTGGGTTATGTTCGACAGTTTTCCCAGTAGTTATTCCCCCTTTATTATTTAGAAATCGAGCAAATTATGCTTTCCGTGCTCTTCAGACCGTCATCTTAATCAGATTCTTTTCAAATTTAATACGCAGGTTCATGGCCATAATATCTCGCACAAGTTCATATTTGGGTCGTGTTCGGTTGTTTTCTTAGGAGTTATTGCCCTTTTCATACTTAGAAATCAGTCAAATTATGCTTTCTGTGCTCTACAGTCCGTGAACTTAATCAGATTCTTTTGAAATTTAATATGCAGCTTCATGAGCATGGTATCTCACACAAGTGCAAATTTGGGTCATGTTTGTCGATTTCCGTAGGAGTTATTGCCCTTTTCATACTTAGAAATCGGTTAAATTATGCTTTCCGTGCTCTACAGTCTGTGAACTTAATCAGATTCTTTTGAAATTTAATATGAGCATGGTATCTCGCACAAGTGCAATTTTGGATCATGTTTGTCCATTTTTGTGAGAGTTATTCCCCTTTTCATACTTAGAAATTGGTCAAATTATGCTTTCCGTGCACTACAGTCCAGGAACTTATTCCAAGGTTTTGTTTTCCAGTACTAGCCCTTTTAACCCTAAATATACAGTGGTATATTCCATTTCGATTGGTAATAAAAAAAAAATAAAAAAAACAAACGGGTGTATAATGCCCCGCTAGGCATTGCTCTTGTTAATTACTAATTCATACTTTCTGCTCGGTTATGTTAGAACAAAAATAAAAATACAGGAAATTTATTATTTATGTGCAATAAAATATTACAGATATGGATGTCATTGGAACTGGCTCATTGAGCGAGTTCCAATGACATCCATTTTTGTCTGGTTTTATTAAGAAACATACAAAATACAAATTTTCTGTCAGTTTTTTCCCACAATTTAGGTTAAAGTATTAAGTACACCAAAATTCTTGGAAATAAATCTGTGTATGGGAATTTACACTGGGTGTATGAGTTCCCAAACCAGTGTAAATTCCCATACACCCTGGAAAACACAAGGATAATTAATATTATTACTGCAAAAAACTTATTTGAAAAATCGGGTAATATTTTTGGAATCCCTACTTATTGAGCACCAGTGGAGTGAAGGGTGTGCAGATGTTTATTGATGTTTTCCTTCAAAACATTTCCTGATGCCAGGACTCAACAATAGTATGTTTCACTTCAAATGGTATTGAGCAGTATACAGTGTGCCTACCATTTTCACAATCGGAAGACTGGATAATTTAGTGGTCCAGCTCTATAATCACTCTTTATAACATGAAAATAGGTGATAAATGAATTTGTAGTGTGACCTATTGATACTTTCAAATAAATTTTTTCAACTTGTGCATTGAATATATTACATGTATCTTCTCTACAAACCACATATCAATTTTTCTCATTGAACTTAGATAGAAGAAAGCATTCTATGGATGCATAATTGAAAGAATTAATGTGTGTGTGGCAGGGTAATGGGTAGTAGGAAACCGTTCACCTGATAATGCAACCAAGTTCAGTGACCTGGATTATGTATATTTCCCATTTGTGAATAATAGTTCTTTGAATGCAGTGGTGTCAGTGAATGAATAAAGGAATGACTGAATGAATGAAATGAACAATGAATATTCCACATAAAATAATTTTGATGGACAGTACATAAAACGTGACACAAAATAGTATGTTGCATGTCAATAATACTGTTATTACTATTTCGTGTAATGTTTTATGTACTGCCCATTCAAAATTATCTGATGTTGAATATTCTTTCATTCATTTCTTCCATTTTCCAAAAATCTGGATATGCTGTTATGTGATACACTGATGGAAAGATTTCCAAAAGCCTTTCCATCCGGGCATTTCTTCACAGCATATTAGCTCCTATCAGGCAAAGATTTTTTCGGAGTGGAGCCCTGTCAGTTGAATAACCACTTTGCCGATGAAAATTATTCAATTAACAAGTCTTCAATTAACATGCATTTGATCATTTTAATTTATTCTAGAGATAAACTGACCATTTACTCTGTTACATCTTCTTTGTTAGAGCTCAGAGAGCTCTGTCAATGCCTATATTGCATGTAGTGAGGCCAAATAGTAAATTTCATGGCATTACAGGATTTTTTTTTAAGTTAAAAGGACTTTACTCTGTAACCTAATTAAAAGGCCAGCTTTGAATGGAAGGTATGGTAAATGATTTTGTGTTTACAAATTATATTCAGTCAAAAGGATTATTCTATAAAAGATATACTATTAAGTGGGATCCACTGTACTGATTTGTCCATTGTTTTTTTCTGTCTTCCTTCCATCTATCTGTCCATCCATCCATCCATCCATCCATCCATCCATCCAATAACATTTTGTCCTTGATATAATGTTTTTTTAACCTTTGAATATTTTTAGCAAAAACTTATAAATTATTATTATGATGCACTGTGAGCCCTGAATCATAATACAGTGGATCCCGTTTAATTGGATATCTCTTAATTGAATAACCCTGTTAATTGAATATAATTTTCAAACACAAAACCATTTACCATACTTTCATTACAAATGTGACCTGTTAATTGCATATGGAGTATAGAATACACTCCTGTTAATTGAATAAAAAATCTTGCAATTTGTTGAAGAATTAGCCCGATTTCCACTGAATTCCCCACATTTATAGACTTGTTTAGTCTAATACATCAAATATAGGCATTTAATATGTTATATCTTGTTTGACAAAGCTCATTGAGCTCTGTCAAACAAGATATAATAGAATAAATGCTTTGTTTATAGCTGGAAGATAGTAGAATGTCCAAATTCCTGTTAATTGTATACTCCTGTTAATTGAATATTTTTCTCTGGTAAAGTGGCTATTCAATTAACAGGATTCCACTGTAATAAGTTCTGTACCCCAAGGCCAAGGTCACAGGCCAATAGTTTGTTTCTCTGAGCTATAAGAATCCAACATTTTGTTTTTCCGCGACAGTTTTCTTGACCCCTGAATATTTTTCAAGAAAAACTCATGAACTTATATATTTTATGAGGACTGGGTGTTATGTATTATAGTAACTTCTGTAGACTCAAAGTCAAAGTCACAAGACAATATTTTGTTTCTGCGGGAGCTTTGTGGCTCTGTGGTAGACTGTTGGACTTCTATGCTAGAGGTCCCGAGTTCGATCCCCGTCTGGGACAACCCACGTTGTGTCCTTGGGCAAGGCACTTTATCCCGGTTGCCTACATGGGGTCATGATGATGCCGTGTACTAAGGTGTACTGCACGTCGATGGTGCACATGTCTTCAACCGCTGTAACCCTGCTTGAGCAGAGTAGAATGTTGAGGAGCTGGCAGTTGCTCGTCGATGTTTGGTGGTTCTCTCCGGGTACTCCTGCTTCTTCCACCCGTAAAACTCTCATGGTCATGATTAGCCATTGTGCATTAGTATGTGACCTTAAAACACCAATATTCTAAATAATTTTGTTTCTGCAGGCTATAAGAATATATTTATTGTTACTGTTTTATTCATCCAAGGCATAATTTCGCAGCCATGTGATATTTTTGACAGATTTTTATAAAAATATGTGCAGTGCAGTGCAGTTGCCGTGGACTGGTCATAATCCATGTGTGGGCAGTAATGTCTATGCATGCATTTCAGGTAATAAAAATCATCATCAGCAAAATTTTAATTAATGTAGCACTGGATTATTTTTGTTGATTATTCCTATAATTAGTGTTTGGAATCAAATATTATTACATATGTGGAAATATTGCCCATCCATGGAAAGTGATCAGTCCACGGCAACCATACTGTATTGTCTGTGAAGAGTGTGTCATACATCATAATAAAGTTTGTATCTCTCAAGGTCATGGTCAATATTTTGTTTAGCTGAGCCATAACTGAATTATGACTCAATCGTATGTAGAAGATTAAAATCTATATTTCTGGCTGCATAATTACAATGAGAGGGCAAATGTCAAAGCACCATCTTTTTCATCAATGAGGCTGCTGCTGTTCCTACAAACTATGCCAAAGAGTAGAGCTAGTCAGACTGAGAGGCTTCTTAACCCTATACCAAACATGAAAAGCAGACGACACTTGCAAACAAAATTCTTGAAAAACTAGTTTTTTTCATTTTTTGTCTCAAAAACATAGGTTATGACCCCTCATTGGAATGAGCTCAACGAGCTCATTCCAAAGAGGGAGTCATAACCTACGTTTTTAAGACAAAAAATGAAAAAATAATGAAAATAAATTGGTGATTTTTGTGAATAGCACTGGCTGGTTTTGGCCATTACGTTGTCTAAAGGGTTAACTGTGAGTACCTGGAAAAGCTGTTGTTCCTATTTTGGAGATTCATTGGAGAGGTTATAAGCAAAGTTTGTGGAAAAAATGAGAAATGAACATTAATTGTGCGACAAGTTAGCAATTTGGTCTTTGTGCTAATTATTTAACAAATTTGTGGAGGGTTAACCCTTTGGATCCAAGCGGTTAATATTTTTATACTGTACCAATGACCCAGACTTAGCTGGTGCTAACTCTAACAAAACCAGGGCCAAACACAAATTTTGCCCCCCAATCCCCAAAATTTGCATCCAAAACAAAAAGAAATCATGTCCTAAAGGACCTCCATACTACGCCTCTACTGCGCATGCGCAGTGACGCAGACGTCCCGAAATTGGCGCCAATTATCATTCTTTCTCTGTTTGGCCCTTCATCAGTCAACATCTCACTGATCTTTGTGCTTGTAAATCTCAGTTTAAAGGATGCCAGACACGTAATTTTTGGAGAAAATGTGATTCTAAGGAGGATAGAAGGAGGAGAGGAAAAAGAAGTGACAAAAAATAATCAGGGCTGTACTTAAAATTTTTTGATGAAATTATGTTAAGTTGCCTATTTTCGAGGCTTGGGCCTCTTGTTGTCATTCTTGCTAAATGTTGCACTGCTTATTCAGTGTTTCCTCTCCCCTAGCCTTCTAAAGTCCCCCCTTGCAATTCTCCCATGCTTTTGGCATATTTTTGAGAAATTTCATTTCTAAAATTTCCTGGGAGAGTTGCTTGGTTACAGAATGTTTTCTGTTATTTTCCCCATAGTTACGTTTTCACCCATGGGTGTATAATGTTTGTGTTCTGCATCTTCCATCTGATGTTCTGCAGATTCTCCCCTGGGAGTCTCTGTTTTGCATCAGATAGAGTGTAATTTGATGACTGATTCCGGGCCAGTTTTTTCAGTGCCTGGAGTCATGTTTTCTGGTGTTTTTACACTGTTTGTTTTCATTGGCAACAGCCTTTTTTGAGGGGGGCTGTTTGCCTTTGCTGTAGGTTATCTCACTATAAGATACATTTATATTATCCGTAAGTGTCTCATTAATTATTTAATATAAATTTAAAATTTTTGACCACACTTTGCCATCGGATCCATCGGGGCTCAACGTTACTTTTCAGCAACTTGGGCTTCGCTGAAAAAATATTTTTTCAAAATTATTTTGATTTGCAATTGTTTTTTCATTTATTAATGGATCATGTTATTATGTATCTTTGTGTCAGGGGTTTTTGCGAGTAACTAGGACTTATTGTTGTTCTTTCACAATGAAGGGACGTTGTTCAAATTGTAATAGGAAGAAATCTTCCTCTGACTTTCATGATCATTGTATTAATTGTAGTCAGTGTTCTCGCATTAATCCCTGTGCTATATGTGAATATTGGGATGAGAAACATTGGAAACGTGTGTCACGATATGTTGTTTCTGGAGAAAGGGCGATGCCGGCTCTTTCTCCGCAAGGTCACTCTACTCTCTCAGTTTCTATTTCAGAGGAACCAGAACAGGGTGATGTTTCCATGTTATCTTCTACAAGTGTGCGTCCGTCGTCACAAATGAATTCAGAGCTAGCGGCAAAAGTGCTCATGGAGATTAGACAAATGCCGTCCACTAGCTCGCGCGGTGTAGCGTCCATTCACTGAATGGTTCGGCAGCCGGGTTCGCCCGATGCGGTCCAAGAGGAAGTTTTGGGTGATGCGAGCACTATAAACATAATAGATGCACACCCAGTGACGGCGGATAGTAAGCGAGAACGGAGGAAGCCTTTGAGTCCGGTTCCTAGCTTGTCCAGGTCCAGCCGGGCCGCGAGCGAGAGAGGCCCCTCTCTCGTACAACAACATCTGGGACCAGATGTTGTGGTACAAAATGTGTCTTTAGCGGAGCATACATCCGTCGCTCGGGACGCTCCGTTGTATAAGCAGTCCGCAGAGACTGTTAAGGCTTCCTCTTCTCGTCAGCGCACACGACCGCACCTTGGCTGCGTGACCGCCGATATATTACCAGCTTCGCCGATCAAGGATTCTTCGGCGACCAGGTCACACCATCCGGCAGCCAGGGATTCGAGACCGATGGACTCCGGACGTTCGCATAGGAAAAGTATGCGGGAGCCATCTGATACGGAGCTGCCCTCGGCGAAGCAGCGAAAGACTGCGCCTCCGCAGGTCTCGACGCCGGACATTCTTGTGCAGATAGCACAGCTTATCGCAGCATCCCAGCAGCCGACAGAAACGGTGTCGGATCGAGAATTATCCGACGGCGCTGGGTCGGTACGCTCCGCCGAAGCATCGGGGGCGGACGACCGGGAACATCATGAGGTCCGACCGGATGGTGAAAGGGATACGGATGACTTGGAGCTATCCCTTTCGGAACAACATAAAGCTGCCGTGGACTTCATTCGGCACTTTCTCCCTCAAGTTGTTCCGTCGGGCCAGACTGCTGCGCTTCCGGACAAGAGAATTATAGCATCATTGGACTCTGAATTTTTTGAGCGGTTCAGGGACATCGCTCCCGAGTTTCCGTCGCAGTCCAATAATGTTGCAAGAACATTTGAACTATTGAACGACGCTATATTTAAACTTGCTTCCAGGACGGGGAAAGCAGGTTTCTTGTCCGCTAATACTCTCAACCTGCCTTTCATTAATGCAAGGAATAAATTCGATACGGCAGGACAGGGTATACCAAGAGTTCCTCTGCGTATGGACGACGAGGCGGAAGACTTAGAGCTATCATTACCGTCGTCAGCTTCTATTCCAACCGTGGTGTTGGAAACAGCTATTGCGTCTAACAGAGCCAATTTAGATGCCTTATCTTACGCAGATCACCTTACTAAGGCGTTATCACTGCGCCTTCAGGGGAAAGAGTTTCAGGATATACAATCCTCTTTAAGACTTCTTTCAAGGGCAGTAGCTTATTCCACGTGTAACTCCGCCCTTTCAGTGGCAAATCTGGAGTTGGTTAGACGTGACGCAGCCCTAGCTACATCCACACTAGTGGATTCTAAGGTGAAGAACTCTCTTAGAGTCGCTTCGGTCTCAGGAGAACTTCTCTTTGACGGCAAGCTTTCCGCTATTTATGATAAAATTACAAAGAAAGCTAAGGATTCTCTGTTGTTCAAATCTGCCCCTAAGAAGTCGGATACAGCAAACACGAATAAGACAGGCACTTCTGGGTCTAATGCGCCCAAGAGAGGTTCCTATAGAGGTTCCGGTGCGTCCTCTTGGTCTTATTCGAGAGACCGTCAGGATAGCGACTCTCGTTCGGGACGTCCTTCAGGCCGGGACAATCGGTCGGACGCCCCGAGGTCGACGGGGCGAGGTGCAGGCCGTGGAAGACGTGGTTTCTCCTACCGCAGGCCTCGTAGGTCCAGGAGGTGATGGCTTAAACCTCTATCGCGTTCCGGTTGGCGGAAGGTTGTCGAGCTTTTCACAAGAATGGGCGTCGATTACGGACGACCCTTGGGTGAGAGGAGTGACTTCGGAAGGTCTAAAGATATCCTTCAAACGAAAGCCTCCATTAACTCGAAGTCCAAAGTGGACTCATCTTCCGTCAAATCCGCAGAAAAGAGACGCTCTGTTATCAGAGGTGCAGTCTCTTTTAATGAAGAACGCGGTAGAGGTCGTAGAAAACCAGGAATCTCCGGGATTCTACAGCCATCTGTTTCTGGTTCCGAAACCAGACGGCTCGTTCCGTCCAGTCATAGATTTGAGCTGGATAAACAAGCTGATCGTCGCTCCGAAGTTTTATATGGAGACGATTCGATCGGTCAGAGCGAGTATTCGGGTGAACGATTATGCAACGAGCATAGATCTCAAAGATGCGTACTTTCACGTCATGGTACATCCGACATTCCGAAAGTATCTATGCTTCGCAGTCCTAGGAGTGGTGTATCAATTCCGGGCGATGTGCTTCGGATTGAATCTAGCACCCTGGGCTTTCACTCGGGTGATGAACTCGGTAATGATCTACTTCCGAGCTCATTCATCTGCGGTAACGTCGGCCTACCTGGACGACATTCTTCAGAGGTACGGCAACGAGTTAACGCTTCAGAACGATGTTCAGAATCTTCTTCTATTGCTCCGACGTCTCGGTTTTATAGTAAACGAAGAGAAGTCGGATCTGGTGCCGTCCAAGTCATTCACTCATCTGGGAATGAGCTTCGAGACGCACAACAATCTCGTTCGTCTGCCGTTAACCAGAGCGAAATTAGTCAGTTGTTACGCTCGCTGTTGTCTGCACGCAGACAAAGTCACGGCGAGAGAATTTATGAGACTGATAGGTCTGTGCGGAGCCGCCGCGGATCTCATTCCGATGGGGCGGTTACGCACACGTCCTCTTCAAATTTTCTTGACTCAGAATTGGAGTGTGAAAATTCATTCGCTCGATGTAGACGTTCTCTTGTCAGATCAAGTGAAACAAGAGATTTAGACTTGGGCAAACATTCAGTGGTTAATTCAGGGAGTTCCGCTGCAGTTGCCGGATCCGAGTTTTACCGTTATGACGGATGCCAGTCAAACAGGTTGGGGTGCATCATTAATCCCAACGGATTCGAGATGCCAGGGTCTTTGGGATCCGCAATTCCTGTGCAAGCACATAAACATCAAGGAAATGATGTCAATTTGGCTTGCGTTACGTCACTGGATGGACATTAGTCACGATGCTCATGTCCAAATCCTATCCGACAATACGACAGTAGTGGCGTATATATGGAATCAGGGAGGCACTCATTCAGTTCCGTTGTTCAATCTAACGGAAAGAATCCTTCTGTTTGCGCTAGAACATCACGTTCTTCTTTCGGTCCGTCACATACCGGGTCGTCTGAATGTGCTAGCAGACTCCCTTTCACGAAAGGGTCGCTTGTTGCCGTCGGAGTGGACTCTCAACAAACAAGTATTCAATCAGATTTGCTACCAATGGGAACGGCCAATGATAGACTTATTTGCGACACATCTCAACAATCAGTTGCAGACGTATGTGTCTCCGTGTCCGGATCCAAGAGCATTTGCAGTAGACGCTCTGTCGATCCCTTGGGACGGAATGATAGGATATGCGTATCCTCCAGCGCCGTTAATTCAACAAGTATTGCTAAAGATAAAACAATCTCAATGCAAGATTCTGTTGGTAGCATCTCTGTCACCACAGAGACCGTGGATAAATCTACTCAGGTGTCTGTTGTGGGACCTACCGCGGAAGCTTCCTCCACGGGAGGATCTTCTTTCGCAGGGGAAATCGCGCCAACTCCATCACAACCCGCAAGGTCTCAACCTTCACGTTTTTCCGTTGTGCGGTCCTTCTTGCATGGCAAGCACTTTACAGGACGAGCAGTGGACGCGATTTCTAACTGTAGGAGGACCTCCTCTTCGCTAAACTATGCGGCTAAGTGGAAGGTTTTTCGTCGTTGGTGTAGGGATCATTCTGTAGATATATTCGATCCCTCTATACCAGACAGTGCAAACTTTCTAGTATACTTGTTTGACGAAATCAAACTGCAGCCTGTTACTATAAAGAGTTATAGATCTATGTTATCTGATACCTATGCACATCATGATAGTTTACAAATTGGATCTAATGTCTCTTTATCTAAGTTGGTTAGAAACTTTTCGATAAATAGATCCAGAACTCTTAGATTAATTCCTAAGTGGAATTTAGCTTGGGTTCTTCTTAAATTGAAGGAAAAGCCATTTGAACCTCTTGGGACAGTAGATTTCAAATTCTTATCTTATAAGACAGCTTTTCTCTTAGCTTTCTCTTCTGCTAGAAGAGTCAGTGAGCTTCATGCACTATCGGTGGATGATTCTCATTATCGTAGTGTTGGGAACACTGTCACCTTCACTACTAATGTGGGTTTTTTAGCTAAGAATCAGGCTCCTAATAAATATCCGGAACCTATTGTTATTAAGGCTCTTCCGTCTTCAGACGGGCGTAGGCCTTTACTCTGTCCTGTTAGAGCGTTACGTATCTATAAACAGAGATCTCAGTTTATCAGAAAGGGACGGAAACGTTTCTTTCTGTCTTTGATGCCTAATAGAAAGGACATTTCAGTCCATTCTATTGCTAGATGGATTCAATTAACTATCCGTACTGCTTATGAAGATTTATCTTCTTCTCAGCAGTCTGTGCTTAAGATTTCTGCTCATGAAGTAAGAGCTCTTTCTACTTCCTGGGCTTATGCTAATAGTGTTGCTATTACAGATTTAATGAAGGCTGCTTATTGGTCTCAGCCATCCACATTTACGAATTTTTATCTCAGAAATATTGAGTCCATTTCTGGAGACCTGCATTGTTTAGGTCCGTTATCTGTTGCTCAGAATGTCGTCCACTAAACAGTTGCAACTATAGTTATGCAGGCTTTCTGTTCCGGCAGTGACTCCGTCCGGCTGCCCTCTTCGCTCTGGGCTATTTGACCCAGGGCAAGGGGAAGGAGGGGGGGCGGGTGTTCCCTTAGGTCACCTGCTTTATAGTGAAAAGCAAGGGAATGCCTCCTCCAAGTCAGTATTTCTGAGTCGCTTCCGGGATGGTTTTAAAGTGTAATATTAATGTTAAAATTCATTCATGTCTTATTTTTAAAGTGTAGCTCGGTGTGAAGCATTTGTATATGTCAAGTGTCAAACGGGCTTTGAGAACATGAATGTTATTGTGCTCAATTATTAAGGGTAGTGTATCTTTCTAATTTAATATTAAATAAGAAAGATACATGTAAAGCCTAATACTCCTTTTCTCCTTAAGGGGTTACCTCTTTACTATATAGTTGAGCTTATTGGATTTTCCTCTATGTCCTAGGCCCTCCAGCCTGTTTACTATTCAGCTAAGTCTGGGTCATTGGTACAGTATAAAAATGTTAAAAAATTTATAGTAATTTATATATTTTTTATACTTACCAATGACCCAGACGGGGATGGCCCTCCCTGGAGTTGGGAACTCTTGCCTCCCCGCTGAGTACATAGCGCTGACCAGGCACTGCCAGTAAGAATGATAATTGGCGCCAATTTCGGGACGTCTGCGTCACTGCGCATGCGCAGTAGAGGCGTAGTATGGAGGTCCTTTAGGACATGATTTCTTTTTGTTTTGGATGCAAATTTTGGGGATTGGGGGGCAAAATTTGTGTTTGGCCCTGGTTTTGTTAGAGTTAGCACCAGCTAAGTCTGGGTCATTGGTAAGTATAAAAAATATATAAATTACTATAAATTTTTTAACTTTCCAGTTAATTTTTCAGCTTGATACATCATAATTTTATTAAATATGATGGCTACTCTGAGAATGTGTGGGTTTGACCAATCAATATTTTCAACACACAGCCCCAAGGCTGCACGTTCAAAATGTTAATTGATCTACCCTAAATTAATGAATATGGACTCTTCCATTTGCTGTTATGAAACTGATCTGGAAGATACCCTCAGGGTTTATGAGGTTAAATAATAATTATACACAGATTATTTATTGGTTTTTAAGGTCACATATTTCTGCACAATGGCTAATCATGACCACAACAGTTTTACAGGTGGAGGAAGCCGGAGTATCCAGAGAGAACCACTGAGCAATGGCGAGCAACTGTCAGCTCCCCAATATACCAACTGTGCACATGCAGGGTTATCATTGGTTGGAGACAAGTACTCCATCGACATGCAATACGCCTTACTACACAACACCACCATGCCCCCACGTGGGCAATGGGGGTGAAGTGTCTTGCCCAAAGCCACAACACGGATGCCACAGATGGGATTCGAACCGAGGACCTCTTGGCTTGCAGTCTGCACCTCCACCTACTAAGCAACCACATCCCCGATTATATACGTATATATTTAAACATCATAATTGTCTTTAATTCTTTTACCAAGGATGTCATAGAGGATTCATATCCTGATTATGTGTACTTTCAGATGGCAGTATTGTTTTGGAAAGCTATTGGTGGTGAGGATGAAGAAATAGAAGGACTTGATATCGACTTATAGTCAACAACATATCTGAAGAAATGGTGTTAAAACTGAGTATCTGTGAAAAATCCATGGACTAGTGCTTATCTGTCATTTTATACTTGTTGTGCTCTTCTATGAAAAAAGAGCTTGGGAATATTTTGATGCAGGGACATGGTATGCTGGAAAAAAATGTATATTTGGGACAAACTCTTGGAAGGAAAATTAACTACCGGTAGTGCTTATTTGTCATTTTTTACTTGTGATCTTTTAACCCTTTACCTAACATGAAAAGCAGACGACACTTGCAAACAAAATTCTTGAATATATAATTTTTTTCATTTTTTTGTCTCAAAAACATAGGTTATGACCCCTTCATTGGAACAAACTCGAAGAGCTCATTCCAAAGAGGGATCATAACCTATGTTTTTGAGATAAAAAAATTAAAAATTAATTGGCGATTTTTGCGAATAGCGCTGGCCGGTTTTGGCCGTTACGTTGGGTAAAGTGTTAATGAAAATCATGCTTGAGAAAAGTTTGGTTCAAGGACATACCAGCTAGAAAAAGTTTAACCTTTGCAGGCAAACTTTTACAAATTTTGTGGCTTCAAAATAGGGCCTGAACATGTAATCAGTCAGACAATAGGCAAACTAACATACCCTGAAAGTGGATTCTTAGGCCTTGCATTTTGAATATTTTGGGGGTGTTGTAGCATGCTGGTGTCGAAAATAACAAAATTTCAACCTGCACATTTTCCCATAGTGCAACTAGGAACTTAACCAAATCAGTCTTGTTTAACCGAACTTATTTGCAGCATGAAATTTTGACATCAGCGTATAGAGTGTTAAATATGTAATAATTTTAACCACTGTGTTAATCAGATAAGGCATAGTGGACTAGGTGTGAGTGCTGGCAGTGGAGTAAACAAGAAGAATGTTACTAAGGTAACACATGCTCCCCCCCCCCCCCCAACCCATGACCTTCACCTTGCAGATGCGGCGGAAACACCTTTTGGCTGTTCTTAACATTTGTAAAAAGTTTAACAGTTGTACTAGGGTTCGTTTCCGAGTTATGGCTGAGACACAAATATTGACCGATTTTTAGTGTGACCTTGAAATGTGACCTTCACCTTGAAGGTACGAACCCGGCTATGGTGTGTGACACATTCTTCCATGGTCCTTTATAATTGTGTGAAGTTTGATGACTGTGGCCCTAACAGTTTTCGAGTTATTGGCTCGGACACACACATGGACACACTCACACTTCAATCACTATATGCCACCCGACCCAAGTCGGGGGGCATAAAAATATCATCACAAATAATTAGATCTTGTTTACAAATATTTTTAGTAATACCATTGTGAAAGTTTTATGCTGTCTGACCATTTTTCCCATATAGTGTATACATCATATTATAGGGCAGTCTGCTTATTGAGCAGACAGAATTTTGTTTTGTTGTCTGATATGGGGCATTAAACATTGTATTTTGTGACTTTTGACTGCTGTGTAACTGATTTTCTAAGGCGTACATGAATACATATCTAATGCTTGGTTGTCCTATACAGCATGACCCACTAGTTGGTTGTAAAGTGATTTAAGTATTATGAAGGTAAGAGCAAACCATATTTTGGTTGCATCTCGTGTTAACTCATTGCATGCTGTAGGCAGACAAAATATCTTGCCACTGAAGTAAGTATAATTTGGACTTATTTAACCAACGTTCTCTCCTGTTAATTGAATGGACTTAGTGACTAATGATTTCTTTAAATTTAGATGAATTTTTGTGAAATCTAGTCATGGCTGCTTTGCAGCAGCCAAGACTAGACTTGATGAAAAATATTTTGAAAATACTTAGCAGATTGACCCTTTACCCAATGCATACGATTTCAAAATTCCTTATTTTAAAAATCATTTTTTTAAATTTTAAAAAAAAATTTCAACAAAACCATATCATGTGACCCCTCTTTGGAACGAGCTCGATGAGCTCATTCCAAAGAGGGGTCACATGATATGGTTTTGTTGAACTTTTTCGAAAAATAATATTTTTTTCAGCAGCTGTATTTGCATATTACGCGGGCAGTTGCGGGCAATTCGTTGGGTAAAGGGTTAAGAGTTGAACAAAGTTCATTCTTTGTGTTTTTAAGGTACTGGTAATGTAAAGTCTGGCAATTAAGAGTTAAACAAAGTTCATTCTTTGTCTTATAAAGGTACTGGTAATGTAAAATCTGGCAATTAAGAGTTAAACAAAATTCATTCTTTGTCTTATAAAGGTACTGGTAATGTAAAGTCTGGCAATTAAGAGTTAAACAAAGTTCATTCTTTGTGTTATAATGGTACTGGTAATGTAAAGTCTGGCATGCCATGGCTGCTCTCAGCCTGACAAATAATCACATGCTCAGCAAACTTATCAAACTGTTTTTTCACTTTTCACTAATTTTAGGAAATGTGACTTGGAACTTGTAATTAACCTTTACCTAACTGAACAACTAAACAGGCCACTGTTATTAAAAAAAACTACCAAACAAATTTTCTGTTTGTTAAACTTTTGCCTTGAAAAATAGTTTATGACACTTCATGGAAATGAGCTTGTTCCAATGAGGGGTCATAAGTTATATTTCAGAGGCAAAAAATGAATATATTTAGTTATTCAGGATTTTTTTTTTTTTTTGCAGTTGTTGTCTGCTATTTGCATTAGGTAAACAGTTAACAAAATATTAGAGAAGATTAATTCAATTCTACATCCGAAACCAACTCATTTACAACATTACGCTGTCGACTTCTGGTGTCATTCACATATTAGTCATTAGACTTGTTGTGAACGATACTTTCAACATTGAGCTATTTAAAACAGTATATAAGGATTGGATTCTTTATTTACAATAAAAATATTAGTAAACAATTATCCTCCAGATAATGAGATAGCTCTGTTAAATGACTATTTATGGCTGAGAGAAGGACGGGTACAATTGTTTCTTTATATATTTTCCACCGTGCAATGGTTTATGAGCTAATAGTTTTGTGAAAATCATGTGTAAATGTACCATGTTATTGTGTTGTTAAAATGCAAATGTTAGTGTATTCATTGTTCCTTAATTGCAATTGTGTGCTAAGATATGTGACATGAGATGTTTGATTTTGAATGGGGTATAAATTAAACTAATTCGAATCAGTCTACATTTTATGTTTTTAATGGATCATTCAAGGCCTTAGGGTGGTAGAGTTTTAAGTTATTTTTGGTTGTCAAAAGCTTCTTTTTTTTAAATGGAGGGACTCTATCTTGTGCACCTAAAATATCAGCAGGAGCGGTGCGAAGGGGGAAGGGGGGCTACAGGGTTTCTAGACGTTTTGTAGATAGACCATTTCGGAAACAGGTTGGGATGTTTCGTAGAATATTTTATTTCAATTTAATTGGTTGTTTTCGTCTCTCTCAACTTCATTAGGCGTTTGTTGCATTGGAACAACATCGTATTCATCAAGCCTGATAATTAATTCTGAGTAATTATTACACACACAGACATGTTTATACAGTCATGATATAGATTCAGAAATTAATGGGATTTTTCAATAGCTTTTGTCTACACAAATTAAAATTAATTCTTACAAAAGATGATTACTAATCAACATATATGTTTATATACTTATCAAAATATTCCTTTGATGATAGCTCTTCCATATTTGCCAGCTGAACACATTACTGCATTTGTCAGACTGAATCAGCAGGTCGATGGTCAGCAAAATATCGAGGAACTTAAGGCTTATGAACAGGATACGTGGATTAATGGTAACACATAGTATGTTGAGGATTGGTGCATCTTTAACAGAAGTGTACAAACAAACAATGAAGTTGAAGGGTGGCATCGGTGGCTGAATGTTCATTTGGAAAATCTAATTTGCCACTTTATGTTCTCATTCCATTATTGTTCGATGAGACAAAAGTTGTATCACTATACGTAAAACTTGTTTCAGAGAAAAAAACTCAAGCGCTATCAGTGCAAAGTGTGTTGCCGAGCACAAAGTAAATTGTTTGAGTGCTGGGAAATGTATTTATCTGGTGAATTATCATCCTCTGATTTATTACGTGAATGTAGTGAAATATTTGGTCCTTAATTCTGAATCTTTATTGTAAACAATACATATTAATGCTGTAAATTGTGAAGTTTTTGCAAACAAGTTGGAATAATTCCCAGTGATTTGGCTGGGATGTTGGCCAATGTCCAAATACGGGAGATATCTCAACTTGTGTGCACAAACTGAATCTGAACATAGTGGGGGTATCCACAGTCTGAAGCAATTACCCACCCACTCTCCCTCTCCACATGTCTGTAAAACGTCCATAATTTTTCAACGAAATGACCAGAATATGAGTACGAAATGGTGTTTCTACAAAATGACTTGTCTACGAAACATCTTCTATGAAATGTTTTTTCTACGAAAAGTCCTGATACCGTCTGCTGTTCTCTTTTTGAGAGGTCTAGTCAAAGGCCCCTTTGTCCGGGAAATTCTGGCACCACCCCTGAGCAGTATGATGGACCAGACCTGGGGTGTGGCATAGAAATTATTAGATATATTCTATTGCTTATATTTTAGTGGCACAAGCACAGGTACTTCTGTGGTAAGGATTAGTGTAACAAAGACTACTTATCAAACAGACATAACAATGTTGCCCTTTTGAACAGGATGCAACATTTTGTTCCCATTGATTTCCTGGCTAAGCTTACCTGATCTCAGAATACAGGTAATACTGGGGTGTGGTGTAATTTTAATCCTTTACTTAATGCAGACAAGATAAAAATTTATTATTTTTAATATCATTTTTTTAATTTTTCCAAAAACATTTCCACAAAACCGTATCGTGTGACTCCTCACTGGAATGAGCTTGATGAGCTCATCCCAATGAGAGGTCACATGATATGGTTTCGTTAAAAAAAATAATAAAAATATGTTTTCAACTGCTGAATTTACATATTACGTGGGCAGATGTGACCAATTTGTTAGCTAAAGGGGTAAAGTGTTTAAATTAAGTAGAGTGATTTCAGTACAAATTTTCCAGTCATCCATTTCACCATTATGTCATTAAATATTGTGCAACAAGCATAACTTCCCAGTGTGAACCCCAGAAGTGGAGTAGTGCTTGTTTAACCCTTTACCCAACGTAACGGCCAAAACCGGCCAGCGCTATTCTCAAAAATCGCTTATTAATTTTTAATTATTTTTTCATTTTTTGTCTCAAAAACATAGGTTATGACCCCTCATTGGAACGAGCTCGTCGAGCTCGTTCCAATGAGGGGTCATAACCTATGTTTTTGAAACAAAAAATAGTTATTCAAGAATTTTTTTTGCAAGTGTCGTCTGCTTTTCATGTTAGGTAAAGGGTTAAACAGGTTCTGCTTTATTGGTAAAATAGGACCCAGTAACCAATGCCGGTGGTGGAAGTCCTCTAAAGTGAGCAGCATGGATGTAAACAATTGGCTAAACTTGATTTCATACCTATGTTGCAATCATGAGATAGATATAAATGTTGAATGTCACCCTAAACATACATGTAATGTCCAAAGGCTAATGATGAACCAATACGAGCGGTGACAAACTGTATTTGTGTCTTGCCTCAGGATCAAGTACAATGATATGAGACTCAACCGCATCATTCAACACTTAGTCTGTCCCACTATTATGACTCATCTGGCTAGACTGGGTGCCTCAACATTTTTTTAATCAGTATAATGCCATTAGGATATAAGGGGGTTGAAAAACACCGTAAAGTGCCCCACTGCTCTACCTTGTTTCCTCATTGCTCCAGTATCATTGAACAATGCTGAGCATGTACATACACCCCAACGATATATCACTATTTCAAAAGTCAGACAAGGGCCACAAATTGGACAAGAAAGTGTGAATAAAACCCATCAAATGTGAAGGTCCTTTACTCCATGCTGGTTTATCAGCATATCAAAGGTCAATGACATCGGATTATTTATTTATTTATTTATTTATTGGTGTTTAAGGTCACATACTTATGCACAATGGCTAATCGTGACCGTGACAGTTTTACGGGTGGAGGAAGCCGGAGTACCCGGAGAGAACTACCGAGCAACGACGAGCAGCTGTCAGCTCTCCAACATCGTAACTCTGAACTCTGCACCGCAGCACAGGCAGGGTTAGATTGGTTGAAGACATGCGCACCATCGACGTGCAGTACGCCTCAGTACACAGCGTCATCGTGCCCCCATGTAGGCAATCGGGGTGAAGTGTCTTGCCCAAGGACACAATGCGGTTGCCGCAGGTGGAATTCGAACCGAGGACCTCTCGGCTTGCAGCCTGCACCTCTACCAGCTGAGCCACCGCGCCCCCAACATCGGATTATCTACATCTATTATTATCTATTTTCCAAGTCCAACAAGGCTTTAACCCTTTACCCAACGAATCGCCCGTATCCGCCCGCGTAATATGCAAATTCAGCAGTTGAAAAAATATTATGTTTCAAAAAATTTCAACAAAACCATATCATGTGACCCCTTGTTGGAACGAGCTCGTCGAGCTCGTTCCAACGAGGGGTCACATGATATGGTTTTGTTGAAATTTTTTGAAAAATTTGAAAAAAATGATATTTAAAATAATAAATTTTGATATCGTCTGCATTGGGTAAAGGGTTAACTCTGGTAAGAAAGTGATGAAAGAACATAACCTATATGAAGATCCTTTCCACCATGTTGGCATATAAGAACACCTAAGGACCACCAAATTTGATTATCCCCATCAGAGCTACAACACTTTCAAAGTCCAACAAGGGTCACAAGTCTGACAGAGTGCGGCCATAACCCGTCCTATGTGCAGATCCTTTCCCCTATGCTGGTTTAACAGCATACCAAAGGACAACCAAATTGGATACCTGAGCTAAAAGGTGAAACGTTTGTAGGCCTACGGAACTTGCAGAAGGACGGATGGATGAAGGTCTCCAGTAGATACTCCTCAACCTCCTTCATGGGGGAGATAACAGGGAGAAGCCAAACACCTACCTCCCTTTGGAGAGAGTCTGGGGCAGGTCAGGCCTGTACTTGCATGAGGCCAAAATGTCATATACTACTCAAAGTTTGTTAAGCACCAAATATTTGACACATCATTGTGAAATTTGCTTATGACATATTTACGATATGTTTGGTGGATATGATTGAGGAATGTATTGAGTAAGGCTTCCACGTTTAGACAAAATTGTAAACGTTTAAACGACTGTCTGTAAACGAAACGTAAACGTTTACACGTACTAACAATGCAAGTAGTCAATATTTGATAGAAGTGTGTAATAATACACAGTATTGTCAGTAAGTTCATCATATCTTTGCGTACAGGTCATACAATTTATGTTATTGAGACAGACGATTTACAGTTCGTCCAAAAACGACGTAGACGAACGATCACAGCATGCAGATGCCGAAGGCAAAGTCGCTCAATCTATGGGGGGGGGGGGGGGGGGGGGGTCTGGGGAATTCTCCCCCAGTTAAATTTTGAAATTTATGGGGGTCACTGAGCTCATTCTGGTGGGTTCGGGGTGAAATTCCTTGTGTTTGTTCAAACAGTAATGTTGGAGCGTGTTGCCATGGCACACAATAATGACAATACCGGACTTGAGAGTGGAATGCAATGTCGCAAAAATAAACAAAGTCTACAAACCATGCAGGGGAATCCAAATTTTCAAACACCGCAAGTGCCAGTCTGTCTGTCAAACTCCATAAATTGATCCTAAGATCATCCCATGTGTGAATAATAAATTAATAATCCATGTCAGGTGAACGAAATCATAGAGAACAATTGTGTATCACTTTGGGAATATACATGTAAATCCGAATAAACTAAAACATCCCACACATGTTTCGAAGGAAACACCAAAGATAAGCACGTGCCATGCGGCTCACGTGACTGTGTCACATATGATATCACATGATTTTGAAGATGATTTTGTTCGGTTACTGTGGCGGCGGTGCCAGACGGAACCAGTACACAGTTTTTCTGAAGCATTATCAAAATATTGCATTGCAAAGTTGGAAATTTTTTGTTTCTTTGACTTTCTGCATTAATCTGCAATTTTGAAATTACTCTATTAAAACTTCATTCCGTGTACACGTTTACCAGAACTGTAAACGTTTAATGCCCATAAACGAAACGTTCACGTTTACACGTGTAAACGTGGAAGCCTTAGTATTGAGATGGTCTCCAGTGTTTTCATTACCTCTCTTGACAGGCAGACTTTTCGTGACAGTAATGGAAAGCATGTACCCCTTGATTTTCATGATGTTTTCGTTGTACTGTCTACATGTACATGACATGTGTAGGGTATTCAATCTTCATTTCAACACAAACCCTTGTGATTTAATGATTGAATATGGCAAATGTAAGAAGACATTTGTCTGAAGCAGAAATGTGGCGGGCTGTAGGGATGGTGGAGCAAGGGGCTAGCCATTGTCAGGTTAGTGAAGCCCTTGGTGTGCACCATACGGTGATGACCAGAGCCTGGGTAAGATTTCAGCAGTATGGCACACCAGTAAGACGGCATGGTGGTGGCAGAGACAGGGCAACAGCTGCAGCTGAAGACCTGTTTTTGATCATTCAGGCCCATAGGAACCGCTTTGCCACAGCAACCCAGCTTTGCAGTGACCTTCAGAATGCATCCTGGATAAATGTTTTGACACAGACTATTTGGGCAAGGTTGAACGAATGTGGTCTCCGATCGAGAAGACCATGTATTCACATTCCGCTGTCCCAGAACCACTGCCAGGCATGATATGAATGGGCCATGGACCACGTTGGATGGACCAGAGAAGTTTGGCGACCTGTCCTTTTTACAGATTAGTCAAGGTACTGCCTAGACAACACAGATATTCTAGGGTATGGAGAAGACCAGGAGAGCGATTCCATGCAGCCTACATTGCTCAGCATGACTGATATGGTGGAGGGTCAATCATGGTCTGGGGTGACATCAGCAGGGACAGACATACAGAGCTCTGTGTCCTTGAACGTGCTACATTGACTGCACAGCGGTATATTGATGAGATCCTGGATGTCCATGTCAGATTGTATGCAGGTGCAGTGGGTGATAGATTCATTCGGATGGACGATAATGCCTGTCCTCATGTTGCCCATGCTGTCGGGGTAGTACCGACAGAGGGAGGAGATTGAGCGTATGGACTGGCCAGCAAGATCCCCTGACCTCAATCCAATCAATCATGTCTGGAATGAGTTGCAGCTTGCAATTTCAGCCCATCCAAGAAGTGTCCAGGAGCTTGGTCCCATGCTGGTCCAAGAATGGAACAACATCCCAGAAAAGACCACCAGGAAGCTGACTGGGAGCATGAGAAGGTGTTGTCAAGCTGTAATTAACAGTAATGGTTCCCATGCTCGATAGTGAACTCATACCAGTTCGCTCCGTCAACTTTTTGGCAAATTGAAAAATATCGTCTTTTACCAATAATATCCAGTTTCCATGGTTATCGTATTCAAAAGCTAAAAAATAATGTAAAACACAAACAAAATCTTAATTTCTGTATTTAAATCATTAAAGATATAATTAAATAAAAAATATATACACTTTTCATTACAATATTTCAACTAAAACGGAAAACAGGTAGTTGAATATACTTGGTGCTTAGCAAACTTTGAGTAGTATAGGTATCAGAATGTGTTTCCCCGCAGAATATATTACTTTCTACTGTGGATTATATGATAGATGTAAGTTGGAGATGTGATGGCAGTGAATGAAAATGGCCTTCTTTGGTCTTATACTGAAAATAAAATTCTGAATGCTTGTAACTTTTTTTAGAATAAAAATACATGTATGAACTGCGACAATGCATTAGGAATGATTTCCAGAAATTCTGAAAAATGCTCTCAATGACGCCTGGATGACCTTGACCCAAATTTTGAACTCATTTAGTCTTGGTCCCAGGTCCATACATCATACCATGCTTAGGATATGAGCAGGACGTACTTTCAGTATTTTGACACCACCCTTTTTGGGTGTGAAAATACATATATGGATGGCCAGAATGCATTAGGGGGTTATAAAATGTGATTTCAGCAAACCTGAAAAATGCAGTTAATGACCTTTGTTAACCTCAGTGATGCTGATTCATACATTGAACCTCCATTGTGTGTCGACTTATTCTGGTGTTGGTCACAGTTCCATAGGTCATATCAAGTCTGAGATATGGGCATAAACACCCCCTCTCCCCCAATGTCCCAGGAATTGAAAAACATAGGTGTCCGAGAACTTGTGACTGTCTGTCAGTCTGCCAAAAATCAGCGAGATAGAACAATTCATTTTTCAGTAATCATGCAGACAAGGAAGTGCATAGAAGAAGAAGAAGATTTAAAGAGAATTTTTTTTTAATTTTAAGAGAAGAAACTAAAGAAACAGAATATAGAAAGAGAATTTATGGAGGCTTATTTTCAGGAGTAAAATATTTTTAAACAAATCAAATGGATTTTCGTTAAGAGTATTTACAGATATTCATGCAGGAATCAGAATAATTTTTCTAAGAAACCAGAAAAGGCATATACGTGCACAGCATTTAAAGGGTTCGATCAAGGAATCAGGAATTGACATTACTGGCTCTACCACTTATTTGAATGATGAGATACATGTATAATCTTCAGAATTGCATTAGTTGTTATAAAATTCAATTCCTAATAGTTCTGAAAATATGCACTTGATGATCTCTGTTGACTGCATTGAGGTGGACCACATTTTGAACTTCCTGCAAGTTTCAATTCATTCGGTGTAGGTCCCATGTCTATAGGTCATACCAAGCCTGAAGTATGAGCATAAACCACTTTAAAAATATTGGCTCCACCAACTCCAGATCTGCCATATCTGAAGATGATAGCAAATATTAATATTAGCTTGAAAATGTTAAGGTACATGGTACCTCTGAAAAATATATTGCGAGTAAAAGAATTCAGTAATGTTGGAATATTGATGTAAAAAGGCCTTAAAGGCTCCCAAGAGCACATCTGAAGACTTAATGGCAATGGCAAAATACTGAGGTCCCATCGATGCCCATGTGTGTTTAGAGCAACATTGTGAGATCGGAAAGGGTTTTCCATTATTCTCATTTTAAATAAAAAAAAAATTTTGGGACCCATGTTAAGATCTTGAGAGGGTTAAAATACTCCCTTTAAATACTCCATTTTAACCCTTTAAAAAATAAGCTCATTCCAGTGAGGGGTCATGAACTATGTTTTTCAAGCAAAAATGAAAAAAAATAATGAAAACTGAGATAGAAATTTTTGTGAATAGCGCTGGCCGGTTTTTGCTGTTATGTTGGGTAGTGGGTTTGGGTTAAGAATGTCTTACTTTGGAAGGTACGCTAAAAGGTGTCCTATTCCACATAGAATTAAATGTTACACAAAAGAAAGCATAAAAACATTCTGTAGCCATGAGTTATATGAAAGGTATTTGTACTCACATTGAAGTATTAAGAGGGTTAAAAACAGACCATTCAAGTATTCCATTTCATTACTTTATAATTGTGATAGGCGCTTCGAAAAAGCAACACACCACTGCATTCTGAAACCTGTTGATCCTGAGTTATGATTGAGAATAAATCAATTTTAAAAATTCTTTGAAAAGTGAAGGGTTCTTTATTCAACATGGTTTGAGAATGAATTTTGTAACATAATATTAACTGGTTGGGTGCTAGATTATTTTGGTGGTGAGAGCTTGCTCCCCACAATTTGTCTTGTTACAGTTCATTGGAGAGTGCCTATAGGCACTCTCCAATGAACTATAACAAGGCAAATCCGTATCGATGAGATAACTTTGTTTCAAACGCAATATCAACCACACACATAGAATAAGAACCCCGTTAAGTATGCTACCAGCATATTCACTAGAGCCCAAATTTGGGTTTCCAGCACTCAACCAGTTAAATAAATAAATATACAATGTTATTCTATCTAAAATTTACAGCTTTCTCTCTGACCGCTGTGTTTTTGAGAGATTCTCTCCCATTTTAAATAATGGCTGTTGCTTCAGTGAACTCATTTGCCAAAAAAATGTTGTTTAGCCTCTAGAGCCAAAGCCTGACATGCCTCAATATCATAGATGACTGAGTACTAGTGGCAGTCTATCAGTATAATAAAAAAAAAACATTGATATAGGATTGATTGTATTCGGGTTATTATGTTGACAAACAGTACATAGAAGACTAAAATATTCCAACTACACCAAGGCATGCCTTCTTTGAATGTTATTTATTTATTGGAGTTTAACAACACTTTCAGCAGCCAGCGTCACCTTGTGTCGGACAGTTTTATGGGTTTGAGTGCCCTGAGAGAACCACCGAGCAACAGCGAGCTACTGTCAGGCTTTTCAACATGCTAACACCACACAAGCAGGGTTAGCATTGGTTGAAGACAAGTGCACCATCAACGTACAGTATGCCTTAGTACACAATGCCACTGTGCCCTCACATGGGCAATGGAGGAGAAGGGGCATGTCTTGCAGTTGCCACAGGTGGGATTTGAACCGAGGACCTCAAGGCTTGCAGCCTGCACCTCTACCAACTGAGCCACCACGACCCCTCTATGAATGTAACAGGAATACTTTGGAGGCTTATTTTAGGGGATAAAATCAGAAATAGTTTTTTGTTGATAATATTTAAAGATATACATTCAGGAATAAAATAAATTTTACCAGGAAACCAGAAAAGGCATATATGTGCACAGCATTCAAAGGGTTTGATCAAGGGGATATATAGGTCCAAAAATGTGATTTCCAGCAATTCTGAAAAATGCACCCAATGACCCCTGGGTGACCTAATTGACCATGACCCATATTTTGAATTCTGTCCCAGCTTCCCATGTCATACCATGCTTGAGATACGAGCATTACCCACTTTCAAAAGGATTGGTCATGCCCACTTTTTTAGTGTAAATGCATTAGGGAGTCAAACAATGTGTGTGAAGATAAGTGCCATGGGTAGAAAAGGAGCACAGCAGCTGACCTCAACACTTAGTGAAACATGAAATTCTGAGCTAAACAGAAAACTAAACGCAACTAAAAATGTCAAGAAAAATGTTTAAAATGCAGAGTATGAGAGGTTAATCATAGAACAATGGTACTGAGGAACATGTATGATGAATATAAGTGCCATGGGAAGCGAAGGAGCACATCAGCTGACCTAAACACTAAGTTAAACATGAAATTCCGAGCTAAACAGAAAACTAAACGCAACTAAAAATGTCAAGAAAAATGTTTAAAATGCAGAGTATGAGGGGTTAATCATGGAACAATGATACTGAGGAACATGTATGATGTATATAAGTGCCATGGGAAGAGAAGGAGCACATCAGCTGACCAAAACACTATGTTAAACATGAAATTCCGAGCTAAACAGAAAACTAAACACAATTAAAAATGTCAAGAAAAATGTTTAAAATGCAGGGTATGGGGTTAAATCATGATAGAATGATAATAATCATCATACAGCAGCATTATAAAGGCCATGATATGGAAATAGGGCGAATAAGTGACCTAAACAGAAGCTTTAACATTATTGGACGCTGACCGATCGAGCCATGCCATAAGCTCACACAACTAAAGTTGGTGAGCTAAAAATGCACTCAGTGACCCCTGGTTGATCTCAGTGACCTCGACCCATATTTTGAATTCCAATGAGTTTTGACTGATTTGTTGTTGGTCCAAGGTCCATATATCATACCATGCTTGAGATATGATTGCGGCCACTTCCAAAATTTTTTGCCACACCCAGTTTTTTTAGTGTAAACATGCATGTATGGACTCTGGGAATGCATTAAGGGGTCAAAAAATGTGATTTCCAGCAATTCTGAAAAATACACTCAGTTCCCACTGGCTAATCTCAGTGACCTTGACTGATATTTTGAACCTCCATTGAGTTTTGACTCATTTGATATTGGTCACAGGTCTGTATGTCATACATGCTTGAGATATGAGCATGACCCACTTTCAAAATTTTGGGCCATGCCCACATTTTTCGTATAAAAATGGATATATGAAGTTCAGGAATGCATTGGGGGGGGGGGGGGGGGGGGGGGGTCACAAAATGTGATTTCCAGCAATTCTGAATGAAAGTGTCAATGACACTGCAGCTTAACTTGTGTGTTGTGTTTGGTGAAAAGGATAATGTTTAATGTTTATGAAAGGATTATGAAATAAGACAAGAATTGTGATAATTGGGAATATGTTCATTTCTCTTCCCTGTGTGCCATGTTTTTTGATAAAAAATAAGATGAGATGAACACTGTACTAAAGAGCTGAGGGGTGGGTTAATATGACCTCACAGTTAAGGTATGTGGCCCTCACAGTTAATGTATATCAACGAAAGTTACTAAATTACAGTGAAATTATTCCAAAACGAGTCATCCTATCAAGTTACATTGAAATCCCTTCATAAATATGACCTGTAGACTGTGCTAAAGGTTTTCGGGCTTTGGGCCCCTGAAGCCGTCAGTTTCGCAGTTGTGTCCAAAGGGGACGTTCTCATCTAGACATTAAATGAAGTCAACCTACCAAGTTATAATGAAATCCCTTCATAAATATGACCTGTAGACTGTGCTACAGGTTTTTGGGCTTGGGCAGCCATCATGGTTGAATGATCGCAACCAAAAGGGGACATTCTCATCTGGGCATCATCTGGAGTGATCCGACAAAGTTACAATGAAATCCCTTCATAAATATGACCTGTAGACTGTGCTCAATGTTTTCGGTCTTCGGGCCTCTGAAGCCGTCACAGTTGACCAATCACGACCAAAAGTGGATGCCATCATCTAGGCATTATATGGAGTCAAACTAACAGGTTACAATGAAATCCTTCCATAAATATGACCTGTAGAATATGCTAAAGTTCTTTGGGCTCGGGCAGCCATCAAGGCTGAATGATCGTGACTAAAAGGGGACGTGCTCATCTAGACATTATTTGGAGTCATCCTACCGAGGTACAGTGAAATCCCTTCAGAAATATCACCTGTAGACTGTGCTAAAGGTTTTCGGGCTTCAGGCCCTGTAGCCGTCACAGTTGCCTAATGGCGTTCAAAAGGGGCTGTTCTCATCTAGACATTATATGAAGTCAACCTACCAAGTTACAATGAAATCCCTTCATAAATATGAACTGAAGACTGTGCTAAAGGTTTTCGGGCTATGGGCTCGGGCAGCCATCATGGTTGTATGATCGCAACCAAAAGGGGGACATTCTCATCTGGGCATCATCTGGAGTGATCATACGAAGTTACAATGAAATCCCTTCATAAATATGACCTGTAGACTGTGCTCAGGATTTTCGGGCTTTGGGCACCTGTAGCCATCACAGTTGACCAATCATGACCAAAAGGGGATGTCATCATCTAGGCATTATATGGAGTCAACCTAACAAGTTACAATGAAATCCTTCCATAAATACGACCTGTAGAATATGCTAAAGGTCTTTGGGCTCGGGCAGCCATAAAGGCTAAATGATCGCGACCAAAAGGGGATGTTCTCATCCTAGACATTATTTGGAGTCATCCTACCAAGCTACAATGAAATCCCTTCATAATTATGGCCTGTAGACTGTTCTAAAGGTTTTTGGGCTTCAGGCCCCTGTAGCCATCACAGTTGCCCAATCGTGTCCAAAAGGGGACGTTCTCATCTAGACATTATATGAAGTCAACCTACCAAGTTACAATGAAATCCCTTCATAAATATGACCTGTAGACTGTGCTAAACGTTTTCGGGCTCGGGCAGCCATCATGGTTGAATGATCGCAACCAAAGGGACAATCTCATCTGGGTATCATCTGGAGTGATTCTACGAAGTTACACTGAAATCCCTTTATAAATATGACCTGTGCACTGTGCTCAAGGTTTTCGGGTTTCGGGCACCTGTAGCTATCACAGTTGACCAATCACGACCAAAAGGGGATGTCATCATGTAGGCATTATATGGAGTCAACACAACAGGTTACAATGAAATCCTTCCATAAATATGACTTTTTGCCTATGCTAAATGTTTTTGGGCTCGGGCACCAGCCGTCACAGTTACCCAATCGTGTCCAAAAGGGGACGTTCTCATCTAGACATTATATGAAGTCAACCTACCAAGTTACAATGAAATCCCTTCATAAATATGACCTGTAGACTGTGCTAGAGGTTTTGCGGCTTCGGGCCCGGGCAGCCATCATGGTTGAATGGTCGCAACCAAAGGGGACAATCTCAACTGGGTATCATCTGGAGTGATCCTACGAAGTTACACTGGAATCCCTCTATAAATATGACCTGTACACTGTGCTCAAGGTTTTCGAGCTTCGGGCACCTGTAGCCATCGCAGTTGACCAATCACGACCAAAAGGAGATGTCATCATCTAGGCATTATATAGAGTCAACACAACAGATTACAATGAAATCCTTCCATAAATATGACTTTTTGCCTATGCTAAAGGTTTTGGGGCACGGGCACCCATCAAGGCAGAATGATCCCGATCAAAATGGGACGTTCTCATCTGGACATTATTTGGAGTAATCCTACCAAGTTACAATGAAATCCCTTCATAAATATGACCTGTAGACTGTGCTAAAGGTTTTCGGGTTTTGAGCTCGGGCAGTCATCACGGTTGGCAAATCATACCCAAATGGCGAAATTCTCATCTAGAGATCATAAGGAGTCATCCTACCAAGTTACAATGAAATCCCTCCATATTAAACATGACCCGCAGACTGTGCTAAAAGTTTTTGACTTTCGGGCTTGGGCAGCCATCACGGTTAATAGATCATGCCCAAAAGGGGACGTTCTCATCTAGGCATTATACAGAGGCATCCTACCAAGTTACACTGAAATCCCTTCATAAATATGACCTGTAGACTGTGCTAATGGTTTTCGGGTTTTGGGCTTGGGCAGCCATACCGGTTGCCCGATCGCGTCCAAAAGAGAACGTTCTCATCTAGACATGACCCCAAACCTGCATATGAAATTTCGTGACGATCAGACAAGAACTGCAGGCTGTAGCCCGTGCTAAAGCAAAATGTGAACAGACTTACAGACTAAAAGACTTCCGAACGCGTGATGGCAATAGCTTATTTTGACTTTGTCAAGTTAAGCTAAAAATGAGCTCAATGACCCCTCAGTGACCTTGACCCATATCTTGAACCTCCATTGAGTTTCAACTCATTTGCTGTTGGGCTGAGGTCCATGTGTCATACCATGCTTGAGATATGAGCATGACCCACTTTCAAAATTTTGGTCACGCCCACTTTTTTGAGGGTAAAAAAACATGTATTAACTTCGGAAATGCATAAGTGTGTCAAAAAACGAGATTTCCAGCAATTCTGAAAAATGCACTCGTGACCTCTGGGTGACCTCAGTGACCTTGACCCATATTTTGAACCTCCATTGAGTTTCAACTTATTTGCTGTTAGTCCCAGGTTTATACATCATACCATGCTTGAGATATGAGCATGAGCTACTTTGAAAATTGTTCACGACACCCACTTTTTTCATGTAAAATGCATGTATGAACTTTGGGAATGCATTAGGTAAAAAAAATGTGATTTCCAGCAATTCTGAAAAATGCACTCCATGACCCCTGGGTGGCCTCAGTGACCTTGACCCATATTTTGAATCTGCATTGAGTGTCAACTCATTTGATGTTGGTTCCAGGACCATATGTCATACCATGCTTGAGATATGAGCATGACCCACTTTCAAATTTTTTGGCCACGCCCACTTTTTTGAGTGTAAAAATGCATTTATGAACTTCGGGAATGCATTACTGGGTCAAAAATGAGATTTCCAGCAATTCTGAAAAATGCACTCAATGACCTAAGTGACCTTGGCCCATATTTTGAACCTCTATTGAGTTTTAACTCAGTTGCTGTTAGTCCCTGGTTTATACGTCATGCCATGCTTGAGATATGAGCATGGCCCAGTTTCAAAATGTTTAGCCACGCCCACGTTTTCGTTTTAAAATGCATGTATGAACTTCGGGAATGCATTTAGGGAGTCAAAAATGTGATTTCCAGCAATTTTGAAAAATGCACTCAATGACCCTGGGTGACATCAGTGACCTTGGTATCAGGTGAATTCGGACTTTTACCAGTTCGGCCCAGGTGATTTCGGCTCGTTTGGTGAGTTTGGACCAGGTGAGTTCGGACCACGTGAAAGTGACTTCGGCCCACAAGAAAGTGACTTTCGGCCCACAAGAAAGTGACTTCGGCCCAGTCGCTGAGTGCGTTCGGACCATGTATATTTGAGTTCGGCTCATCGGAAAGTAACTTCGACCCAGTGACCTTGACCCACATGAGATATGGGCGTGACCCATTTTCAAAACTCCCCTACAGACACCCTGATGCCCCAGGAATCTGAAAAACATTCGAGGCCGAGAACTTGTGACTGTCTATCAGTATGCCAAAAATCAGCAAGATAGGAGAATTCGTTTTCGAGATATCGTGCGGACAAGGAAGAACATAGAAGAAAAGGAAGAGGGGAGAAGAGAAAGAAAAGAACAGGAAACCATACAAAAACAATAGTCTGTGTGTTTCACACAGACTAAAAAAGAAACCATACAAAAACATTAGTCTGTGTGTTTCACACAGACTAATTATTTATGTTCACTGGGGGTGTATTTCGTAACGAAAACACACGAATTATACCGGAATATTCTCAATCCTGTCCGCCAATCTTTTCTCAGAACGTGTCTGGTTGTCTATTATCTGGTTTACTTCCCCTGAATAATGCTTTGAGTCGCAAAACTGACGTGTTGAAACGATGGAAGATGTAGCAATTGCTCTCCACTCTTTACTTTTTTCAATTCTTATATTACTTCAGGCATCAGATTGTAAAGGTGTGTTGAAAATAATGAGAGCAAGACTCACTGCGGATGATCTTTTTTGAAGTGTTTTGAATTGTTTCCGTCGAAGATGGGTTGACGAATTACCGGAATGAGAAGATTCATTGGCAGGGCTTCGATTCGGGTTCTCAGTACACTGAATTTACCGCAAGCTCACAACGAATATATTATTTCTGTTCAATGAAATTTACGATATTTTAAAATCGCCTGAATAATTTTAAATCTAAATCTCATAATATACGGTTTTTAAGGTGCTGTATAATTTATTGGTAAGAGAAATTTGTTGCTCCCAGACCCAGTCCCACGCCTGATACGGTATTGAATATTCCATAAATTCAAATTAAATATACACAAATTGTACACCAAAATCAAAGTTGTGATGTATCGAACCTGAAAAATGTTGGCCATGGATTGCTCAAGTGAAATATTATTTTATCATCAGTTTGGGTACGAATACGGTACTCGGTAGACTTCCAGGAACCATTGGTGCTAGTTCAGCTGTTCTGAACATAGTGGCTTCCCCTCTACGTTCAGATTCCCTCCATTCAAATCTGTGGTAAAATTCCCCCTCAAGTTTTTATGGGAACTCAAAACTCGAAAATAGGAATATATATCAAGCTTTCGGCTTCGCCCTTATCACCAGCTGCATTCGATAGTACACGTATTTCCTTACATTTGTGCAGGGTAAATTGATCCAAACTATATGTTATCCTTTATTTATCGACATTTGAAAAACATGAAGCGTCATCAAATGCTTCGAAATCGCCCATGTTTTTTGCGCAACCCAGAGTTGCTGTGGAAATAAATATTGATGTGGAAACGGTAACTCCTAATAAAACGCCCCCACACAAGGATTAAAATCGACCTCCTCTACACAAATGTGATCATATTTCCATTTCTGCATAGATATTTGTGTAGGCGCAACTCTGGGTTATTAAAGTAACAACATTGAAGTGATTGATGACGCTTCAAACGTTTTAAAATGTCGATAAATAAAGGATAACATATAGTTTGGATCAATTTACTCTGCACAAATGTAAGGAAATATGTGTACTATCGAGTGCAGCCGGTGATAAGGGCGAAAGCTTGATATATATTCATATTTTCGAGTTTTGAGTTCCCCTAAAAGCTTGATGGGGAATTTTACCACAGATTTGAATTGGGGGGGAGGGGAGGAATCTGAACATAGAGGGGAAGCCACTTCGTTCAAATCGCTGAAATCCATTGGTGTCTCCTGTCAACTCAGTGAATTGATGCATATATTTTTCGTGTTCTATACATCACAACCTTTATTTTGATGTATATTTGTGTATATTTAATTGTATGAAATATCGGCGGTGGGGATTTTAAAATATTTGTGTATATTTAATTTAAATAAAATATCAGCGGTGGGGATGTTAAAATAAATTTTCCTTACTTATAGAGCACCTTAAAGAGTATAAAGTGTTTAGGTGCAGTTGTATACAGGCCTGGCATTCTGAAAAAATGCAGGAGGGCAAAAAATCGCTCTCCTCAATCAGCTTAGGAGAGCAATTAGCTTTACGCAGCATTTTAAGTATCCAGTTGAACGAACTCATTGAAACTGAAACCAGTCATTTTATTAACTTTACTAAGGTAAAGCGAAATCTCTTAGACATCTAGATGTCTCACTCAACAACCGAACACACACTTGACAAGACCTGTGTGTGTACCCAGACCTGTTGTCCAAGGAAGTCATACGCCTACCACTACCACCTTCAACCCCCCAAGGGGGTTGAAGGTGGTAGTGGTAGGCGTATGACTTTCTTGGACAACAGGTCTGCTTGAATCTACAGTCACATCCTGGTGCAAGTGCTTCAAGTGACAGGATAGTAGTAATGGTAGTATATTATAGTGTCAATATTCCTTGAATAATTACCCCTCAAACTGTGATGTCAGTTGTTGAACTTGAAACTGACAGAAAAAAAATATTGCTGTGACCCATTTTGCTTCAAATGATTGCAACTGTGTTTGGGTATGGTTGCAGCCATTACATTTTACCACTAAACCACTTTCAAAATGAAATTACGTGATGTTATGTGACTTCGAAGTTAAATTACATTTTTGCTTTACAACAAAAATTTAATGTGAGCATAATACATGTAATCTCAATCATCCCAGACCAAAATATTTAGGAGGGCAATTTTTCGCTCTCCTTAATTCTTTCAGGAGGGCAGTAAGGAGAGCTAAAAAATCGCTTTCCTGAAATTGCCAAGCCTGTGTATAAGTTCACACCTATGAAATGTTTTCATTCTATATGAGGGCAAGTACTTTTGCACATGTATGCATAAGTTGTGATTCTTGGTGTTTGCATTTAATCTTTTTCAGATCAGTTTATTCAAAACTTCATGTTTACTTTATCTCATCATGCCTGATTTATGCTTAAAACATTATGGGCTGACGCCAGAAAAATAAGAATCCTTCCTGAGAGAACTTTAGCTCAAGGAGTAGAAACAATAATAATGGTGAAGACATAGAGGCTTTGAACTATGATTCTATGGGAAAAAACCTTGAAAAGTATATGAACAGACACCAAGAAACATGAATATCACCACTTTCCTTTCCTATCTTGCCAGTGCATCTGTTTTTGCCATTAATAGGGCTGTCACGACTATCAATTTTCCTAGTCAACTAATCACCAGCATTAGTCGACAGTTAGTCAATTTATAGTCATTTCCCGAGAATTCCAACAATCTCTAATATACTTTCAAAATAAATTTAAAACTGACAGTGTTTGAATGTGTACCTTTCTGCATCGAGATAAAATAGAAAAACTGAAATACCTCTGGCAGACTGATTGATTTGAAGAATTTAAACAGAACATTTGTGCAGATGTTTCTTTTCTGTAACTAATATTCAGAAATTTTGAATATAAAATCCCCTCCATTCCAACACAAGTTACAACTTTGTACTGCAAGTGAAGTTACCGCTGTGGGTCTTGTGACAATTTTCTCACTGTCGTGGTTCCAATCATTCCAAAGGGGGTTGTTCGAGTGTACAAGACCGAAGATTCTATTTACTCTGCAGTGACTTCCCAAACAGCAATTATTAAAAGACACACCATTTGAAAGATACTCTTTATTACTGATCAACAGGTGCTGATTAATACTACAGAGAACAGGAATTGATCAAATGGCAAGGCTCAGTGTTTTCAAAATTATGTTGTTGCACAATAATGCAGAAAGCAAAGGCCATGGGATATTACAAGTAACTATGGTGACACATTTTAAAGGTTAACAATCTGTTAATTTACCTCATTACACAGCAGAAATTTAATCCGACTTGTACTGCTTTAAAAATGAACGAAGATCGACTAAAAATAGAAACCGTTGACTACCACAACAGTCAGCGGTTAGTCAATTAATTGAAAAGTTGCGACAGCCCTAGCAGTTAATCTAAAGCCAGTGCAAAGCCAGGATTTTGAAATATGGGGTGCTTGAATGTGTACCTTTCTGCAAGATTAGTCGACAGTAGCTTCCTAGTGTCAGTTGTGTGAAACTGGCACTGGGATGCTTTTGGGGGGGGGGGGGGGGGTAGGGGAGCCAGATTCCTCCCATTCAAATCTGTGGTAAAATTCCCCGTCAAGTTTTTATGGGAACTCAAAACTTGAAAATAGGAATATATATCAAGCTTTCTCCCTTATCACTGACTGCATTTGCAGGGCTCGCCTTGAGTAAAATGGTCGGGGCCTAAAAAAAGTGCCCCACATATTGAGGTCGGGGGCTGATTTTCCATTTTGTCCATTATTGTTAGTGCTTTTTGTGGAAAATGTCGGGGCTTGAAAAAAAGCCCCCAGCAAGTGCTCCTCGGGGCTGATCTCGGGGCCTGGGCTGATCAGCCCCAACTCAAGGCAAGCCCTGATTTGATAGTGCACATATTTCCTTACATTTGTGCAGAGTAAATTTATCCAAACTATATGTTATCCTTTATTTATCGACATTTGAAAAAAATGAAGCATCAACAATCTCTTAGATGTTGCCCATGTTTTTTGCGTAACCCAGAATTGCTGTCGAAGCGAATATCGATGCGGAAACGTTAACTCCTAATAAAATAATGTAATGATTAAAATCGACCTCCTCTGCACAAATACGATCGTATTTCCATTTCTGCATCGATATTTGTTCAGGCGCAACTCAGGGTTATTATTTTACAGCTGATACAAGCAAAAAGTAACTTGGACGACCCTACAGCCTGCTATTCATTTCAAAGCGAGCAAGCTCCCAGCTCCCCAGTCTAATTCTGTATTGAATTTGCCTTTGTGGCTCGGAACCAGTCTAGCTCCTAAATAATCTGGTGCCGACATTACAGCTGTATTTTGATGCTTACATTCCATAGTTTCACTAATTGTGTTCATATCTAGATTTTAAGGTGTATGAAATACTTATTGATTGGAAAATTTATAGCTGGGGCCCAAAAGAATATCTGTATGTATAAAAAAAAAGGTCACATTAAATTAAAGATAGACTGTGCACAAATTCCATGTAAAGTGGGTAAACAAGCAGCCCATAACAGCATTACATTCCAAACAGAATTAGACTGGTTACCTGAGAGCTTGTAGTAGGGGCAGAATTTTGTGAGACTCCGAAAATCTAAGAATCTGATTCTCATAATGATTTTCTCAAATTTATTTCTACATAACAGAAGATAATGGGCATTATGTCATTTCAATTCTTAAAAAAAAAATTCTGCCCCTGACCTGATGGTTTTTATACTGTTGTGTTCCAAATAAAAGTACAGGGCTGAACATTTATCAAAATTAAATAAAAGTACAGACCCAAATAATAGTACAGGGTGGAAATCCTTTGAGGGGGTGGGGAGTAATGCAAGTTAAAGACAACTTATTTTGCAGTATTGCAGTTATTTTATTAAAGAAAACTAATAGGCATTTAATCATCATGATTACAATGAATACACTGTGCTAAACAAAAAGACTATCACACAATTTAGTGAAGATTTACTAATTTGAAGATTTCTTCCCTTTTGGAAGGCCATTTTTAATAAACATACAGACCCAAATAAGGCGCATACAGGGTGGAAAAATTCTACCAAATTAATAAACATACATACATGTATGTTTATTAGGAACACAAGAGTAAATGTTTTGTTTTCTTTTACAGTATTTGATTATGAATATGTAACATGTGGTTCTGCCTTGAAGTTGATGAATTCATACTATGATGTAAGATTACATTCACATGATGTCAAATATGGATCTGGAAGTGGGCAGCAGGTATGTATGAACACAATAACAAAGGTGATGTATAGAGCTGAAATGGTTAACTGATTAATCGATTAACCAATGATCAATGTCTTGATCAATTAAAAAGGTGATTGATTAACCGTTACTTTTGAACAACTGTATTATATGGGTTAACAAAGGAACAAACTTGCTCCAAAACAGGCAAACATTGTCACACTGACTCACATCAGTTATATGAGACAGAGTAAAGCAAGCAAGTTACATGCTGACACACTTACTCACTTGCATGATCATTGTATCAGTGGATGTGATCCTTATATGCTTGGTCATTTTGTTAATAATACAAAATTGCTCAACTTAAAAACTGTTTTCGAATGCACAATCTGCTGTCGAGAAATTCCTCTATTTTTACAAGGGGCGACAGGAAGACAGCTAACATTGCTATGTCGCTTCCTTGCAGTATATCAAAATATGTTAAAATGAATTGTTTAGTTTACCTACTGTACTTTATATGTAAATGATATACTGTGAATAAAGGTGAATTGAATTGAATTGATGGAAATGGCGATTCTTAACCCCTTACCCAATGTGGGTAGCAGACAATACTTGCAAAATAACTTGAATTGCTAACGATTTTCTCTTTTTGTCTCCAGTCTCCAAAACATAGTTTATTACCCCCTCCATTCCAAAATTTGAATGGAGATTTTTGTATATAGAGCTGGCCAGTTTTGACCGTTATATTGAGTAAAGGGTTAATGCTGTAAATCATCGAAGGTACGCCAATTATTCTGCTGCCTATTAGGGCAAGTGATCAATCTGTTAACAATGGTTAATCCATATAATTATTGATCAAGAAAACCCTTTAGCCGTTTCAGCTCTAGTAATGTACCTACAGTACCAGGCAGCACCGGGTGGTATTACAAGTTACTATACTCCTTAGTCAAATTGACCAATCAGGTCACGTAGAACAAACAGTTTATCTCATGATACAGGCCAAATTTTAGGCACTCGGTCAGTAACTAAAATGTTTTGTACCAACATTTTGAATTTTGTTTTTCATTGCTTCCTTTTGTCAAAATTTGTATGACATATCATTTAAAACAAATCATGGGTTGCCAACAGATTAAAAAAATGTAAATTATCAGTTTTATGATATTTAAATGCATTTCCTAAATTTCCTATCATGGTTTGGTTGGTTATTCATCTCAACATATGGAACCCATGAAATCGATACTCCTTGGTTGTTTCAAATTTAATTCACCATGTTTGTTTCATTTATGCCGAGTAGAGTTATTTCCCTTATATCACAACACCAAAAGAAACCAAGTTCCTGGATACCAAGATAAATATAGGGTATCTAATGTGTTTGAGTGGATACCAAAAATTATCTCACGAGTGACCGAGACAAATGTTTAGTTTTCATGTGTGCTTGCACAAGTGAAAATAACCATTTGTCTCGGTCACAAGTGAGATCATTTTCGGTATCCACTCAAAAACACTAGATTTTTTTTTTTACTATGTGCTTTCTATAAGAATCTGGTCAGTCCTATCGATAATTCCACTCGTTTCAACCTGATGCATGAAATTGAAACAGCTGATTGCCGTTCTGATTAAGCTGGCGGGTTTCATGCATCAATTCAAGGTGAATACATGTTGAATTACTGCTGGCAATGATCAGTATCCACTCAAAAACACAAGATTTTCTTTTCTTTTCCTTATACATTTTAGAACAAATTGATCACTTCCAGTGATAATTTGACTCATATTCACCTTAAAGTGATGCTTTGAAAGCTGCCATTTTGATTGATACGATGAAAGTGAAAATTTATATACAGTGGGGGGTACAATTTCTATCTTTTCACAATTTTTTCTATAATCTATCGTTTAGCATATAATATATTTTCTCCTACAAATTGTACCAACTTTTTGCCCCGGATTTCTTGAGTCAAACTTTAATAAATTTTTCATCATATCTGGTCATGGCTGCTTCACAGCAGCCATGACTAAACTGGATGAAAAATACTTTAAAAGTACACAGTGGGTTAAGAGTTAATAAATTATTACATTCTTGTTAATGTAAATTGTTCGATTTTTTTTTTCAACTTATATCTGGGTTATAGTAAATATTTGACTATTTCTCTAATGGACTATTGGTAAACCAAAACTCCTCAGCATAGTAAATATGTTTACTGTGTCTCTAGTTGACCTGTATTGCATGGCACAAGGTGCGGAGAAAAACAATACCACCCTCCACGTTGCATCAGGTGGTATTGTTTCCTTCTCACCTTCTTCCACACTTTTTCAGCCAACTAGAGACATGGTAACTTATAATACTGGCTAGAATCGGTATCAGCAGAGATTATGAACTGTTTTTGAGTAGATAACCAGAATTATCTCATGAGTGACTGCAAGGAAATGTATGTTTAAAAAGCCACAAGTGAAGGCTTAGATATATTGCAAGCACCCATTCAAATTCTAAATTCTAATAAAAATAGTATTCTTTTTATTTTATGCTTTAACCCTTTACCTAACGAATTGGACACATCTACCTGCAAAATGTTCAAATTTAGCAGTTAAAAGAAGTATATTTTTCAAAAAGTTTCAACAAAACTATATCATGTGACCCCTCCTTGGAACGAACTCATTGAGTTCGTTCCAATGAGGCTCCACATGCTACAGTTTTGTTGAAAGTTTGTGAAAATATTTACAAAAACCGATAATTAAAATAATAAATTTTGATGTCCTATGCATTGGTTAAAGGGTTAATTGCAATTAAAACATATTTGAACTGCTGTTAAAATGTGCACATGCTGAAATAACATGGCTAACCATATTGAATTCATGTTACCTGTCTGAAGATTAATTTCACTTTCTGAATATTGAATGTAGGTCTCCTCATTAAAGGACCATGACAAATCAGCAGAAGGCCGATGTTTTATTATTATTATTATTATTGCACCCATTATTTTAAAGGTTGTTGGTATTTCTGGTGTTTGTCTTAAAAATAATAAATGGTGAATTAAGAAGCCACCACAGTGTTTCAGTAGTAATTCTGATTATTCTCTGCCCCACTACTACACAGAGGATTTCTGGTGAGTTCCTTTTTTATGTCAGAGTTTCCAATAGGGGTAAAATGCTTGGGCTGTTTGGTGCCTTCTCTTTTGACCCTTCTGAATCTTGTTTAGAACTAGTTGAATTTTCAGTTGCATTATGAGAAAAAATTGCCGCTTGAAATTATTGCATTTCAACATCAGTGTGCACAGGGCGAATTATTCACAACAAAGATAATAAATGTGTATGCCTGTATGGGGAAATGACCTGTGGGAACCCCGGGAATTGAAGCAGTGCTTGTTTACTGTGGTCACCCAGCTCTGTTTCACTGGTAAAATAGGACCCAGTCACTAATGCTTGGGATGCGAGTCCTCTAAAATAGAAAACATGGGGTATAAACGATTGACTGGCCTTGACTTTATCTCCATGTTGTGGTCATGATTAGCCATTGTGCAGAAGTATGTGACCTTAAACACCCATAAAGAAATAAAGTAGGGGAAATGCAAATTTATGGAAACTCATTGATTAATGATAGGGCTCACTTTTAAGAATCGGGTGTTACATTGGATAGTATATTGTGTTCTTTTATTTTTTCCCAGTCAGTTACAGCCGTTGACAGCTCAGATGACCATAACAGCTATTGGCAAATAAAAGGGAAAACAGGAACAGATTGTCGGAGAGGGTAAGCTTTCTTCTCGTTTGAAAAAAGTAAATAATTTGTCAAAAAATAGCCAAAATTTTCCCACTAGATAGTAGATACATGAAAACCATTCACTACATTTTATACCTAACACAGAAGGTAGATGACACTTGCAAACAAAATTCTTGAATAACTAATTTTTTCACTTTTTGCATCAAAAACATAGCTTATGACCTCTCATTGGAACAAGCTTATTGAGCTTGTTCCAATGAGAGGTCATAAGCTATGTTTTTTCAGAAAAAATATGGAAAGAAAGATGAAAATTGAATGGTGATTTTTGCAAATAGCACTGGTGGGTTTGGGCTATTACATTGGGTAAAGGATTTTTGGTAAATACTTGCAGAACTGCCGATCAGAATCATTATATACTCCGCAAACAAAGTGTTGGGGGGGTGGGGGTATATAGGAATCACCCTGTCCATCCGTCCATCCATCTGTCCATCCTTATAAGCGCAACTCCTAAACCGTTCGAAGAATTTTCATGAAACTTTACACAATGGAAGAACTCCATATGAAGATGTGCATGAAGCAATATAATTCCGTTCTCACGTTTCCAAGAGGAGGTAATCTAACTTATACATTTCAGGTGCAGGGGGTATCACTTTGTGAGCTTGCTCATAGTACCTCTAGTTTCATATTTGGTATACAGCAGGTCGGAGGGGGGTAGATATTTAACTTATTGCAATATGGGGAATATTCTTTAAAAATCTTCTTCTCGAGAACCATCATTCAGAATCTTCTGATATTCGGTACACAGCATCCTTAGGGGGTGAGATTCAAATTTGTTCAAATCAAGTCCCTGGGTTACTATTTGGGCTCCCTACCTTGGAGCGATGTGGGGAATACTCTTCAGAAGTCTTCTTCTCATGAACACCCAGTCAGAATCTATTGATATATGGTATACAAATATTCCAAGGCAAATGCACATATTTCAGGTACTTTCACTGTCTTGAGAACCCATTTTTAGATTCAAGGACTTTCAAGATTTTCAAGGACCACAATGAATCATGTGTGTCTTGGCTGAATAAATGCTATTTGAAAATCCTTTTTGATCTTTTCAAGTTTGTGATGTGAACAGCACAATCAAATTGATGAATCTCGAGGTTTCTGGACTTCACAGATTGAACTTGTCATCCAAACAGTTAAATGTAAATAAATTTTATGATTATTAATGTTGTAAATCTTATTGTAGGTCACCTGTAAAATGTGGAAGTACTGTAAGGTTTTTACATGTGAACACTGGCAGGAATTTGCACAGTCATCATTTCCAATCACCACTCTCTAGAAATTTAGAAGTTAGTGCTTTTGGAGAATCTGGAGAAGGAGATGAAGGTATTTTAAATTTTTCAACCAGAAAATTTAATATTTTGCATTTCTGTCCTTTGTTTGTCAATGAAAATTTGATTTTTTTTTTTTTTCTGGAAAAACAAGCAAGACCACCAAAATCCTGTAGAGCTTGTAGGTTTTGAAATTTTCCCTTGGTTTCGTTTCATTTCAGTTTTGGGCAAAAAAAATCGGTTTTCGGTTTCGGTTTTTGTAACACATTACAAATTTTCCATATCTTATGCATTTAACTGGGACTGGATAGTACTAAAACATATTAAATAACAAACTAGTGAACTAGAAATAAAATAAACTATTACGATTGTTTCCTGTGATATCGATGAACAAAAAATTACATCTGCAATCTGCATATGCATTCATAAAAAGTCATTCAACCCCAGAGGCGAAGATACAGGATTTAGGAGTGTGGAGTGTGTGTCGGGGGGGGGGGGTGGGGGGGGGGGGGGTGAAGTCAAACATAATATGTTGCATGTCGTTTGAGATGGATAATTTGTGATTCGGTCGTTGTGTTAAATTTGTTTTTCATTTCCATTCACGTTACTGATATATTGTCTGACATGAGAAGTGAAGAGGGGCAGAATTTCAGAAAGCAGCTGCCCAGAATCAAGGAGAATATGAGAACTTTCGAACTCGCATTTTACTTTCAAAAAGACAGATACCCAATTCATAAGCTGACTTGACAAGATGACATTTGTACTAGAAAGGAGCTAACTCCAAATCACAGAATCATTGATTTACAAAGCACTGAGTGGTTATGCAAATTATCAACAAGATGTTCACTTGACCTGATTTCTACGTCCATTCTTCCTTTCAGTTTGCAATGAGTTACCATTATCAGAGAGTATTCACTGAATTCTGTGAATTCTCTTTACCTCGAAAAAAATAAAACTCAGCCACATGTGTTTTGCACGTATAAGCATATTTTGGATTTTTAGTTTTCATTCTTTTCAAATTTTCGACTGACACTTTGTATGACAGGTATGTGCAGCTAACTTTTTATTAATATTTATTTAACCCTTTCCCTGCAATCCCGGGATTCCCAACATTAACGGAGCATTAAGGGTATTGATACTTTTCTCTAACCTTGACACCAAGTCGGATTGCAGGTGCCACAGTCCGTTCTTTTTCAAGAAGAGTTTTGTACTCTTGAGCATGATGATTTTCTATGTGGCGACGTAGACTGGAGGTATTTCCACACTGGACGACGACAGACTTATTGCGTAGTTGGCATTTCTATTGTCGCTTCTCAAAAAATATTGATATATGCTAGTACACGTTTAGCCGACATTTTGTTGATTCTACAAAATCTATGGCTTGCTAAATGTGAATATTCATAAGTTAAGCAAAACTCAAAATATATGTTTTTTAATCTCTTTTCGGTTTCCACTTAAAAACCAAGTTTCGGTTTCAGTTTGGTTGAACTGACCAGCTCTAAAACCCTGTTTGTGGTAAGATGTGTTCTACATGTACATACAAGCAGGTGTCAGCCGAGTGGGTGTCCAGGGCGAAAAAGTTGCCTTGTCATTCCTCAAGTCGCCTTGGCTTACATTGGGGGCAAAATTTAAGATGCTCTCCAAAACTTCCTTGGGAGACATGGCAGTTTTATGCATTTTCTTGTGTTTTATTTCCCCCACAAAATGCTTCTGCATTCATAACAAAGTAAACACGGCTGCTGTTGAAATCTGTCATACGGCTCTGAAAATAGACTAAACTAGCCCAATTTTATATTTTTGAAAAGAGTTGTGATGGCGTAGTCGTTCGAACAGTATGCCCCAACTGATAGCAACCAGCACAAAATGGCTATTTAAAAACAAAGTGCCAGCAAAAACAATGAATCACACAAGGCACACATTGTGTTAATTAGAATTTATTAAAGTTAACTTACCGTTTCAAAACAAAAAATTGTGTAGGAGTCTACTAGGAGACAGTTCATCCATACAAACGTCAAAATTGCTTACAGGTACCCTCTTTTCCATTGAAATTCGCCCTGCTATTTGCATTGAAAGTTTTTCTTTGAAAACTTGTGTTGGAAGGGGGTTAAATGTAATAAGGCTACATTAGAATTCACACATATTACGATGGATACGAATGGTAGGCCTTCATAGCACCAATCGCACATGTCACTGTAAGATGGTCGGCAGAAATTGTCGTTTTTCTAAACAGTTTATTGGTATCATTAGCGCAGAAGGGAAGGGAGACAACTGAAATATTTTGTCATTTACCTTGGAAATAAATTAACTCAAATTGTTAATAATGCTTAATTTACAAAGGATCAGAAACTTTTTTAACTACGCTTTTCAATTCAATTAGGGCATTCAGAAACCATGAATGACCCAGCTTCTTATGTGAACCAGGGACCAGCCTAGGGGGGAATTTTAGGGAGACTTCAAGTCTCCCTCCAGAAAAAATAGGGAGACTGCAGAGTCATGTAGGGAGACTTCATAGGCAAGTGGGGAAAATTAAGAATATTCATGTACCACCCCCGCTGCCCCTTCATATTTTCAATTTATGGTCCTCCATTAACGTACAAATAATCCAGGTCCAGTTGTCTATGATGCATCTGTGCCAGGTTAAAAAAATCACAATGTAATTATTGACTGAAAATCCCCCACTGCTACCTTCTCCTTCATGGCCCCTCACCTCTTCTTCGTGCCAATCCCCCATCACCCTCCTGTGGTTGCCTTTCAACAAAGTCTACTAAGCTAATAATTTCCTAAGTCTGAAAGTGGGAACAGGACCAGATGTAAGAAGGTTGCTTGGGAGGTACTTTGTTAGTTAATAAACAAAATACATTCTGGGGTCGAGTATTTTGTAAAAGAAATCTCATTCCGCATCATTTTTATGGCATTCCGGTGTCATTCCGCGTCATTTCATGTCATTCCGATGTTTAGGAGGACCCTTTTTCAAGATCGTCCACATGCACACTTGTGTCCTGTACAAAGCTTTTCTTAACATCACTAACGCTTTTTTTCATGTGTTTCAATTCCATTCGTGTTTTTCTGGGAATAGACAGCCCAACAGTTAACAGTAGTCAGCAAATCGAAATGAAAATAATGTGTTATAAAATACGTCCGTTGTGTATACATTTTCGGCATCCTAAGCGACGTAACCTACTTTCAAACTGGGTTGTTTGTTGAGTCGCGTAAGTCACCTATATTTTTATACTGTACCAATGACCCAGACATAGCTGGTGCTAACTCTTAAAATATAGGGCCAAACACAAATTTTGCCCCCCAATCCCCAAAATTTGCATCTAAAACTAAAGAAAACATGTCCTGAAAGGCCCTCCACACTTCGCCCCTACTGCGCATGCGCAGTGTCAAGGACGTTCCGAAATTGGCGCCATTAATCATTCTAAGTTTGGCCCTTCATCAGTTAACATCTGACTGATCTTTGTGCTTATAAATCTCAGTTTAAATGATGCCAGACACATAATTATTAGTGAAATGGTGATTCTAAGGAGGATAGAGAAGGAGGAGAGGAAAAGAATGTGTGACAGAATATTATCAGGGCTGTAACTTAAAATTTTTTAATGAAATTATGTTAAGTTACCTATTTTCAAGGCAGCAGCCATTTTGTTGTCATTCTGATTATTTAGTTACACTGTTTTTTTAAGTGTTTTCCTCTCTCCCTGTCCTTTAAGTTCCCCCTTGCTATTCTCCCATGCTTTTGGCATAGTTTTTGTAATTATTATTACTAAATTTTCTTGGGAGTTTTAGCTGAATAACAGAATGAATTCTGTTCTTTCCCCATGTTTACGTCTTCACCTAGGGGTGGTTAGGCGTTGTGTTCTGCATCTACCATCTGATGTTCTGCAGTTTCTTCCCTGAAAGTCTCTGTTTTGCATCAGATAGTGTATTTTTGGTAACTGATTTCGGGCCTGGGTGCCTGGAGTCTTATTTTAGTGTTTTTACACTCATTGTTTACATTTACAACAGCCCTCTGTGTGAGGGGGGGATTTCTAAAAAATAATATCTTGATGTTATTTTAATCATAACTAGATACATTATTATTGTTCGTAAGTGTTGAATAAATTGTTTAAAATATTTTTAAAATTTTTGTCCACACTTAGGCTTGGGATCCATTGGGGCTCAACGTTACTTTTCAGAAACTTGGGCTGTTCTGAAAAAATATTTTTTCAAAATATTTTGATTTCAATTATTTCTTCTATATCAATGGATCATATTATTATTATGTATTTTGATTGCCAGGGGTTAGTGCGAGTACCAGGACTTGTTTTCTTTTCACATTGAAAGGATATTGATCAATTGTTTTAAGAGGAAGTCTTCCTCTGACTTTATTATCATTCTATATGCGGTCAGTGTACTCGCATTAACTCCTGTTCTGTATCGTATGATTTCGATGACAATATGGGAAGCGTATGTCACGGTATGTTGTTGGGGATTTGGACACTCCGGTCCTTTCCCCGCAGGGTCACTCTACTTTATCAATTTCTATTTCAGACGATCAAGATTAGGGTGATGTATCTGTGATGTCTTCCAACAGTGTGCCTCCGTCGTCACAATTAATGAAGGGCTAGCGGAAAAGTGCTCATGTAAATACGCCAATTGCCTAAGAGGACCCTAGTAGGTTCGACGGCCTTTGACGTCCGCTAGCTCGCCCGGTGTAGCGCCCATTCACCGAATGGTTCGGCAGCCGGGTTCGTCCGTTGCGGTCTAGAAGGAATTTTGGGGTGATGCGAGCACTATAAACTAACCTAATGCACACCCAGTGACGGCGGATCGGAGGGAGAACGCAGGAAGCCTTTTAGTCCGGTTCATAGCTCGTTCCGGTCCATCCGGACGGCAAGCGAGAGAGGCCCCTCTCTCGTTCAACAACATCTGGCCCCAGATGTTGTGGTACAAAATGTGTCGTAAGCGGAGCATACGTCCGTCGCTCGGGACGCTCCGTTGTATAGGCAGTCCGCTGAGACTGCTAAGGCTTCCTCTTCTCGTCAGCGCACACGACCGCACCTTGGCTGCGGTCGTCAGCGCACACGACCGCACCTTGGCTGCGTGACCGCCGATATATTACCAGCTTCGCCGATCAAGGATTCTTCGGCGACCAGGTCACACCATCCGGTAGCCAGGGACACGAGGCCTGCAGACTCCGGACGTTCGCATAGGAAGTGTGCGGGAGTCAACGTACACGGAGCTTCCGGCGGCAATGCATCGTAAGACCGCTACTGCACAGGCCTCGGGAACGGACGTGCTTTCCTTAATAGCACAGTTTATCGCAGCATCCCAGCATCAACTGAATCTGTCGCATATATTTTATCCGACGATGCTGGGTCGGGACGCTCCGCGGAAGCGGGTACGGACGTCCGAAAGTTTCATCCGGTCCGACGGGATACCGAAAGGGATTCGGAGGATTTCCCTTTCGGAACAACATATGCTGTTGTGTATGTCATCTGACTTGGTCTTCTACAGCTTCTTTCGTCGGACCAGAATGCTGCGATGCCGGATAAGAAACTGATAGCGTCGGTGGACTTAGAAATTTTTGGTTCGGTTCAGGGACATCGTCCCTCAGTTCCGACATAGTCCAATAATGTCACACAAACTTTTGAATTATTGAACGACGCTATATATATTATTATTTTATGCTTGCTAACCAAGCATTTCTGGTTTCTTGTTCGAAGAGTTATGGAGATGTCTTTCAAAAGTGTGCCTCTGTCGTCATAGTTAATGAAGAGTTAGCGGCAATAAGTGCTCATGGAATATGTCTATCGCCTACGGAGTGACATTCGCTAGCTCACCCGGTGTAGCGTACATTCATCGAATGGTTCGGCTGCCGGGTTCGTCCGTTGCGGTCTAGGAAGGAGATTTGGGTGATGCGAGCACTTTAATTACTTTAGTACTCACCCAGTGACGGCAGATTGAGGACAGATCGGAGGAAGCCTGTTAGTCCGGTTCCTGGCTGGTCCAGGTCCGTCCGGGCTGTGAGCGAGAGAGGTCCCTCTCTCGCCCAACAACATAGGGGACCGCATGTTGTGGTTCAGATATTTTACATTCGGAGCATATGTCCGTTGGTCGGGACGCTCCGTTATATTGACAGTCCGAGAGACTGTCTTTAATGCTTCCTCATCCTCACAGCAGGGCACACGACCGCACATTGGCTACGTGACCTCGAGTATCCGATCAGTTTCGGCATTCAGTGATTCCACGGCGAATAGGTCGCGCCATCCGGTAGCCAAGGGACACGAGGCCTATACACTCCGTTCGCTCGCATATTGGTAGTATGCACGGGGTAACGATCACGGAGCTTCCAGCGGCAATGCATCGTAAGACCGCTTCTCCTCAGGCCTCAGTGACGGACGTGCTATCCGAGTTAGCACAGTTGTTTCGCAGCATCCCAGCAATTGACAGTTTCTCGGTCGAATCAGGAATTATCCGACGGCGCTGGGTCGGTGCGGTCTGCGGTTGCATCAGGTACGGACGACCGAACGCTTTATAGGGTCCGACAGGATGGCGAAAGGGATTCAAAAGTTTTCGAGTTTTCCCTTTAGTAGTATCGGAAGATGCCTTTCATATCTTCTGGCATTATCTTCCAGTGATTATTATTTCGGACTTCATTGCTGCGATCTTGGATAAGAGACTTATAGCGTCATTGGACTCGGATTTTTCGATCGGTTCGGGGACATTGTCCCTGACTTACCGACGCAGTCCAATATTGTCATTACAACATGTGTTTTATTTTTCGACGCTATATATATATATACAAGCCTCCTACTAAGCATGATAGTTTAGTTTCTTGTCCGCGTTGCTCATTTCTGCCATTTTATCATTTATACAAATAGTTTATTTTGGCAGAGCAGGGCATACCGAGAGTTCATATGCGTCTAGACGGTGTGATTAAAAACTGCATATATTCTTTTTCGCCGTTTATGTCTTTTCCAATTTCAATGTTGGGAACGACATTATGTATAGTAGACTTAACTTAGACGCTTTATTATACGTAATCCGCCTTACTGAGGCGTTATCATTACGTCTTCAAGAAAAGATTTACGGGATATTATTCTCAATGTAATTTCTTTTGAGGGCAGTAGTTTGTTCACGTATAACTCCGCCCTTCAGTGGCTGATTGGAGTTAGTTAGACGTGACGCAGCCCTAGCTACATCCACTCGCGTGGATAGTAAGGTTAAGAACTCTCTCAGAGTCGCTTCGTTCTCGGAGGAGCTTCTCTTCGACGGCAACTTTTCGGCAATCCATGAATTGCTCGATTTACACGTTCTCTTGTCTATCTAGTGTTACAAGAGATTCAGACTGGGGCAAACATTCGGTGGTTGACTCAGAGAGTGCCGCCGCAGTTGCCGGACCCGAGTGTGGCTGTTATGACGGTTGCCAGTCAAATAGATTGGGATATTATACTGATCCCTACGGATTCGAAGTGCCAGGGTCTTTGGGTTCCGCAGTCTTTTAGCAATCAGTTTTCTTCCGCGGAATAATGTTTTTTAGGCTTGCTTTATGTCATTGCATGAACATTATTCAGAAACGCATGCCCAAATTCCTGTCCTTTAATTCGACAGTAGTGGCGTATCTCCGGAACCAGGGAGGCACTCTTTCGTTTCCGTTATTCAATTTAATGGAAAGAATCCGTCTGTTGGTTATAGTACACCAAGTTCAGTTTTGGTCCGTCATATTCCGGGTCGTCTGATTGTTTTATCAGACTCCCGTTCTCTTACGGGTCGCTTGTTGCTGTCAGAATGGACTCTCAACAAACAAGTATTCAATCAGATTTGCTATCTATGGGAGCGCCCAATGATGATTTATTTATGACACAGCTTGCTAATCAATTGCAGACGTATGTGTTGGCTTGTCCAGATCTCTGAGTTAATATTCTTAACGCTCTATTGAACTATAGGACGGAATGATAGGATACGCGTATCCTCCGGCGCTGTTGTTTTAGCAGGTATTGCTAAGATAAACAACCACTATACATTTCTGTTGATAGCGTCTCTATCTTCACAGAGATCATGAGTAATTTTCTCTCTTGTCTACTGTGGGTCTTAACGTGAAATCTTCCGCTATGTGAGGATCTTTTTCACTGGGTAAATCGTGTCATCTTTATCACAACCTGCAAGGTCGCAACCTTCATGTATTCCGTTGTGTGGTCCATATTGCATTGTAAGCACTATACTGGACGAGCTTTGGACGCGATTTCTTACTATAGGAGATCCTCTTCTTCGCTATTCTATGCGGCTAAAGTGGAGGCTCTTCCGTCGTGGTGTAGGGATCATTATGTTCATATTGTTGATCCCTCCATACTACTCATTGCTATTTTTTAGTATACTTGTTTCACAAGATCTACTGCAGCCTGTTATTATTTAGGTTATAGGTTTATGTTACCTCATACCTATGCACTCTATGATAGTTTACAATTCAGTCTTTTGTCTCTTTATCTAAGTCAGTTAGTAACTTTTTGATAAATAGACTTAGAATCTTTAGATTAAATTCCTATACGGATTTTAACTTCGGTTCTTATTTAGCTATGTAATCATTTGAGCCTCTGGAAACAGTAGTTTTCAAATTCTGACCTTTTAGACAGTAATTCTGTTGGTTTCTCTTTTACTGTAGAGTCAGTGAGTTTCATGCACTATCGATGGATGATTTTCACTTTCATAGTTTCGGAATCAATACTTCCGTTACTATTTAGGTTGGATTGTTGCATAAGAGTTAGGCTCCTATTATCCGGAACCTATTATTTTAAGGTCCTTCCGTCTTCGTATGGGCATAGGCCTTTACTCTTTCCGGGTACAGTTTATGTATTTATAAACAGATTTCTGTTTATTACTATGGGCGTAAGCTTCTTCTGTCTTTGATGTCTAGTAGAAGGACGTTACGCTCCATTTTATTGTTAATGGATTCTATTAACTATCGGTACTGCTTATAGTATATCATTGACTTAGCAGTTGTGCTTAAGATTTTGGCTCATGAAGTAAGAGTTCTTCTACTTCTTGGGCTTACATTAATAGTGTCGCTATTATAGATTTTTGAAGGCCGCTCATTGCGCTCAGCCATCCACATTCATGAATTTTATCTCAGAAATATCGAGTCCATTTCTGGAGGCCTCTATTGTTAGGTCTATTATCTACTGCTCAGAATGTCATTCACTTAACAGTTGCTACTATAGCTAGGTAGGCTGTCTGTTTCGGCAGTGTCTCCGTTCGGCTGCCCTCTTCGCTCTGGGCTATTTGACCCAGGGCAAGAAAAAGGGGGGGGGGGGGGGGGTGTTCCCTTGGGTCACCTGTTTTACTATGAAAACAAGGGGATACCTCCTCCGCAGTTAGTAATTCTGAGCTGTTATTGGGATGGTTGTTTAGTGAGAAGTTTAGGTTTTTAAAATTCATTCAAGTCTTAGTTTTTAAAGTATAGCTTTTGAATATTGCATATGTCAACGGACATGATTATGCAATCCTCAGACACTTTTAGGAGTATAAGAGTCTCTATTCTCTAGAATTACTTTATTTATTGGCTTACTTTAAAAATTATTAGTATAAGGATTATATTGGATATTAATAGAGTACATGGATGTATGTAGCTCAATTTTGGAAGGTGTTGTATCTTTCTAATTTATCATAATAAGAAAGATACATGTAAGGCCTATTACTTCTTTTTCCCTACAGGGGATGAATTTATTTTATTTTATTGAGCGTATTCCATTTTGCTCTATGTCCTTGGCCCTCCAGCCTTTTTACTATTCAGCTATGTCTGGGTCATTGGTACAGTATAAAAATGTTAAAAAATTTATAGTAATTTATATATTTTTTATACTTACCAATGACCCAGACGGGGATGGCCCTCCCAGGAGTTGGGAACTCTTGCCTCCCCGCTGAGTATATAGCGCTTACCAGGCACTGGTTATTAGAATGATTAATGGCGCCAATTTCGGAACGTCCTTGACACTGCGCATGCGCAGTAGGGGCGAAGTGTGGAGGGCCTTTCAGGACATGTTTTCTTTAGTTTTAGATGCAAATTTTGGGGATTGGGGGGCAAAATTTGTGTTTGGCCCTATATTTTAAGAGTTAGCACCAGCTATGTCTGGGTCATTGGTAAGTATAAAAAATATATAAATTACTATAAATTTTTTAACTTTCGTTTCGACACTTGAAGCTCCGACTGGAACGCAACAAAATAGAAATAAAAAAAATCCACCAAAAGCGACAATGGACAATTGCTTGTCGTGTGATTTCAAATAAATGGATGTTTATTTGACGAATTAAAATGCCCATTTATCACACTCGAGCACATTCGATTTTTGAAAATACTCGTTTTCATGTAAACCTCGCATCACTGAGTCAGTTCAGCCTTTTCTCATTTTGGCCAATTTTTAGAGGGCGACTTGTAATCGCCCCGACTATTTTTCTAGGCGACTTTGGGCTTAGAAGGGCGACTTAATCGCCCTAGTCGCCCTCACGGCTGGTCCCTGATGTGAACTGGAAATTTATTTTAAATACTTTAAATATTTTTTTTTAAAAAGAATGTTTCTTCTATTATTGAGAAGAACACACTCACAATGGGTAATGCTAAATTTCAAATCCACTGCATCGAGGCAAATACAAAATCATCTGCATGGTAACCACAGTCATCATTGGTAGGGAAAGAGTTAGGACATTCAGAAACCATGAAAGACACAGGTTTTTTTGTATGGGGCGGGGATTTTAACCTACATTCTTGTTATATACCAACTGACTTAGTTTTGTGTGTGTATGTTTGTTTGAACTACTTTTTTTTTCTCTCCTCTTTATAGATTTATTTTGTCACAGGTCATATACGTTTTAGGTGTTTTTCTGACTTCTCCCTCATGGCCCCTGACTTCACCCTAAAGTCTCTGGAGGGAAGTCACTTCTCCCTAAAATCAGCTGCCATGCTGACTCCTGCGTATAAGACAAGAAGCTCACAAAAATTAAAGGTTAAACTGTAGTAAATACATAAATATGAGGTTTATTTTTTATTAGGGACTAGCAGGGTTACCCGGCGTTGCTTGGGCTGAGGAGAGTATTATAACTGTTGGTGCCCCTCTACACCCCCCACCCCACCCTGGCACTTTTTTTTAAACCTCACCATTAGATTCCTGGTAAAAAATTACCTCTAGTAGACCCTTTTGAAGATGTATATTGGTGAGAAAAATTTTGGTCATAACTTTTAGTGCCCCTGTACACCCTCACCCCCACTCCAATACTTTTTTAAACCTCACCATCAGATTCCTGATAAAAACGTACCCCTAGGAGACCCCTTTGAAGACATATATCGGTAAAAAAAATTTTGGTCATAACTTTTGGTGCCCCCACACACTTTTTAGCTCAACTTTGGCGAAACCAAATTTGAGCTTTTGTCATGGCCCGTCGTTCGTCTGTCCGTACGTGAACAATTGGATACGGCTCGGGCTAGAGGCCGTATTTATGAACCGAACTTTACGAAACTTGTTGGGCACCTTTGTTATGACTGTGGGACGAGAACAAGTGTTTTTGGGTGCGGTGCGAAATTCAAGATGGCTGCCAGCCGGCATTTTGTACCGACGATGCAGAAATCTGTTTTTTGTACAGACCTTCCATATGAAAGCTCTGATTTGAATAATTTTTTGTATGAATGTTTAGTACCATGGGATACATCACATATAATACAGGTTTTTTTCTCGTGCGTAAATTGTGCAAATTAGACTAATTTTGATGTTTTTTGGTGTTAATTTCAGCACTGTAAGTGTAAATGCCAATACGGCTCGGGCTAGAGGCCGTATTTATGAACCGATCTTTACGAAACTTCTTGGGTACCTTTGGTATCACCGTGGGACGAGAACGAGTGTTTTTGGGTCCGGTCCGAAATTCAAGATGGCCGATGGCAGCCATTTTGTACAAAATTAGGTGCAATCAGATTTTTGCACAGAACTTCCATATGAAAGTGCTCATTTGAATAATTTTTTGTGTGAATGTTTAGTACTATGGGATACATCACATATAATACGGGTTTTTTTCTCGTGCAGAAATTATGCAAATTAGATGAACTTTGATTTTTTCAGTGCGACTTACACACAGTAAGTACACATGTCAATACGGCTCAGACTAGAGTCTGTATTTATGAACTGATCTTCACGAAATGTTTTGGGTACCTTTATTATCACGTTGGGATGAGAACGAGTGTTTCTGGGTGCGGTCTAAAATTCAGGATGGCTGCCAGTGGCCATTTTGTACCGAAATTAGGTCTAATCAGTTTTCTGTACACAACTTCTATACGGCTCAGACTAGAGGCCATATTTATGAACCAATCTTTACGAAACTTCTTGGGTACCTTTGTTATCACCGTAGGATGAGAGCGAGTGTTTTTGAGTGTGGTCCGAAATTCAAGATGGCCACCAGCAGCCATTTTGTACCAAAATTAGTGCAATCAGTCTTTTGTACAGAACTTCTGTATGAAAATTCTGATTTGAATAAATTTTTGTATGAATGTTTAGTAACATGGAATACATCACATATTATAAGGGGTTTTTTTTTTCGTGCAGAAATTATGCAAATTAGATGAACTTTCATTTATTCAGTGCTACTTACACAATGTAAGCACACATGTCAATACGGCTCAGGGTAGAGGCTGTATTTATGAACCAATCTTCACAAAACTTCTTGGGTACCTTTGTTATCACCTTGGGACGAGAATGAGTGTTTCTGGGTACGGTCCAAAATTCAAGATGGCTGCCAGTGGCCATTTTGTACCGAAATTAGGTCCAATCAGTTTTTTGTCACAAGTTCTATACAGCTTGTATTTATGAACTGATCTTCACAAAACTTCTTGGATACCTTTGTTTTCACCTTGGGACAGGAACGAGTGTGCTTTGGGGTGCCTTTGTTATCACTGTGCTATGAGAACAAATATTTTGGGGTTCAGTCAGACCCACTCTGGGACTCAAAGATTTTTTTCTAGTTTAGCATCTGACTGTCACCCACCTTTACAATACTTTACCTATACATTTGTTACAGGCAAAGGTCAGTATTTATGTACAGACCATTACAATTCTTTATATGTACCTTTGTTATCAGGTCATTACCTAGATGTTTGTCATTGCTATGTCACATACTATACATGTACATGTCTTTGTCTTGACAAGTTGAGCTACAGTGTCATTGACACTTTCATTGAAATCTGACGATGACCTCCACCATAAAAAAGTACTCCTAGTAGACCCATTTTGGACACTTGTGGTGGCCCCATATTCATTTCTATAGTGGACAGACAGACATACATACATACATACAGACATTCTAAAATATAGTATAAAAAAAAGATTATAAACTGGTTACACTCACAACTACAAGGGTATAACAGTACTCCCAAATTCTAAATTGAGAACTGCAAATTGATTGTTGTGGCAGGAATTCACGAGGATCAAAACTGATTCTTGTGAATCTGGACAAATTTTACAATTCATAGGGAGCCCAAATAGGAACCGAGAGGACTTGTTTTGAATAAACCTGAATCTGACCCCTCTAAGGATGTTGTATACCAAGGATCAAAATATTCTGATTGGAAGCTATGGAGAAGATTTTTTAAATTTTTAAAAAAAGTTTTGAAGGTGCTAACAGAATTATGCCCCTTGTAGTGCCCCCTGTGGGTGTGGCAACCTTATCTGAACAAACTTGAATTGACATTTGATAAGGAACATTCATATCAGTTCAGTTCAGTTCAATTTGGCTCATTGGTTTATGAGAAGTTGAAGTTCATGCCAGACAGACGCACAGAAAGTGATCACTAAAGCACCCCTTGAGCTTTGCTCAGGTGGGTGAGCTAAAAATTGGCACTGACCTGGAAAAGGCTCAATGATTATTGCTGAATTTTAGGATCTTTAACCCTTTACCCAATGCACAAGTTATCAATATTTATTATTTTAATTATTGTTTTTCAAAATGTTCCATAAATCAACAAAACCATATCATGTGATCCCCTCATTGGAACGAGCTCGATGAGCTTGTTCCAGTGAGGGGTCATATGACATGGTTTTGTTTATACTTTTTGAAAAATATATATATTTGAACTGCTAAATATGAAAATTAATGTGGGTGGATGTGACCAATTCTTTAAGTAAAAGGTTAAACAATAGCCTATTCTTTACATGTTCATTAGAAACGCTAAGGTTTTCAAAGGGTTAACAAATGTTTTGTAGTCTCAAATGGCAATTAATATGAATGAGTGGGGAAACATGCATGCATGCATAGATAGACATGAGTTTCAAGTATCTACATGAAACAGGTGTGAAAACTGGGAAGGAAAATGGAGCAGGTGCATATCAGGTGTCTTGCAGGTTGTTTCTGGAGTTTGGCATGGTATGGCCATGTTCGACAAAGTTTCTAAAAAAACCCTGAAAATTTGGAGTGGCTGCTTCCAGAAGTTTTGCCATAGTTTTCTCTCAGATTAGTCTCATTGGACAATACGGTAATTCCAGTGTAAGACACACCCAGGTTTGAAGCAGTGGCGAACGTGTGACATTGAAAGACAATAGCTACCTTCTAACTGTGGGGCCCAATTGGTGATGAACATGCATTGTTGAATGACTTCTAGAAATTCACGTTGCAACTTCAAAATAATTAACTTAATTTTAAAATTTGCTGATTTTTCATGATCTGCAAAAGCAGTGAGAGCCATGTATGACAAATGAATTATCGTTACCATCTATTATCAATTTTATATTCCAGGTGATAATTGGGTTGTTGTTTGTTCTGGAAAATATTGGAGCAGAAATGAAAAAGTCCGACTGAAACATGTGGTGACTGAAGGGTAGGTAACTTTGGGTCAAATCGGGTCAAATAACTTCTTTTCAAATTTTTTGATGAGGTTGTGGCAGTACTTTTGAGTGTTTAGAATATTTGCATGTACAGAGTATAGTTACATTACTCAACTCCAGACAGTTGTTCATTCCCAAAGACAACATAACAGAGTTTTCAGAGTTTATAATGTTCGGTAGTAACAAACTTCTGCCAAAATGTGCCATGGAATCAATCAATGTTTGTGGTGTTCAAGTTGAAAAATCTAATAAAATTAAACTTCTTGGTATGCTCCGTGATGCCAACCTGACATTTGAACATCATGTCTCTCTTAAAGCTAAGGCTGCATCGGTTGCTATGTTCCGACTGAAAAAACTTTCGGCTATACGTCTGTCGCAAGACATGCAAACAATTGGTCAATGCCCTCGTCTTCTGCCACATGGATTATGGTAACAGTCTGCTCTTAAATCTACCAAAGTGTCGACTTAAGCCATACCAAAGAATACAGAATTTGACAGCAAAAATAATTTTAGGTGGAAGGAAATTTTCAAGTTCATCAGATGCTCTGAAGGAACTTCATTTCCTTCCCATAGCAGAAAGAATTGAATTTAAAATTTTATTGTTTGTGTACAAATGTTTAAATAATCTAGCCCCATTTTACTTAGCCGAATTGATCCAATATTCACCAAGGTCTACCGTCTTGTATCACCAGGTCTAGTACAAAACCTTTATTTGAAGTACTTTTTTACAGGCATGTTATATTTGCTGACAGATCATTTGGTTTTACTGGGCTCCTTCTCTGGAATTCTCTTCCAGATGACGTAAAGTCTTGTGAGTCACTTCAGAAATTCTGGTGTAAACTGAAAACCTGCCTGTTCAAGAGAGCTTGCTCCACAGTTTGATTACTAAACTGAAAGTGATTGTACAGCACCATAGAATGTTCCTCATCCATTATGTGCATGAGTTTACAGTCATGACAGTTAACAGCTTTATCAAGTCTTATTATTATTATTATTATTATTATTAAATGGTTTGATATTTGAACTTGGTCACCGTGAGTATATTCTTTCAATTTCCACTTTATTATCAAAGTTGGAACTGGTAAACAAATTGGATTCATCAGAGGGAGTATACCCAATATAGCTATGGCACTGTCCCTCCATCTATCCTGCTGAAGGCTCACTCGGTTTCTGCTCTCTATTTAAAGCTCCACTCAAACCCATCAAAACTAAACTTGGCGTGTATGTGGGTTATCTGTGATGAGAGAAAGAACTCTATTCATGTTGGGGGACACCACTCCAAAGGTGAAAGTCACAGTGAACATGAAGGCAGAGTGGTTTCCCACTCTCTGTTTAAAAGTCTGCTTTACTGAACAAAACCAAAATTGACATGTTGATTGCTCATTCATTTTGGAGATGTGCCAAGGAGTCTTGAACTTAAAATGGTTTCTGCTCCACAACTAAAGATGGCTTTGATCGATTTGAAGCACACTTGATCAGACATGATGAGAGGAAGACCATTTTTATTTTGGGAGTTATCATATCAAAGGTCAAAGTCACAGTGACCTCGAAAATGACTTTCCACTGTATTTAAAATTGTGCTTTACCTGTTGAAGCCAGCCTCGACATGTGGGTTGTGTCAGCATGAGAGGAAAAACTCTGTCCATGTTAGGTGGTTGTGCCAAAGATCAAGGTCATGGTGACGTTGGACATGAGTGTAACTTCCGTTCTATAATTTCGATTCCATTGACCAATTTGGAGCACACACAATATTTTGATTTGTTCATGATGGAAGCCAGAATCCTATTAATACTGGGGTTGTTGTGTCAAAGGTCAGCGTCACAGTGATTCTAAAGTTAAAATTGATTCCTGTTCCATCAACCAAAGGTACCCACTGCATAACTATAAAAATATATCAAACTAATTTTGAGCACACTTGATATGTAGATTCTATGTGATGGGTAGAGATGGGCCAGAGTTTCTGTTATACAGGCACAGCGACCATCAACCGGCCGCATTCCCCCACCAGGGAACCTTCCAGACATTAATCAACATGTTAAAACTCACCATGACCTGCTTGTTTCCTGAGAAATAATTGATTCACAGATTGTAGGAGTGCCATTTCTAGACTTCTTTTGATGATTTCCGTACACAAAATTCATAGAAAGGTGACTGTACTCTGATGGCGCAATTGTTCCAGGAGTCCTGCATAACTCAATCAACCCCCAATGAAAAGCTAGAAAAACTTACGGTAAGCAATAACCTCATTGAATATTAAATGCATCATGTGACAAAACAGTGTGATTCGTTTGGTCAGTATGTGCACTACGTAATACGAGTTGTAAAACTTCATTCAGTAGTAATTATCATTATGTGACGTTTTGTCTTCTGACCAATCTCATTACTCCCAACATTTACCCAAAACAAGCACATGCTGAAAAGGCATGAACTTCTGTAGATATACTCTTGTTGTTAGCGTTAATTAAAATGACGACAGTTTGCAGGTATACTGTTCACACCTCATTTATGTGTTTTAATCAGTGTAATGAAATCTCAAATCTATTTTCTTGAATATCACAGAAGCACAAAATAGAGCTTCTTGTTTCCAATTTAGAAGTGCAAATAAGCATGAGTGTGACAGCGCTCCTCAAATCGACAGCACTGAAATTTATTGTGTAAATGAATGATTTTTTCACCTGAATCTCTCCTCATTGGTCCTTATTCTTATGCAATTACCGACTCTTGGAATGTGAAAACCTGCACAAATATTGCTGTGAAAAACCTCAAAATATCCCTCAGATGCAACGATATGGGACTTTTGGGACCCTTGAATTTAAAATTTTCCTTCAGTGGGCCGAACCATGGTAGCAACAACTCTTGTTTGCCCCATTATACAGCCTCATATATTTTCCCCTAGCAGAAACACTGGATGGGCAATATACTGTAGATAGTGTTCAGTATCGATGTTAAGCCAAAGCCATTTTACCATACCAAGGGAATCTCAATATACCAGAATATGTGGATTCAAAAATATATCTCTGACATTTGTGGAAAAAAAAGGCAAATGACAATATTATGCAATATTCCGGACAAGAAGAGTCCATGGCCTATTTATTCTTGAAGGTACCCGACACCGGTCATTTGATGTAACAAAGCACCTGAGAGAAAATACACAGGCTATTTTCTCTCTCCGCTTTTTCATTACATCTAATGACCGGTGGTGAGTGCCCATGTTACTTTCAACATTTTGATAATTCTTTGTATGCTGTAAACAATTACCTCCAGTTGGGTAGTTTGCCAAAAAATACTATCTCATATTGGTGTGCATACATGTATGTTGTCAACACTGAATACCAATACCAGGATAAATCATTCTAAAAATACTGATACTAAAACCGAAATTGAAATTTCAATACCACCCAGCTCTAGTGATGGGAAAAAGAAACCTCTTCACCTTGATGACATTGGGTTGAAAGTCACAGTGATTGTAAAAATGAAATTGGTTTCCATTTCAAAAAAGTCAGGGAAAAATGTCTTTAATATGATGTCAGTGGGAAAATATAGCAATAAAGTTAACAGTATATGCAAGCAAAGGTTATTGTGATATAGCCCTAAATGCTGTCAGTGACCTTAAACACCAGTAAATGAATAAAGAAAAAAATACAAAATTTCAGTTTTCCACTGTCAAACATTTTAGGGGAGTTCAGGGAGAGCAAACATTTTGCCTGGTCTAATGAAGAAGGGAAATTTTTGGCCTTCCTGTTTTGTTTAGAAAAGCAGGCCTGGAAATATAATTGATTCATCTGAAACTTTGTAGGTTTTAATCTTATAAAATTGTGCAGCTAAGTTTGATATCCAATGCAATTCAGCATTTTATTTCATAAACAGTGAACTTGAACACTGTTTGCAGAATTATTCAAATCATTATAAAGATTCTTATGAAATTTTGCAGTTGTGTTTAGGAGATCAATCTCTGTTTTACATTCAATATCGACTGGATTTTTGCCAGATCATTTCCCCTTTTGTGCTGTTCCTTTGCATTATCTTGTTAGAATGGTAACTAAAGTAGGATCAAAGACAGGATGTGTGTATCAGAAGTAATGAAATAATAGATGGTTAACAGCTGATGGCACATAAATTGATACCTAATAAAAACAAATAGTGAAGGTTGGAGAGGTGCCTTGATGATCATAGAACGTAATATTTTGACTTAGCTTCCTGTTCTTCAAAAACACATTTTCTATTGAACTGCAGAATTGACTAACAGAATGGAACACAGGTTAACAAGCTCTTCTGTAAGCACTGCCTACAATATAACACTACCTATTCCCCCTCTGTCCCATACCTGGAAGGCAAACATCTATAGGCAGTATGGAGCTGTATTAACCCTTTAACCAACGTAACGGCCAAAACCGGCCAGCGCTATTCTCAAAAATCGACAATTAATTTTCAAAATATTTTCATTTTTTGTCTCAAAAACATAGGTTATGACCCCTCGTTGGAACAAGCTTGTCGAGCTCGTTCCAACGAGGGGTCATAACCTATGTTTTTGAGACAAAAAATTAAAAAAATTTGTTATTCAAGAATTTTTTTTGCAAGTGTTGTCTGCTTTTCATGTTAGGTAAAGGGTTAATAACATGTTGTTTTCATTTTATTCATTTATAAAAGCTTGTCAAAATCTGCTTCGTTATCAGCAGTCTTTCAAAAGTTATTGGATGTAAATACAATGTTTTAAAGTTTTTGGGGCCGAGATATTTAAGTTAAAAATAATTCAAAAATCAAACTGGACATAAATATTGTCTAATTATAAAGTATGTCAAAAATTAATTGAACACAAATAGTTGAACAAAAGTTATTGAACAGAAACATAAAAATTTCTGAATATTTCAAAGTCCATTTTAGTCAGAAAATCTGAATCAGAAGTTCAGAATCATACTTGACCTACATATAATTTAGTTATCATTTTGTTCTGAGTTTTATTTCACGGCATCTGGTTTGATCTGGCTTTTATTAGCTCACCTAACTGAAAGCCAGGGTGAGCTTTTCTGATCACTCTTCATCCGTCATCCGTCCGTTGTCCTGCGTGAAGGTGGTGTTTGAGCCTCTTTCTCCTAAACCACCGGCCACATTTTAATTAAATTTAACGTAAGTAGTGGTTATATAGGGGCATTTTGATTTTTATGCAAATTAGGTTTTGGCTCGTATTGAGCAGAGGGGTGGGGGAAAATGGCCAAATTTTTTGAAAATCTTTTCATGAACCAGCAGTAGCAGAGACTTGATATATGGCATGCAGCTTCCTTTTAAGGTGTAGACTCTGCCCTAAATTTCTATTTTCCGAACTGAGAGGCTGATTTGAACCATATTTTATGTGAGGGCTTATTGGGTCATAAGTACCTAATTTATGCCGAATGTTTTTTCCCCGTAGCCCCACGGGAACCGCAGGAGCTAAAAATAGAAAAAAATTAAAATGCCCATATCTCCAAAACTGCACGGCACTGAGAACTTTTATTTGGTGTGAAGCTTCCTTAGGACCAACAGAAAGGATTAGTAAAAAAAATTGCCATCAGTTTTATCATAGGGTACAGTTTTGGGACTTTGAAAAGGTGCAAAGTCAGCACTTTTTAACACTGTAGGCAATGGGAAAAACATTCAAAAATCTTCTTCTCCAGATCCAGCAGGCAGAATCTTTTGATATTTGGTATGCAACATTGTAGGGTGGATCTGATTCAAGTTTGTTCAAATCGGCCCCCTGGGTTTATATTTGGGCTCAGTATAGGAGCCTGAATTCGAACTTAGTGCATTTCAGGCAAATTTCCTTATAAAATCTTCTCCAGATCCAGCATGCAGAATCTTTTGATATTTGGTATGCAACATTGTGGGGTGGATCTGATTCAAGTTCGTTCAAATTGGCCCCCTGGATTCATATTTGTGCTCACTTATATATTAAAGCTCGAATTCGAACTTAGTGTATTTCAGGCACATTTCTTAAAAAATCTTCTCCAGATCCAGCAGGCAGAATCTTTTGATATTTGGTATGGAACATTGTGGGTAGATCTGATTCCAGTTTGTTCAGATCGGCCCCCTTGGTTCATATTTGGGCTCAGTATAGGAGCCCAAATTTGAACTTGGTGCATTTCAGGCAAATTTCTTTGAAAATCTTCTCAGGATCCAGCAGGCAGAATCTTTTGATATTGGGTATGCAGCATGCTTAGGGGGTGAGATTCAAGTTTGTTCAAGCCAAGTCCCTGGGTTCATATTTGGGCTCACTGTGGTAGCCCGAATTATAACTTAGTTCAAAATGAGGAATTTTCTTGAAATTCTTCTTCAGATCCAGCAGTCAGAATGTTTTGATATGTTGTGTGTAGCATCCTTGGGGGAGTGGGGGGGGGGGGGGATTCAAGTTTGTTAAAGCCAAGTCCCTGGGTCCATATTTGGGGAGCCCGAATTATAACTTAGTTCATCAGTTCAATATGAGGAATATTCTTTAAAAATCTTTTTTTTTTAGATCCACTGGTCAAATTCTTTGGATATTTGGTATAAGCTTTTCTTAGGAGGAGCAGATGCAACTTGTTGAAATCAATTCTCTGGGTTGATATTTAGGCTACCATGTCAGGTGAGCACCTCAGGCCCCCTGTAACATGCCTGTTCTGTGAAATCCTTATCAACAGCAACACAAAACCATACAAAAAATGAAAATCTGTTCCGCATATATGTGCAGAACGGAAATCGTTGACTGACTATTTTTAAATAGAAGCAAAATTTCACTAGAATGTTATACAAATCGTGCGCTGCAATTACAATTTGAATCGCTAGCGATAGCTAAAAATTGTCCCCAGAGTTCCAATGTGTTCTGTGTGTCAGTTGGCACATAGAACACATTGGAACTCAAGGGACGAAATAGTAACATGGGTTCCCCACCCAAATTTGGTTGGTGATAAAATGTGTTCTTTTTGTTGATGTTGAAAGGCATGTAATAAACACAGAATGACATGTATGTGTGAATGGGTTAATAGATATGGCACAAGTCACGGAAGGATAAAACTCGAGGCCTGCAGCCTCTCGTTCTACCCTTCTGCGCTGGCACTCGTGACATATCAATGAACTCATTCACACATGCTTGTCATAATGTTTGTCTTCAACAGATATTGGAAGGAAATACAAATTTTGCAAAATTTCAAAGTCCATTTTAGTGAAAAAGTCTTTTGGTATTAAAGTATGCCAAAAATTAGTTGATTCTGAATAGGCATTCAAAAGTTAATGGATAGAAATAAAAATTTCGCAAAAGTTCATTTTGGCTGAAAAATCTGAAAAAACAAGTCGAAACAAGTTAAAAATCGAACTTGATGTACCTTTTGTATGTTTATAAAAGGATGCCGGTCATCGATTGATTTTAAATAAATTTTCACTTTTATGCCTCGAAAACATAGCTTATGACCCACAGAATGAGCTCAGTAAGTTCGTTCTAATGAAGTATCATGAGCTATGTTTTTGAGGATAAAAATTTTACATTTTTAGCTACTCCAGAATTTTTTTTTAGGCAAGTGTCATGTCTATTTGTGTTCAGTAAAACCCTTTAGCTAATGCAGACAATATTAAAATTTATTATTTAAAATATTTTGTCAAGTTTTTCAAATAATACATGTAATGGTTTTGTTGAAATTTTTGGAAAAGCATTTTTCATCTGCTCCATTTGTAAATTATGCAGGCAGATATGGGCAATTTATTAGGTAAAGGGTTAACATTTGACTTAAGTCCAATAATATTGTTACACTTTTAGGTATTTACATGTCTCAGGTGATACATATGGACGACCAATACATGGACAAAAAGAAGTCAGTTCGTATCATTCAGCTGGTGATATGAACTATTGGAAGGCAGCAGAAGGAGTATTTATAAAACCATCAAGTGATCCATCACCAAGCACCAGTCCAACCCATGATGAATTTTGAAAAGATTTTTAAAGACATAAGAGAAATTCCATCATTCCACAATCAGATCATCACATACATTAGTAGTTTGAAAAAATTTACAAAAATTAGACAATATTATTGCATCTCATTTGACTGTCACTTGTGTATTGAAAAGAGGCTGTTTATTTGTCACAAATGTGTTTCTTTATCATTTAGAATTTGGAAAGAAGGGTGAGAGAATCCCCCCTCCGTTTGGGCCCTTGAAGAAAATGCATCTATTTGTGGTAGAGTTGTGTTAACAATCAAGACCTATGGTTTGGCGACAGTTGGTGTGCATCCTGGCTGCTTGTCTGGGTGCCCTCACACTGTTAGCGCAATAACTTGAACAAACGTTCTCTGATTTTACTCAATATTTGCCATACAGGTCTTTTGCATTAATATTTTGAGTTCAAAAACTGGCCTGGCCCAATTTTTCGTCACAGAGTGATGGGCCTTAATTTTTACAAATTTTGAGCTTGTTGGCGCAATAACTTGAACAAACGTTCTCTGATTTGACTAATATTCGCCATACAGGTCTTTTGCAGTAACATCTCAAGCAAGTTTGAAAACTGGTCCAGCCTGATTTTTCGTTACAAAGTTATGGGCCTTAATTAGTTAATTTTTACAAATTTTGAGCTCATTAGCACAATAATTTGAACAAACGTTCATCTCCCACCCCTGTTTCACCACTAGTTTTAGTGGAATCCTACCAGAGTTTACATCAACATAAGGGTAAAAACTATTTCAAACTAGAATTGGAACCAATTTATACCATTTGGGGTGACTCAAACTTAGTTATAAATATCATAAATACAAATCGAGAAAAAAATTAAGCTGTCTGAGAAAACACATTTCACATTTTTGACATGCGGAGACCACCTCTGCCAACCCAACATATATATATATATATATATATATATATGGGTACACTTTTACCCAGGAATGTATAATTGTGTACTGTTAGTGTATTTCAACTACACAAATTCAAATTAGCAGTTCGACTGTGGGAATTGTTAATGAAACTGACAGACAAAAAAGCCCCAGCAAAAGGGACAAAAAGTGTTTCATAAAGAAATTCTGTTCTGTTTCAATTTCGAATTGAATAAGCTTTAATATCCGACTTTTTTGATGTACCACAAGTACTTCAAGCTTTGAAAGAAAGTGAAAAGGAGGCTGTATTTGAAGATGTCCGAATGGTGAAAGTGTTTACCAATGGAAAGACTTCCATGGAAAACACCTACGAGTGTTTGCAGAGTGTACCTTTTTCTGTATGGTCATTGGTAGTTTTTCGTCCCAAGTCCAGAGGATGACATAAAAAAATCCTGTACCAACATTAAGAGATTGCAGAGGTAATTGAGCAAGTCCCTCATCAAACTTTTACATGGTGACAACTGAAAAATCAATATTATAAATTAGTAAAGAACAGAATGGCTTGCCTGAAGTAAGATTACATGAGCTGGATTTTGGTCAAAATGATTTGTTACCAGTGACCAATGCACAATAGTTATGCCAGGAAACCTTTTTTGCATCGGGATTACTCGGAACGCTTCCTGCGATAGATTCAATCATTGGAGGGTGGCAGTTGCCGTAGTCCTCGGGTATTGTCATTTCTTAAAAAGATTGTTTTTCAGGGAAGACAGTCAAAGTCAGACATACAAGTCTTTTTTAAAAAAAAAAAACAACTATGGGAAGTCAAAGATTTCAATAAAAAACATGATTATTTTCATGTTAGAAGTTCATTATACATGATGCTGTTGATTAACATTTTGTTTTTTATTCTTATAGTCGAGTGCCATTTCTGTGAAATGTGAACAAAATTTGCTTTTCAAAATTTACTTTTCGTGGAACAAAATTTCATATCTTTGGAGTGTTGAGTTTTAATACTGAAAACATTTTATATTGACATATTCCCATACTCTTATTCCACTGTCTAACAGAATTAACAGAAAATAAAAGTGCTTTGTACAAAAATAGTTTTGTAAATTAAGTTGGATTTTTATTTTTATTGTCCTACTCCTTTTAATCAAGCAGGAGTTCATTGTGGTGAACAAAAACGGTCTGATGCATGTTGTTTGATTTTTCTTTTAGTTTTTCTCAAAAATGGGTTCAGAGTGAGTTTAGTCCATTGAGGGGTCTTGAGGTTGGTTTTAGAAGAAGAAATAAAAATCCACATTTTTAACCCTTTACCCAACGTAACGGCCAAAACCGGCCAGCGCTATTCTCAAAAATCGCCAATTAATTTTCAAAATATTTTCATTTTTTGTCTCGAAAACATAGGTTATGACCCCTCGTTGGAACGAGCTCGTTGAGCTCGTTCCAACGAGGGGTCATAACCTATGTTTTTGAGACAAAAAATGAAAAAATTTAGTTATTCAAGAATTTTTTTTGCAAGTGTCGTCTGCTTTTCATGTTAGGTAAAGGGTTAAGAATACCCCGGGGGAAATAATTTATTTATGAGGTAAAAATTGAATATTTTTTTTGCAGCAGATCTGGTTTGAAATTGTGTCACCAGTGTGCCGAGTCTTGTGATATATTAACCCTTTACCCAACGAATCGGCCACATCCGCCCACGTAATATGCAAATTCAGTTGCGGAAAAAAATGCTATTTTTCAAAATATTTTAACAAAACCATATCATGTAACCCCTCTTTGGAACCAGATTGTTCCAGTGAGGGGGCACATGATATGGTTATGTTGAAATTTTTGGGAAAGTTTAAAAAAAAATGATATTTAAGATAATGAATTTTGATATCGTCTGCATTGGATAAAGGGTAATAGTCCACATACATTCAACCAAAGGTTGTGACCATGCTCTCAGGCCACCAGTCTAATATATATATTCTGATTGGAACTGACACTGTTATGGGCTGAAATATTCCAGACGAACCAATATGAAAATAGGGGATGACCTAATTAAGGGCTAGACTGGTACCAGGCCGTAACGGTATAGAATGATTATTTATGTAGCCCGATAATTACAGGCTGCTATTCCATGCTGCTATCCAGTACTCTGGCTCTCTCCTCCACAAGACTGCCTGAATGAATACCACCTGGCAGGTGTTCATGTTCATTGGGGATTATTTACAACTGTATCGTGACCACCATTCAAGTATAAAGCCACGGTTAGTTAATAATGATTTACTCATGTACATGTACCACCTATCCTGCCAACTTTAGAGAACTTACACTTTTAAACATTGGTTACCAGGCCCTACTTTACCAGTAAAACAGAAATTGTTTCCCACAATAATCGATCACTGCTCCACCTCCTAGATATCCACAAATACTCAGGCATGTGAACAAACAAGCTAATATGTAGTCAAGTGTGATAAACTGTTGCCTGGCCATTTCCAACAATGAATCCCACAACAGCATTTGTTCAAAAAAGCAAAGGTGCACAAAAAAGTAAATACAGTGGAACCCTGTTAATTGAATAGCCACTTTGCTATTAATAATTATTCAAATTAATGAGAGTATTTAATTAACAGGGATTTAGTCACTTTTCTGTGTTCTGAAACATAAACTGAGCATTTACTCTATTATATCTTATTTGACAGAAGTCATGAAGCTCTGTCAAGCTAGAAAATAGATTAATGCCTGTTGTATGAACTGAAAACATTAAGGTCTATAAAAAAGGAGAATTCAGTGATGTGTCATATTTTCTTGACATATTACAGGATTTTTTTATTCAATTAACAGGAGTTTACTCCACAACTTATATGCAATTAACAGATCAAATTTATACTGAAAATATGGTAAATGCTTTGGTGTCTGGATGTTATATTCAATTAAAAGGGCTATGCAATTAGGAGATAGCCAATTAAGCAGGCTTTACTGTACTATTTTAGAGGGACCCATGGCAATTAAATAGATAATGTATGATAGAAAACCCATTTGAAAAGATTATTTGTCATTTGAATCATATATATTGTACACTTCGGCATAATACAGAGGCGAGCAAATTGGACGAGTGAACGTTACACTCATCCTCAGGTTAAGCAAAGTGAAACTGGACAACCGTTTTTAGCTCAACTTTGATGAAGTCAAATTTGAGCTATTGTCATGGCCCGTCGTCCGTCTGTCCGTCTGGCCGTCCATCCGTCTGTCCGTACGTCAACAATTGGCTATGGCTCGGGCTAGAGGTCGTATTTATGAACCGATCTTTACGAAACTTCTTGTGTACCTTTGTTATGACCCTGGGACGGGAACGAGTGTTTTTAGGTGTGGTCCGAAATTCAAGATGGCTGCCAGCGGCCATTTTGTACCGATGATGCAAAAATCAGTTTTTTGTACAGAACTTCTGTATGAAAGTTCTGATTTGAATAAAGTTTTGTATAAATGTTTAGTACCATGGGATACATCACATATAATATGGGTTTTTTTCTCATGCGTAAATTATGCAAATTAGACTGACTTTGATTTATTTAGTGTTACTTTCAGAGCTGTAAGTGCCAAGCTGCTATGGCTCGGGCTAGAGGCCGTATTTATGAACCAATCTTTACGAAACTTCTTGGGTACCTTTGTTATGACTGTGGGATGAGAACGAGTGTTTTTGGGTGCAGTCCGAAATTCAAGATGGCTGCCAGCAGCCATTTTGTACCGATGATGCAGAAATTTTTTTTTTGTACAGAACTTCCATATGAAAGCTCTGATTTGAATAATTTTTCGTATGAATGTTTAGTACCATGGGATACATCACATATAATATGGGTTTTTTTCTCATGCGTAAATTATGCAAATTAGACTGACTTTGATTTATTTAGTGTTACTTTCAGAGCTGTAAGTGCCAAGCTGCTATGGCTCGGGCTAGAGGCCGTATTTATGAACCAATCTTTACGAAACTTCTTGGGTACCTTTGTTATGACCGTGGGATGAGAACGAGTGTTTTTGGGTGCAGTCCGAAATTCAAGATGGCTGCCAGCAGCCATTTTGTACCGATGATGCAGAAATTTTTTTTTTGTACAGAACTTCCATATGAAAGCTCTGATTTGAATAATTTTTCGTATGAATGTTTAGTACCATGGGATACATCACATATAATACAGGTTTTTTTCTCGTGCGTAGATTGTGCAAATTAGACTAATTTTGATGTTTTTTGGTGTTACTTTCAGCACTGTAAGTGCAAATGCCAATACGGCTCGGGCTAGAGGCCGTATTTATGAACCGATCTTTACGAAACTCCTTGGGTACCTTTGTTATCACCGTGGGTGTGGTCCAAAATTCAAGATGGCCGATGGCAGCCATTTTGTACAAAATTTGGTGCAATCAGATTTTTGCACAGAACTTCCATATGAAAGCGCTGATTTGAATAATTTTTTGTGTGAATGTTTAGTACCATGGGATACATCACATATAATACGGGGTTTTTTCTCGTGCAGAAATTATGCAAATTAGATGAACTTTGATTTATTCAGTGCTACTTATACACTGCAAGTGCACATGTCAATACGGCTCGGGCTAGAGGCTGTATTTATGAACCGATCTTCACAAAACATCTTGGGTACCTTTGATATCACCTTGGGACGAGAACGAGTGTTTCTGGGTGCGGTCCAAAATTCAAGATGGCTGCCAGTGGCCATTTTGTACCGAAATTAGGTCTAAACAGTTTTTTGTACACAACTTCTATACGGCTCAGGCTAGAGGCCGTATTTATGAACCGATCTTTACGAATCTTATTGGGTGCCTTTGTTATCACCGTGGGATGAGAACGAGTGTTTTTGGGTGTGGTCCGAAATTCAAGATGGCCACCAGCAGCCATTTTGTACCAAAATTAGTGCAATCAGTTTTTTGTACAGAACTTCTGTATGAAAGTTCTGATTTGAATAAATTTTTGTATGAATGTTTAGTAACATGGAATACATCACATATAGTACAGGTTTTTTTCTCGTGCAGAAATTATGCAAATTAGATGAACTTTGATTTATTCAGTGCTACTTATACACTGTAAGTGCACATGTCAATACGGCTCGGGCTAGAGGCTGTATTTATGAACCGATCTTCACAAAACTTCTTGGGTACCTTTGTTATCACCTTGGGACAAGAATGAGTGTTTCTGGGTGCGGTCCAAAATTCAAGATGGCAGCCAGTGGCCATTTTGTACCGAAATTAGGTCCAATCAGTTTTTTGTCACAACTTCTACACAGCTCATATTTGTGAACTGATCTTCACGAAACTTCTTGGGTACCTTTGTTTTCATCTTGGGACAGGAATGAGTGTGTTTTGGGGTGCCTTTGTTATCACTGTGCTATGAGAACAAATATTTTGGGGTTCAGTCAGACCCATTCTGGGACGCAAAGATTTCTTTTCTAGTTTAGCATCTGACTGTCACCCACCTCTACAATACTTTACCTATACATTTGTTACAGGCAATGATCAGTATTTATGTACAGACCGTTACAATACTTTATATGTACCTTTGTTATCAGGTCATTACCTAGATGTTTGTCATTGCTGTATCACATACTATACATGTACATGTCTTTGTCTTTGTCTTGACAAGTTGAGCTACAGTGTCATTGACACTTTCATTTCAATCGTGCACTGAATGCTCCATTAGCAATGACTTGCAACCTTGTGATTATGAATATTCACAATCATGGCGCAGAATGGTGAATTACTGTTAAATTACAGCTGGAAACCTTAATTTAATCCCAAAGAGTCTCCGACATATTAATTCAGTAAACTGCAAATACAGCGCTACAGTGTTAATTTGTGCACCAGTCATTGTCGGAAGGGACTCCATTTCCATGGCAACACACATCTGTAATATGCTCTGATTTCCTGAGTGCAAAGTATTTGCACGAATTATCTCGAGTTTCAAGTTTAATAAAATGATTTCTTGCCTTGAGTCTGTTGTAAAATTATTTGTGTTCAGCAGTGAAACATTCCAGTTTGAATTGTCTCTAACACTGTTAACCCTTTACCCAACGCAGACGTATATCAAAATTTATTATTTTAAATATCATTTTTTCAAATTTTTCAAAAAATGTCAACAAAACCATATCATGTGACCCCTCATTGGAATGAGCTCGACAAGCCCGTTCCAATGAGTGGTCACATGATATGGTTTTGTTGAAATTTTTTGAAAAAATAATATTTTTTCAACTGATGTAAAGGGTTAATGACTTTATTCAACTCAAGTAGTAAAAATCTGATGCGACAGAAGTCAATTTTGTCACCTATTTTCACAGTATTCAGGTAAATGCAACACTTGAACGCGATACCAATTAGTGTAGCTGTTCCGAGAAAGGGGTATCGCAACTCCAAAGTTTCAAATAAAGGTTACTTCATGTTGTTTCTCTCATTATTCTGAGAAGTAAAGACCTGATTAGAGATTTTCAACATTGAATTTGGAAATCCGGACTGACAGGTTTTCTGTAATTGTTACGTTTTTAGTTTTGATAACAAAACCGAAACCGGACTGAATTTTTGGTTAACCGCACAGCTCTAGCCCAAGGTGAAAAACACGTTTCTATCAACTCGTGAAGAAGGGGTTGTCTGATTCAAAAAGGGTTGTGCAAAATTATTTTGCATAACCGTTCAGGAGTTATGCAAAATTTCCAATTTGTTCACCTATGTATTTAAAAAAAAATGCTTGTTTCTCTGGCAATTTTTTTCTCAATTTTACACTATTCTGTGGAAAAACTAATGTTTTCAACAGATCTTGTCAGCAGTAAAAATTTCCCATACTATTGTTGCAAATTTAACCAACTGTACATAGTTGATTCAACTTTCAGTCCTGCAAGTGCAAAATAGCATCAGTGAAGAGATTTTCCAGATAAAAAAAAGTGATGAGGCAGATTTTCAATGATGAGGGAGGTGGTTGAGAAACAAGTATTTTTTTTTTAAGAGCCTTACAAAATAGTTTTCTTTTTGATATTGGGGTTCAGTGGACCTCTCAACACCACATCAAAATGAACCGTGTTATGGCTGGAAGATGCTCAAAAGTTCGCCAAAAACATCCATTGTAACAGAGGTAATCAAATTTTTAACTTATATAAAATTATTAGGCTCAGATGTGACTTTTGTTCAGTTGGTTTGGAGACTGGTATATAATTAACATGCCATAATTATGACTTGTCACACTGTAGAAACCCATTCCATGGGGTTAAGTTCGACCTTAAAGAGACAGAGACAGTTCAAATAATGTGGGTCTGATTCCAACTAGAAATCTCATGATCAGACAAATGAGTCACCACAGCCTTGTGAACTGAGTTCATTCTGTGATGTGATGGACCAAACATGGTCTGGTGAGAATCAATATTCAGATGTGTCCAAAATCAACTGAAATGATTCCAATTTTTTTTTTATAATCACTGGTCATCAGCATTTAGCCAACAGGGGTCAATGAATTATTTATTTCAAACTGTGTTTGTTTTGACATCTTTTATTTTTCTGTTACATTTCTGAATGAATAAAGGTTTGAAAAACTTTGTGAAGTTCATTGTCTTCAACTACCTCAAAAATGACAATGCAAAGACATGCCAACTGGAAAGGAGGAGAAATGGAGAATAAAAGTCTGTTTTGTGGATTTCATGTGGGGTGTTTGTTTTGGTGATGTTGAAGGCATTGCAAAGATGACCGATTGGCAGGGGAGGGTGTAACCCTGATCTGTCCCGACTGTGATGGCTCTAGTCCTGACTAAGCAATATTCCAACTCGATCTAATCGGGCATGCTTTGATGATGTAGTTGGAATATTTGTCAAGATTATAGTTAAAAAAAATAATAAAAATCAGTTGGAAATTTATTAGTAAATAAATAAAATATACATGTAGTAGTCATGATGCAACTTCTTATTTTATTAAACCTTTTACTCAACGTAATGGCCAAAACTGGCCAGCGCTATTCACAAAAATCACCCATTTAGTTGGCATTATTTTTTCATTTTTCTGTCTCAAAACCATAGCAAATGACCCCTCATTGGAACAAGCTTGTTGAGCTCATTCCAATGAGGGGTCATAGGCTATGATTTTGACGTAAAAAATGAAAAAAATTAGTTATTCGAAAATTTTGTTTGCAAGTGTCATCTCCCTTTTGTGTTACGTAAACGGCTAACATACACTGTATCAGTTCACCAAATTGCCCCCCCCCCCCAACAGCACGAAATGGGTAATAAAGACTTCAAATGTGTGTGTGATGCAAGTCCAAGCATGAAATCTCATCTTTTAAGAGAGGACATCAATACTAGCAAGAGAGAATTGATATCTAACAACTCCAATCCTGATGCCCTGACTGGAAAATTTATTGGGGGTTGGGGAGAAGGGAGGACCCAAACCCCCCTCAGAAATGACCCTGATTTTGTTCACATGCAACAGATTTCTTGCAATTTACTTGGGGGCCTTTTTTTTCCACTACAATAAATTGCAACAAAACAATTTTATATAAACATTGTTCTTCTAATCAAGCAAGCTGTTTACAGTGTGAAGACATTAAGAGAGGCTTTCAGCAATTTTAGCCATTTATCCAATGAACTGGCCAAATTAACCCAGTGCTATACATCATAATTGCCAATAAAAGTTAGTTATTTTCCCAATTCTTGCTTCATAAAAAGTGAATGACTCTTCACTGGTATGAGTTCAATGGGAGGGTTCCAGCGGGGCCTTGAATTTGACTATGTGAATGACTCTTCACTGGTATGAGTTCAATGGGAGGGTTCCAGCAGGGCCTTGAATTTGACATGTGCCATTCAAGGCCTTGAATATTCAGGAATTAAAAACCCTTGACAAAGCATGTAATCAAAACGAGATAGGTTTATATGCCATAATTTGTGAAGGCATAGTCCTAACTGGGATCATCTTTAGCAATTCATTACTCTCTCTTCCCACTTCCCTTGAACAGAATTGAGAGGAGGAGGAGAACAAGCAGAGGATTCTGGACCCTGGCCAGATGCTAAGAGTCAGTGACAATAGCAAAACTGGAGTTTCACCTAGAAAAATATAACAAGCATATGCCATGAGATGGCAAAAATCCCCACCCACAAAGAGAGACATGAAGCTAAATGTTTATGAAAAAAAAAAAAGATCATCTTGGAATGCATGTCTATAGTAGTAAGGTTCGTGAAAAAACATGATATAAACAAAGTCCAAGAATGAGTCTACATTAAGCAATCCATCTCCATAGGAAACCTTGTCAATCCTTGTGCCCCTCAGGAGTGACAAAAATAGTCTGAGCATCATGCCTTTTCTTCAGTTGATCATATAATGTAAAATGTAGAGCTCCTCTATGAGGCCCCTTGATACAACCTATGTGGATTAATCTTAGTTACACACCTCTGGAGGGTACTGAATACAAAATTTCTAATTCTTCAGCTACATGGCCAATCCCCGTTCCCATAGGCAGAGCCCAAAATCTGCCCTCCCTAGCGATGTTGTATACCAAATATGAAAGCATTCTGACTGGTGGATTTGAAGAAGAAGATTTTTGAAGAAATTTCCTCATATTGTGCAAAGTTAAAATTTGGGCTACCATAGGGGCCCAAATATTAACCCAGGGAACAAAATTGAATCTGACTCCCCCCTCGAGATGTTGTATACCAAATATGAAAGCATTTTAACTAGTGAATCTGAAGAAGATTTTTAAAGAAATTTCCTAATATTGCACTAAGTTGAAATTTGGGCTACCATAGGGAGCCCAAATATTAACCCAGGGAACAAACTTGAATCTGACTCCCCTAGAGATGTTGTAAACCAAATATGTAAGGATTCGGACAGGTGAATCTGAAAAAGAAGATTTTTGAAGAAATTCCCTCATATTGTACTAAGTTAAATTTCTGCTTCCCATATGGAGCCCAAATATTAACCCAGGCACTCAAATTGAACAAACTTGAATCTGACCCCCCCTAGAGATGTTGTATACCAAATATGAAAGCATTCCAAGTGGTGGATCTTAAGAAGAAGATTTTTAAAGAAATTTCCTCATATTGCACCAAGTTAAAATTTGGGCTGCCATAGCGAAACCAAATATTAACCCACAGACCCGATTTGAACAAACTTGAATCTGACCCCCCTAGAGATGCTGAATACCACATATGTGAAAGCATTCTGACTGGTGGATCGGAAGAAGAAGACTTTTAAAAATTATCCCCCATATTGAATTAAGTTAAAATTTGGGCTTCCACAGAAAACCCAAATATTAACCTAGGGACTCAGTTTGAACAATCTTTAATCTGACCCTCATAACAATGATGTATACCAAACATTAAAAGATTCTGACTGGTGGTTCTGAAGAAGATTTTTAAAGCCCCAAGATTTTATTGCCCCAAGTTAAAAATTCGGCTCCAGTATTGAGCCTAAATATGAACCAATGGGCTTTATTTTAACAAACTTACTTGTATCTGACCCCCCCCCCCCCCACACCCCTATGAATGCTGTATACCAGAAAAGATGATTTAAATTTTTGCAAATATGCTGAGTCAGCATTTTTTCGATGCCTTCTACAGAACACCCTAACATAACCGATGGCAATTCTTTTTAACCATTCAATTCTACTGGTCCTAAGGATGCTTCACACCAAATAACAGCTCTCTGTTCAGTGTGGTTTGGGAAATATGGGCATTTGAAAATATTTCTATTTTTAGCTCCTGGGGTTCCATGGGGATGCGGGAATTTTTTTTTTGCACGAGTCAAGTACTTATGACCGAATAATACCACACACCATTTGGTTCAAATCGGACCATCGGTTCAGAAAATAGAAATTTTGGGCGGGGCCAAAAGACTTACCCCTCCCATTACAAAGCCAAATATTGCTTCATGAACTTCATTTGAACAAACTTTAAGCTTTCTGGGCGACGTTTAAATCGCTGGAACCTCAAACCAGCCCAATGTTGAGCATGCATTCTTTCACTTTAGAAAGCTGACCAACTTGTTCTCATAATAAGAAATGTTTCAACACGAAGTTGCACATGGTTCAATCTGTTGAGCGTTCTCATAAAAGACAGAATAACTACTTGATGGAATTGCATATGATATGGCAGCTGTTTTCAAAGGTGTGAACTGTCATTAACTGGTAGAGTGCTAAATTATTTTTGGCCATCAAAATTTGTTCACATATCTTTGCCTTGTTGTAATTTATGGGAGAGTGCCTACAGGCACTCTCCCATGAATTATAACAAGACAAGTCCTTACAGACCAAATAATATCACTTCAAAGATAATATGAAGCACATCCACTGAGTATGAAGCCTTCAAGTTGCAGTACCTTCACCTCAGAGTAAAGCCCAAATATGGGCTTCCAACACTCTACCAGTTAAGGAAAAGTATTCATTGAGTAGGAATAAAGCAAAATCATACTTTCCCCAAAAATTCCCTTATATTTTGTAGTTTAATAATAAATTTCTGCCCTTTGTTATTGAGCTACAAAAAGCCAAACTTTCAAAGCAGAAAACAAGTGACTTAATAAGTGTACTCTGATAACACAATTGTTCCATGATCTGCATAACTCAATCAACCCCCAAAGAAAAGCTAGACAAACTATATTCAATAGCCTCATAGCATATTAAATGCATCATGTGACCAAACCGTGCAATTTGTTTGGTCAGTATGTGCACTACATAACGTGAGTTGTAAAACTTCATTCAGTAGTAAATATCATTATGTGACATTTTGTTTTCTAACCAATCTTATTACTGCAACAAAATAAGAATGTGTTGAAAAAACATGAACTTCTATAGATCTAATTCATCTGTCAGTGTTAATTAAAATGACACAACAGTTTGCAGGTATACTGTACATTGGCTTCTACGAAGATTCAAAATTAGATTCGATTTGATTCGAAATTGGAATATTTTTGAATATACTTCGGCCATAACCGACAGCATTTACAGATTGTAAGTGATCACATTATTTTATATTGAGTATTCTTCTGAGTAGAAACGCAACTGACTTTTAGCGGTAACAGTGTTTGTAGCAATGTATCTATAACTGTACAACAGTTCTAGCTGCATCACTACAAACACTGTTACCACTACTACAACTGTTCATTTTAACTTCTTGCATTATGACCAGTGACCATTTACAAAACTTTCAAGTTTCGAACTTTGAAAAATTATTCATCTGTTCAACTTCAATAATAATAAAGATGATCACATTATTTTATATTGAGTATTGTTCTGTTTGATCACAGTTATTGGGTACATTGTCAAAAGCAATGGTTTTCTAAAAGAATAACTCTGATTATTATATAAACAGAAGTAGAGCAGGCTTTAATTTACAAACTGATCAACTCCATTCGGCATTGAATTATCATTTCATTTTAGTCATTCCGCATTTTTATTTAAACAAATGTCTTCACGACCGAATGGAGTCGATCCAGTTTGAAACAAAAGTTTTTTTCCAAGAAAACGTGATAAAAGTCAGGTCTCAGCCCTGTCAGTCAAGTTCATTTAAAAATGTTTATTGCTGCAGTTTCAAAGCTACAAAGTCAACAGTTCTAATAGCTTCAATCAACAGCTTGTATATTGGTTCATATCTCAGTTTATAGCATAGGAAATGGTGAGGTGAAAAAATGCACTCTATATAACTGTGTGTCTTTTAATTATTTTAGAAAACACTTTTCTTTTGATGACGTTAACTGTGATCTGATTCAAAATTCAATTTGAAATTCAATTTGTTTTCTCCAATTTGATTCGATATTCAATTCAATCATTATCGGCAATTCACAGGTCCCTAACAGTACACTCCTCATTTGTGTGTTTTAATCAGTGTAATGGTGTCTCAAATCTTTACCCGGTAATTTAATCTATTTTCTTAAAAATTAGAGAAGTGCAAAAAGAGAGCTTCTTGTTTCCAATTTAGAAGCATGAGTGCAATAGTGCTCCTCAAATCAACAGCACTGCTGATTACTTTTATTCAAGTAATCACGTTCACAATGTCATTATCAAGCACACACACCAAATTTCTGACAAAAAGGGTCAGAACTCTGACAAAAACTAAGGAAAATTAGTGAATATCGAACTTGACCAAGATCTCATAAATGTATGCCTGCAGCAAGTTTTGTTAAAATCTGATTACATTTGTTTAAGCTATTGCAAAATGGGCAGATGGACGGACAGACATATAGATGAGAGCTACATTGCGCAAGTTTTTTTTTTATCCAAATCATTGTGGGGTTCTAGTTTTGTCTGTATAGTGTCCCCTTGTGGGGTTATTTACTTGTACAAACCTACATTCTGGGGTTTTACTGTCAAATTACAAATGATATTTTTAGAAACTTTAGAAAAAACTGTGGGGTTAGATCTAAAAATAGAGATCTAAACCCCAGAGGTGAATAAAGCAGATATAAATGTGTGTACCCCACAACCCGGGAGAAACCACTTAACTGGTAGAGTGCTGGAAGCCCATATTTGGGCTTTATTCTGAAGTGCAGGTACTGCAACTTAAAGGCTTCAAATTCAGTGGCTGTTCATCATATTATCTTTGAAGTGATATTATTTAGTCTGTTAAGATTTGCCTTGTTACAATTTATAGGAGAGTGCCTGTGGGCACTCTCCTATAAATTGTAACAAGGCAAAGACATGTGAAAAAATTTTGGTGCCAAATAAAATTTAGCACTCTACCAGTTAATGCAGCAGTGAACTTAAAAATAACCCCACAATGTACCTCTGCTAAGAGTGGAGGAACAGGTGGACAGGACCCATTTCAATACCCCCTGCCAAACTCTGTTTGGTCAAGGAGATAATAATAATTATATACCACAAATGTGGATAACACATGTACCCAATGCAATAAGTTTATTTAAAACATTACAGAAAAGAGCTGTTCTTCATTTACATGAACATATCATCATAATCAGGGGGCCTTTCATGGTCGGGATCTGGTCTGAAATAAGAAAAAAAACTCGATCAAAATATGGAAAGTAGTTAACTGGCTGAGGGCTAAATTATTTTTGGTGGTCTGAATTTGTTATTCAGAATTTGCTTTATTACAAATTATTGGAGAAAGCCATCAGGCACTCTTCAATAATTTGTCATAAAAGAAATATATACAAACAAAATATTATTCACGGTTGACTGAATATGAAATATGAGCAAGGAAAATGTTGGCTTTTGCTCTGATACCCTCATTTTCTGAAAACCCTGATAGTGGCTTCTAGCACTGAACCAATTAAGAGCATTGTTTCTGTTTGTCTGTTGAAAAAATAAGAGTTCTTGTGGTTTATTTACAGGCTTCACTTGTAATTTTAATGTTTATGGCATAACTTGAACCACATTCATCAGTTTTCAAAACATTCAAGCAGGTTACTTTTTATAAATGCATTTGACAGGTTGGTCATTTTGAAGTGAATGATCACCCTTGCTCTTTCATGACTTGAAAATAAGGAGAGAGTAAACGCTCACCTTGAAAACCTTTATAAACATGCTCACCTTGAAAACCTTTATAAACTAAGAAATTCTAAAATCTGTGTTCACTAAATAAATCCAATGAAAACATAAAGTGTGGACAATTTGGACTTTCTACTACACCATACCTTCAGAGTCTAGTAATGACATAACCCTTTACCCAACAAATCTCCCTAAACCGCCCAGAAAATTAACTTATACGAGGCTCTGACAGCCTGAAATATCTCAGAGGTTTCTCAGTAAAACCATGCATATTTGGATATCATTGGAACCGGCTGATCAAGCCGATTCCAATGATATCCATATTTGCATAGATTCACTGAGAAACAATCATAAAAAATTCACAAAATATGAGATTTTGTTTATTCTTTTCAAAAAGCTGTGTTGGGTAAAGGATTAACAGTAATTTCTAGCCTCTAAAGGCAGCAAAGACATGACTACAAACCACTGACAAGGTAATTTGACTAATGGCCACAGGACCTCTTCTTGATTGTATGGTTAATAGCTTTCAATGGACAATTAGAAAGACTGTACCACAATTTAATATCATAGTGCATTGACCATTATACCAAATTACCATGCGTATTCAATGTTATACAATACAATAATGACATTGAGAAATATTCTTGGTACACCAGTAACAGCACACATGGAATCTGGATTGTGTGTAAGAACGTCATGTACGAACATATGTTATTGGACATAAGGCATCTGAGAGACATTAGGACGTGAATGAACAGCTTCAACATAAAACAGTGTCAAGCAAGTTAACAAGCTAGAAAGTTATGAGACCACCAAGATGATATTTTTCTTTCAATACAGTGGAACCCTGTTAATTGAATTGTCACTTTGCCAATGGAAATATTAAATTAACAGAGAATGTCACTTTCCTGTATTCCAGAGATAAACTTAGCTTTTATTCCATTATATCTTGTTTGACAGAGCTTCATGAGCCAAACAAGATATAATAGATTAAATGACTGTATTGGATGTACAGAGGCTGAAGAGGTCTATAAACAAAGGAAAACTGGGGAGATTCAGGGTAATTTATTGACAGGTTACTAGATTTTTTATTCAATTACCAGGAGTTTACTCTTTAACCTATATTCAATTAACAGGTAAAATTTGGACTGAAGGTATGTTAAATGGTTTTCAGTTGGGAAATTATATTCAATTAACAGGGTTATTCTGTTAAGAGATATCCAATTAAGTGGGTTCCACTGTATATCTGCATTGTTCACATAGTCCATGATATCCAGTCCCCTGTATTCCACCCTTGTTGTGTTCTGTCTTATACTATGGGGGCAGTTGCCTTCTTGAATCTTTTCCCAGGAGGGCATTAGTTGTGAGTAACCAATGATTGGCAACCGCATCTGACATCGGTTGATTTTAAGCCATCAGTTGACAATAGGTAGAAGTGTTTGAACATCGGTTTATCCGGTGGTTACAAGGAACACTACGGGATCAAAATTGTTCATATTTATGTTTGATTCACGACTTCATACAAGCAGTAACAAGCTTAATAAGTTGCCACAATGACTGGCAGTAGTGTTGAAATGATATGCCGATTATTCGACATTCATTAGTGTCAGTGTAACTTTTACATGGAGTGGGATTTTATAAATCATGAAGCACCCCAACGATACTATGAACTACTATTTCATCGTCTGATATCACTGTCAGTTCATTTGTAAACAATCTAGTTACCTAATTCTTCTTTAATCACTGTCAACACAAAGTGGACAATAACAAATGAACACAAAATACACTCATCAGCTGGTCGTTTTCACAGTCAAGAGTATAACTTCAATCTGTTGTTGATGTTACTTAGTTATGTAAACAATCTAAAAATAGTGTCTGGCCATTTTGTGCATGGACTTCAGGGATTGGTTATCATTTGTGAAACATTATATTTTTCCATTCTCAATTTTCTGGCACTAGACGTGTAAATACGATCTACAAAATGGAGTGAATTGCAGCGTTAGAAGCTATTTGAAAACACAGCCGTTATGAATTTATTTTCAGTTGTTGATTTCCACCCCACAACGAAAACAATCTGAATTACTGTGTACAAAACGGGACCTACTTTTGTTTTGACATGTATATCCATGTGGGTTTCGAATCGGAAATTCAAATTAGAACATAAATCAGTAATTAAATCAAGAAAATAAATATACATTATTTAATTGCCTTTTGATATATTTTATTCAATTTCATCTTGAAACTAAATTTAAATGGAGGTGGAATTTAAAATATTACGAGAGTAAGTCACCTATTTTCGCATTGATCAAAGACGCTGCAATGTTAACATGTCTCCGCTGACGTCGTATTTTTATTTTGATACACACAGTGACTCGCTCTTGAGATCAACAGACATATCAATCTTACTGTACTGTAAAATTAACTCTATTCTATGCGTTTTTGAACATGCTACTCTTTTTGGTTGTGACTTCTGACACTCACAATTGGCCGATTGTGCACTCAAATAATCGGCAAACGGATGACGGTTGGAAATCCTTATTGGTTAATCACTAGGAATTAGAGATCATATGACCTGCATTTTTGAAAACCAGTATTGGTTTTTATCTTTCATCAAGAACGTATTTTCCTCAATACAAGTAAAACATTTAGATAAAATACAAATTTAACAAAATACAACTGCACGTGCAATCATTTGATTCAGAGTAATGAGTTATTACACGTCAAGTTCACTTTTGATGATAGTCATTAAATGAAAAGTAAATCACCAGCTCAACGAAAAAAATTAGACTAGATCATTTTTTGGCTATTATGATATTTTTATACAGGCCTACCATGTGTTATACATGAAAAATAAAACATGGAAACAGACGACAGGAACTTCAGTGGTTATAGTACATGTAGAACAATGAATGGAAATTATGTCACGCACAGTACAAGAATGCAATACAGTAGAATCCTCTTAATTGAATATCCATTTTGCCAGTGAAAATTATTATTATTCAATTAACAGGAGTATACAATTAACAGGGATTTGGTCAGTTTCCTGTGTTCTGGAGGTAAACTGAGCATTTATTCTATTATATCTTGTTTGACAGAGCTCATAGAGCTCTGTCAAGCAAGATATAATAGAATAACTGCCTGTATTGGATGCAGTGAGGCCAAAAAGGTTGATAAATAAGGGGAATTTGGTGCATGTCAGAGTAATTTTTTCGACATATTACAAAAATTTATATACAATTAACAGGAATTTACTCTACAACCCATATGCAATTAACAGATCAAATTTGTACTGAAGGTATGGTAAATGGTTTTGTGTTTGAAAATTATATTCAATTAACAGGGATATACAGTTAAGAGATATCCAATTAAGTGGGCTCCACTGTACCATGATCTTCAGTCATAAATAATCAGTTCACAGATGCTGAATGATTGTCAAAACAGACGTTGTTCCCCTATGCGAACAAGTTAAGAAAGGGGAGGAATATTGTAAGATAAATTGGTTATGCCATCATGTGGGTTTCTAAAATGGTATATTGAAGTATCAACCTCATCTCTGGGTTATATATCGATGAGTCCCAATGCACAGAGGCAAGGTCTCTACTTCAATACACCATCTTGGAAACCCACATGGTGGTAATAACCCATTATGTATGTGCATCTATTTGTCCACAAGATTGCTTGTCTGGCTGCTCAACAGACTTTTATTTTATGCAATAACTTGAAGGCCTGTGGGCATTTGTTTATGAAAGTTCCAAGGAACACAAATAACTTTCAGTTTGCAGATGTTTTAGGATTCAGAAAAAAAGAATCTGGATAACACAGAAAATGATGCCAATAAATGACATCACCAAAAAATGGAAACAACATGCAATATAAACTGGGTAATCCTGATGAGAGTGAAAGTGCATTCACTGCATTTGCAGTACTATTGTAAAAACAAATAATTCTTTAAAGTAATTTCACACCGTTAATCTTAGAATTGAACAAGATACTTACCCAGGCCTCATACCTGGAGGTCCAAATGGATCAAATCTTGCACCTGGTGGAACTGCACCACTGTAAGCAAACAAAATTTCATTTTCAAATAATCTGTTCTGCATGCAGTTTAAATGACATAGAAGACAACTTCATGTGGATTACCATAACTATTTCCAGTGCCAAGAATGATTTGAGTGACCCAGAATAAGACTCTTTCCTGAAATTTAATTTACTTAACTGTCACCCACTTACCTCTATTCTGGGAGATAGCAAGGTTTGTAAAATTAGTATAGCCCAACCTTTCAAAGAGAGTATGGTAACTGGTTGAAAGTCAGTGTCACTGCATGTATCTTAGAACTGTGGAGATTTGGAAAGGTTTGCCACCCCAGAAATACTAGTAATATTGTTAAATTTGATCCCATAATGGTGCATTCTGCAGTATTCAGCAGCCTTTTTCAGATTTCTGGAAATTTTCCAGATGCGTCTTATCTTGACATTTGGCTGCAAAATCTGACAATGGTATTTTTTCCCCAGGGACTAGAGTTTTGGGAATTTATGAGTTTGGAAAGATTTTTTAAACATTTATTAAGTATTTTATCAAACATATTTTTTATGTTATTTATCGTCAGTTTTTGGCTTCTTGAAATTTTAATTTTAATGAATCACTATCACTGTCTGTTATAGCTAGCATTAGCATTATATAGCTGACTTTACTTGTTTTGTCTAATGTGACATGACAGTAAACAAGCAGAGGTGCTGTGTGTGGGACATAGGGGCATGTCCTCACTCACACAAACCTTCCTAGATTGAAAACAAGCCCTACCTTTGCCCCACTCAACCACCCCTTCCCCTCAATCCCCCTCCAAAAAAACAAGAGGCCCCAGGGGGTCCGAGGGCACACATCTGACATGGTAGCCTAAATATCAACTCAGGGAATTGATTTCAAAATGTTGCATCTGCCCCTCCTAAGAAAAGCTTATACCAAATATCTAAAGATTCTGACCAGTGGATCTAAAAAAAAAAAGATTTTTAAAGAATATTACTCATATTGAACTAAGTAATAATTTGGGCTCCCACAGGGAGCCCAAATATGAACCGAGGGACTTGGCTTGAACAAACTTGAATCTCACCTCCAGTGGGATGCTGTATACCAAATATCAAAAGATTCTGAGTGGTGGATGTGATGAAGAAGATTTTTGAAGAATATTCCTCATATTGAACAAAGTTATAATTCTGGCTCCCACAGTGAGCCCAAATATGAACCCAGGGACTTGGCTTGAACAAACTTGAATCTCATCCCCCTAAGGATGTTGCATACCAAATATCAAAACATTCCAACTGCTAGATCTTAAGAAGAAGATTTTTAAAGAAAAATTCCTCATTTTGAACTAAGTCACAAATCGAGCTCCAACAGTGAGCCCAAATATGAACTTAGGGACATGGCTTGAACAAACTTGAATCTCACCTCCCTAAGGATGCTGCATACCAAATATCAAAACATTCTGACTGATGGATCTGAAGAAGAATATTTTTAAAGACAATTCCCCATTTTGAACTAAGTTATAATTTGGGCTCCTACAGTGAGCCCAAATATTAACCAAGGGACTTGGCTCGAACAAACCTGAATCTCACCCCCAAGCATGCTACTTACCAAATATCAAAAGATTCTGATTGGTAGAGCTGAAGAAGATTTTTAAAGAATATTCCTCATACTGCACTAATTTAAACATTTGGGCACCCATTGAGAGCCCAAATATGGACTCAGGGATTTGTTTTAATAAACTTGTGAAACAATTTTCCAAAGATGTTATATGTGAAATATGAAAGCTTTTGGAGCAGTGGTTTGGGAGAAAAGTAGTCCTAAATGTTTTTCCCATTACCCACAGTGTTAAAAAATGATGACTCAGCACTTTTTCAAAGTCCGACAAAAGTACCCCATGATAAAACCGATAGCAATTTTTTTTTACCATTCCATTCTGTTGGTCCTAAGGAAGCTTCACACCAAATAAGAATTCTCAGTGCTGTGTATTTTTGGAGATATGGGCATTTTAATTTTTTTCTATTTTAGCTCCTGCAGTTCCCATGGGGCAATGGGCAAATTTTTTTGTCATAAATTAAGTACTTACACTGACTTACAACTCAAAAAGCCCTCATTTCAAATTTGGTTTAAATCTGCCTCTCGGTTTGGAAAATAGAAATTTGGGGCGGGGCAAAAATTCTTGCCTCTCCCACGAAGGCAAATATAGCTCCTCGAACTTCTCTTGAATAAATCTGAGTCTACACTTCAAAAGGAAGCTGCACACCAAATACAAAGTCTCTGCTACTGCTGGTTCATGAGAAAAAGATTTTTAAAGATTTAAGCACACTTTTTGGGCGTGGCCCTACCGAGGGGCGAGGCAATTTGATTTGAACAAAATCAAAATGCAATGTCATAAACTATTATCTCAAATATCAATTAAATTGGTTCAACGGTTTGGGAGAAGATGCAAACACCATGTTCACGCACGACGTGTGACGGACAACGGACGGTGAGTGATCACTATAGCTCCCATGACTGACAGTCAGGCGAGCTAAAAGCCCAAAATCTGGATCTGCCACTGCAGAGAACACATCCTCAATCATGAAAAATTGATAAATATCCATTTAATACATACTTCCGTTTATGTTTTTGTGAACCAGGCAATCCAGCAGAAGTGAACATTTTAGGTGTCATGTCCATTTGTTTGCATATCAGAAGATAATCCAGGTTGTCACACTCATTTTTGTGAGAGCATGTCACACCTGAATAAACTTTTGAATTGCCAATTTGTTCTGATGTACCTGTAAGTGAGTCATCATCAGTAACATTATTTGTGTTACAAAAATTGCAACCTTCAGTCTCTACTGTACCACCACTAAAGTCAGTGTCACTGCTTTGTTTGGAAGAATTGGAAATGTTTGCATCTTAGGTGATTTTTGTGTTCACCTGACATGATTCACGATAACAAAACAAGAAAGCATTCAGATTCCCATTGACCCATCACTGTTTTGCTGTCAGGAATTACTCATGTACATTTGCTATATACAACCGAGACGATAGCCACAATTGGAAAATGTTTGGAAGCAGAGATTTCAGTTCCTGGTCGTTTCTTAACCCTTTACCCAATGTAACGGCCAAAACCGGCCAGCGCTATTCTCAAAAATCGCCAATTAATTTTCAAAATATTTTCATTTTTTGTCTCAAAAACATAGGTTATGACCCCTCGCTGGAAAGAGGGGTCATAACCTATGTTTTTGAGACAAAAAATGAAAAAAATTAATTATTCAAGAATTTTTTTTGCAAGTGTCGTCTGCTTTTCTTGTTAGGTAAAGGGTTAATCTATTTTCAGCCAGCCTATTAAAAGAAAGACAAGGTATACAAACTATTTTCCTTGCCATTTTACCTGCCGCAGACATCATACCAGCTTATGACATATTACTGCAAAAAATGATTGACCCAGAATCAACAAAGCTGCTGGAGTTTATGGTGTATGTGGAGACAACTTGGCTAGAAAGCAATATTGAGCGTGGAGAAATGGTTGGTTTATGGCAGGAGTATAAGAAAAAATAAAGGATATCACAACTCCCTGAGAAAAACGAGCATCCATGGTGAGATAATGTTCACACATTTATACTTAACTGTAAAAGATATCATTCAAAATACATGTACAAATAAATGATTAATTGTAATGTCCACATGGAAAGAGTCTAATAAAAAGCTAGTTATGAATGATCGGTAACAGAATCATTATCAAATGCAGAGCCTGAAGAGATGTACTGATCTTTAATTAAATCTTCCATCTTGTTTTTCAATTTTTCAGGGAAACCTACCTTTTTATCTACTTTTAACCCTCCTTCACCAAGAAGCAAAGAAAATATCTGTCTATGTGAAAATGGTGTCGGAAGGAAAATTGTGAAGACAGCAAAGGAATGAAACCAGGGAAATACAGAGAAAACTGACGCTGCTATCAAGCAGTTGCTTTTCACAAGCTCTTTCCTGCGTGAATGTGACAAAATTTATGGACCAAAGGACATTTAAACTGATTTAATTAATTAATTTTAATCATAATAACTGTAAATAAAATGTATGTTATATCTTTTAATTTTTTCCTCTGTACATAAAATTTGAGATTCAGTATATTTACACTATTTAATGTTTTCAAAAATATAAAAAGAAAATAAAATTACAAAAAATGTTAAGCACTGTTCTGTCGTTTTTTCTGTTGTACCCCCCCCCCCCCCCCCCCCCACCCCCCTCTTCTAGAACATCATAGGTGGCAAAATCGCTAGGTGGGAAAAAATGCCCAGTGGCAAAAAGATTTTCAAGCATTTTTACGTACTTGTGGAGTCTGATAGGCAAATTTAAGGACTTTCCAAGCCATTGAATTTTGATTTTTTAACTTCCAGGCCTTTCAAGGACCGTGGCAGCCCTGTAATGTGAACAGACTCAAAGACTTCCGCACGATGGCATGTCAAGTTAAGCTACAAACAGACAATATTTGGGGAATCTCTATTTAAAAACCACCAGAAAAGTAAATGGTACACAGATGAACTTTCGGAAACAAATAACACAAATTGTTCTGTAATTCAGTTCTAAAGAAAATGACCAGTTGTATCAATATCTGTAAGTTTCTTGCTTGCAAATAGTCAGGATCAATGTTCTCTTGACTTTATGTACATCGCACACTTTCTGGCAGTTTCTAAGATGCAGTGAAATCAGCTTCATGGATGTTTTTCTTGAAAACATTTTCCCCATGCCAGGACTCACTTCAAACGATAGCAAGCTGTAGACAGCGCACACCTCCCATTTTCAAAATCAAATGACTGCATTTTGATTATACATGTATTCCAAGAAAATCTCATTTTCATTTCAGTATTCAGACTATTGATAACCCTTAGGTTTTTGAGTTATACTAGATACTGAGTTTGAATTATTTATTTATTAATATTTATTTATTGGTGTTTAGGGTCACATACTTATGCACAGTGACTAATTGTGACCGTGACAGTTTTAAGGGTGGAGGAAGCCAGAGTACCCGGAGAGAACCACCGAGCACCGATGAGCAACTGACAGCTCCTCAACATACTAACTCTGTTCAAGCAGGGTTACAGCGGTTGAAGACATGTGCACCATCGACGTGCAGTATGCCTTAGTACACAGTGTCATTGTGCCCCGATGTTGGCAACCACTTTTGTCGTTAGAGGAATGGTTTCCGGCGAAAAACTCCTAGGGGTTTCAATTTGAAACATTGAAAGTGTGTTCATGTTCATTCATAGGGTCTGTAGATGTGCATAAAGGTTTTGGATTTTTGATTCGGCCCTCGGGGGCGTAAGGGGCACCACTTTTGTCGTTAGAGGAATGGTTTCCGGCGAAAAACTCCAAGGGGTTTCAATTCGAAACATTGAAAGTGTGTTCATGTTCATTCATAGGGTCTGTAGATGTGCATAAAGGTTTTGGATTTTTGATTCGGCCCTCGGGGGAGTAAGGGGCACCACTTTTGTCGTTAGAGGAATGGTTTCCGGCGAAAAACTCCTAGGGGTTTCAATTCGAAACATTGAAAGTGTGTTCATGTTCATTCATAGGGTCTGTAGATGTGCATAAAGGTTTTGGATTTTTGATTCGGCCCTCGGGGGCGTAAGGGGCACCACTTTTGTCGTTAGAGGAGTGGTTTCCGGCAAAAAACTCCTAGGGGTTTCAATTTGAAACATTGAAAGTGTGTTCAAGTTCATTCATAGGGTCTGTAGATGTGCATAAAGGTTTGGGATTTTTGATTCGGCCCCGAGGGGTGCAAGGGGCACCATTTTTGTCGTTAGAGGAATGGTTTCCAGCGAAAAACTGCTAGGAGTTTCAATTCAAAATACTGAAAGTGTGTTCATGTTCATTAGTAGGGTCTGTAGATGTGCATAAAGGGTTTGGATTTTTGATTCGCCCCCGAGGAGCGCAAGGGGCACCATTTTTGTCGTTAGAGGAATGGTTTCCGGAGAAAAACTCCTAGGGGTTTCAATTCGAAACACTAAAAGTGTGTTCATGTTAATCAATAGGGTCTGTAGATGTGCATAAAGGTTTTGGATTTTTGATTTGGCCCCGAGGGGCGCAAGGGGCACCACTTTTGTCATTAGAGGAATGGTTTCCGGCGAAAAACTCCTAGGGTTTTCAATTCGAAACATTGAAAGTGTGTTCATGTTCATTCATAGGGTTTGTAGATGTGCATAAAGGTTTTGGATTTTTGATTCGGCCGCGACAATAATCACAAATGCGAATGCGGGGATATACTATAGTGTGCTTTGCACACAAATGACACCCCTCTAGTTGAAATTGTTTGAACAAATTTAAAAAATGGTATTTAAAATAACAAATTTTGAAATTGTCTGCATTGGGTAAAGGGTTAATTCAAGTGTAGATGAAAAAAAAACAAACATTTAGCATGACAAATCTTTCAATGAATTCAGAATCTAATACTCTCTGTGAAGTTGCATGAATTTCTTATTTCATATATATTACCGAGGAAGTTGTCCTGGATGTGTGCCTGTAGGATCCGGTCTGAATGCACCACGAGGACCACTTCTCATGGGATCCATAAACATTCCACCTCTTCCTCTTCCAAATGGGTCTAAATCACTTCCACCAACATCGAATTCTGAACCTGTGTAATGCCTGAAGAGAAGCAAAAATTATAAAAATAAGACCATCATACTTAAAGCTTAAACTTTCAACAGTTTTATCATAACTCAAGACAGTAGCCATGATGGGGGGGGGTGTACATCTGCAGGGCTTTGAACACGTAAAATGTTTGCCGCACTCCTCCCAAAACTTTGGCCAACTGCAAATTTCACATAACAAAGAGCCACAAAATGGTCTTCAATATAGGGCTACATACTACAAATGCCAAGGATTCACTCTCTGAGTACAGAATTTTGCACCATTTTCTCAAAGACGCCTCCTGAACACTCCACAATGGCCTTATGAATATCATGTTTGTCCTCCCCCCTCCCCTCCCTGCACATCCCCCAAAAAACCCACAGGTTAGGTACTCCCATACTTGGGAATTCTGGCAATGCATCTGAGTCAAGCAGATAGATAATTGAGCATAAAGAACAAGATCTGATAATTACAGGTGGTGTGCAAAATCTTTCTCTGACAGTGTAAACAACTAAACATCTTTGTTTACATTCGTCTTTGTGAATGAAATGTTTGGGAAGATCTTTCAAATTCTTTTTCATAAGTATGTCACCTAAAGAATAGGAGATTAATTCAACCTACTGAGCATTTTCTATAATTTTTCATAAAATCAAGTCAATAATCATTCTCTCACCTATTGAATAATATTGATAAATTTGGCAAAAAAACCTATTATTTGGTGAAAAGACATGTTGTGCAAATGCCATCTCGATATAAAAGATTAAATACTAACAGTGGTTGGAATGAGGTTAGAGAGGTCCATAATCATGGGTAATTCAATTGCTATTGAAGTAATTCTTTGACAGATCACAGGATTTTTTTTATTCAACTAACAAGTGTGTAATCACTTATCTTTATGCATTTAACAGGTCAATTTTGTATTGAAGGTATGATAAATGGTTTGGTGTTTCTAAGTTATATGCAAATAAACATGTTACTCATTTAAGAAATACCCAATTAAGTATCCCTCTACTGTAATGTGTATACATATTAGCTGAAGCCTTTTATAGTCAGATATGTGGAAAGTTACCTTAAACCACTGCACACCTTTGACGAAATATCAAAATTCTAACTGCAAATTTTTTCTGTAATGCAACTAGGAATACCAATTAAACCTTGTTTAACAGAGCTCATCTATCTCTGTCAAACAAGATTTAACTCTTCACCCAACTAACGGCCAAAACTGACCAGCGCTTTTCACAAAACTCACCATTCAATTTTAATTAGTTTTTTTTTCATTTTTTGTGTCAAAAACAAAGCTGATTATGCCTCATTGGAATAAGCCAGTTCCAATGAGGGGCAATAAGCTATGTTTTTAACACTAAAAATGAAAAAAATTAGTTATTCAAGAATTTTGTTTGCAAGTGTCGTCTGCCTTTTGTGTTTGGTAAGTAATTTAATGGGTTAAATTCCATGTTACATTATGGGAAAAATTTGTTGCTTGAAATTTCCAAATTTTGACATCAGTGTGCATGAACACCAATAAATAAATACAGCTTTACCATTTACCTAAAATAACAGCCATCCTGGCTAGTCCTATTCACAATAACTGCCATTCAAATTTTACTGTTTTTCCCACATTTTGTCTCAAAATCAGCTTATGATCATTCACTGGAACCATCTCATCAGGTTCTTTCCAATGAGAGGTCTTAAGCCATATATTTGAGGCAAAATATGAAAATTTATCACTCAATAACATATATTGGAAATCAGCAAGACTGTCTCTTTTTCAAATTTCCCTGAGTACTGTAGAATCAAGAATGGACATTGCTTATATTGCAAATGGCATACAGGGCTTGGAGCCCATGCTGAGAGTTTCCTTTAGTACCAACCACCTAGCGAATTTGACATGATCAGACTGGCCTTTACCCTAAAACAGTGCATTAACCCTTTACCCAATGCAGACGATATCAAAATTTATTATTTTAAATATCATTTTTTTTATTTTTTCAAAAAATTTCAACAAAACCATATCAGGTTACCCCTCATTGGAAAGATCTCGACAAGCTCGTTCCAACGAGGGGTCACATAATATGGTTTTGTCGAAATCTTTTGAAAAATAATATTTTTTCAACTGCTGAATTTGCATATTACGCGGGCGGATGTGGCCGATTCGTTGGGTAAAGGGTTAAAATTAATAGCCATGTGAAGGCAATAAGCCATAGGAAACTTACTGATGTCGACTGGAACTTGGATGTCGTGAAGGAACTCGAAGTGGATCAGTATCATCCCTATGACTTGGTTTGGATTTTGATGCTTTGGGGGAAGAAGGAGTACCTTTTAATTTTGAAATGATATCCTTATGCACCTTCCTATTAAACTGATCTATTCTATGAAACATGCTGAAAAAAGAAAACAAAAATTGGTAACTTAACCTCGCAAATCCCAAACTAACAAGGACAGGGCTTATATTTCGACGAGAATCGATTCATGCAAATATTCACGCAACAAAACCAGCGAGAATCCATGTAGATTCTCGCTGCACCCTCTGTTTGGAATTTGGATTAGTGTGAACAGAACAGCGGCAGCAAATTAACCAATACAAGACTAACATAACCTGAAATATCGTGACACTTTGTCAATAAAATTGTACAAATATGGATGTCATTGGAACCAGCTCAATAAGCCGGCTCCAATGACAGCCATATTTGTAAGGTTTTGTTGGTAAATATTGTTTATTTTTTTTAAAAATAATCAAATTTAATCTATGTTTTAAAAATTAAAGAGCTGTGTCGGGTAAACATATGTTATCAGTATATAACAGGGGTTCAATCACAGGGGCCTCATGGCCTCCACGGAGACTCATAGCAGATATGGATTCTCGCAACCATTTTCGTGAGAATCCAAATGGATTCTCCCAAATTTAGATGAAATGTTAGACCTGAAGGAGTTATGTCAACTTATTTATCATTTTCTCTCAATCTGGCACTCCTTTTGATTAGGCCCTACAAAGTCGATCTTCTGTTTCTAATGCCATTTTTTGGTAAAATTGCATGTGGGTGGATGTTTTTATTTTTTATTTTTGTAATTATTTCTTTGCATGAATTCAAAAGTTCATGTTCTTGGTTTGTTTTATGTTTTAGGCCTCATAATCTACAGAATAGCATGGGTGGTGGTGTATTTCATCCCTTGAGTGCAAGAGAGCTTTGAAATGCTAAAGCATTGCACAGTCTTGCTGCACTCAAGGGACAAATGTATCGATTTTATTAATGTCTTGGGTAAAATATCGACAAAAACCATTTGATTTTTGTTTAAGTTTGCATTGGTTATAAAAATAGAGCATCCGGCAGCCAAAATGACCATGCAGGAGGGCCTGAGAAACAGATTTTAAACTTTTTAGGCCTTACAATGATTTTTTTAATTCAACATTAGACATAAACATAATTAAAGTTACTTTATATCAACAAGACATATCAAATGATATGCTACATGAATGTAGTGTATTGTTTGACCACTACAATTTGTAATACAGAATTTACAACACTTACAACCTGAATGAACTAAAGAGAATATTACTTGCCTATCATAATCGTCCAAATCATCACTCGCATAATGTGATATTCTAATATCCATGCTCATCACTTTCTCATCACTAACTCTCTACAAAGGAACCAGAAAAAAAAGTTAGAGGTCAGACGTCTATTTAAATTACAAAATAAGCAAACCTGAATTTTAAAGAGGCTTGTACTTATTTACTAATACAATGTACTCTGAATATTCATTTAACCTTTTAATCCTTTCCTAATGTAACAGCAAAAACCACCAAGCATTCTTCACAAAAAGTTCCATTTAACTTGTTTAAGTTTTTCATTTCTTGCATTAAAGACATGAGGGGGTCATATGCCACATGTATGTGTTTTGAGGAAAAAATGAAAATATTTAGTTATTCAGACTGGGTATTCAAGAAATTTTTTTTTGCAAATGTCGTCTGCAGTTCCAGTTTAACTGGTTGAGGGCTAAATTATTTTTCAGAGGTAATTTGAAACATGAGTATTTTTGTTCAAAGATGCCTTGAAACTACCAAGGGATGCCTTAGTTTATGAAATTTTGTTCATGAACAATTGTTTTGTTACAATTTATTGGAGAGTGCCTGTTGGCACTCTCCAATAAATTGTAACAAAATAATTTTATATCAACATTTATTTTCTACTGCTAAGAAAACACCAAGCCTATGAAACAATATAAAACCACTAAAGTGGCTTTCAGCACTTTTCAATAGAACCATGATAGTGGCTTCTGGCACTCAACCAGTTAAAAAAAAGGGGGTTAATGTCATTTAATCTTCAAGTTTCATAAGTAACCAATCAAACTTTGTTTCTAAAACATACTTTATGACTGTTCAATGAAAATTTTGTGTATAGGACAAAGTAAAGTTGGCCGTTTTGTGAGGCAAGATGTTATAGGAGTAACAATGTATATACACCTTGCTTCTGACATGATATGACCCAAGCTGTAGAAAGTGTAAATAAACCCCAAAAAATAAATACCTGGGAAGAGTGGGCACTTTTAACTGACAAACAATTAGAATCCACTTAACTCCTGCACACTGATGTTAGATTTGTTGATCTGCAAAAGTTCTCAACAAAGGCATAAGCAAGCTGACTTTATTTATTGTCACCAGTCGCCTGGACTACTGCAATTCCTTTATGTACGGTTAAACACAGAGCAGACTTTATTTATTGTCACCAGTTGCCTGGACTACTGCAATTCCTTAATGTACGGTTGTAAACGGTCCCTTCTACATAAGCTGCAGCTTGTCCAAAACTGTGCGGCCAGAATGATTCTTAAAAGGAGGAAATCGTGTCATATAACACCCTTACTGTACCACCTTCATTGGTTACCCACTGAAAAACACATTGATTTTAAAATCATTGTAACTGTCTATAAACGTCTAAATGGAATGGCCCCTACATATCTCAGCAAACTACTTCAACGATACGTTCACACACGATCTCTGAGATCCTCCTCCACAAATAATCTTTGTCACAAGACCAGTAACCTTGTTACTGCTGGAAATCGGGCCTTTTCCATTGCCGGACCTTTTCTCTGAAACAATCTGCCTGATCACTTGAAATCACCACAAACATATCAGTCCTTCAAAACTAACCTTAAGACGCACTTATTCGGTAAAACCTATACATAAAATGTCCTTCTAAATTTATGATTAACACAGAGCTGACTTTATTTATTTTAATTTTGTAAAGCCTGAGAGCACATTTGCGTGGGTCATGGCTGTAAACCGTATTTATTAATATTATTATTATTTATTATTATTAGACTCCAGAGAAATTCTGATCTTTGGCCAAATCCTGATGACAGGTTTTGATTAATGACTATGAAAGGTATTAAAGTTTAATCCAACCCTCTACTCATCGATGAAAATACATCAAAATTTCAACCTTCAAATTTTTCCCATAATAAAACATGGAATTTAGACAATTCATTCTTGTATAACAGAGCTCATTGAGCTCTGTCAAACAAGACTGAATTGGTTAAATTTTAAGTGTATTATAGGAAAAATCTGCTGCTTGAAGTTTCGGGATTTTGAGCTCAGTGTGCAGAGGGTTAGGCACGGAATTGTTGAAATAATATCACTGTTCTTTACATAGTCACAATCGGGGTTGAGGCACAAAACCTTACACCCCAATGGTCTAAAAATAGAAAATAAATAATATAAATGCTCAATAACAAAAAAGTTCTCAAAGTTTTTAGTATGACAATGCCTCAAGATCTCCACATATACTTTGATGTATGCAGAAAATAAATATGTTGATGATTTGCATATGTTTAACCCTTTACCTAACGTAACAGTCAAAACCAGCCAGCGCTATTCTCAAAAATAGCCAATTAATTTTCATTATTTTTTTCATTTTATGTCTCAAAAACATAGGTTATGACCCCTCATTGGAACGAGCTCATCGAGCTCGTTCCAACGAGGGGTCATAACCTATGTTTTTGAGACAAAAAATGAAAAAAATTAGTTATTCAAGAATTATTTTTGCAAGTGTCGTCTGCTTTTCAGGTTAGGTAAAGGGTTAAAACATATTTTAGTAATTATTGACAAAAATAAGTGCCAAGATTGGAACGCTGATATAGTAGATTTATTCGTTTTCATGTACAGTAAATGCCATGCCATTTGATAAAGTGAAAGCTGTTACACTACAGCATAACAGATTTCATGTCATAAAACTTCATGGTTTGGGAGGAGTTTGGGAAGAGTTATTATATTGATTGACTTGATTCCAACATGGGGGTGGGTGGAGGGATGAGGCCTTGGGGGATGGGGGTAGTTCGAATGGCTATGTTTTTCACTGATATTTCAGCAATCCAATTGTATAGAGGCAGAGGTTGAACGCCTCTTATCCACTTACTTTGATTCCCCAAGTAAACATTCTCCTCACAGTGACCTTTGCAAGAATAACTCCACCATCCTCTTTGGGTAGAGGTAATACCTTTTGTGGTCGGGCTCACTCCTACACTGGGTCCCACCCAAAGGAGAGGAGGGCATTCAACTTTCCATGATTAATGATCACTTGAAAAGACAGCCTGCGAACACAACCAAGATTAAAACACTTGGGAGGAGAAGAAAGCATAATGTGTCAAGAAAGAGATGGAGTCTGCAACTGCCACTTCTTCCCCACCACATTAGTCTAAATCATCCACCCACTAACTACTCCCCAGGAGGAATCAATGGGGTCGACCTCTTCACTAGAGAATACAGAACAGCCATGGAGGCAGTAGATATTATAGTGTCATCCTACAAAGTTACAATAAAATCCCTTCATTAATATGACCTGTAGACTGTGCTAAAGATTTTCAGACTTTGGGCCCGCAAAGCCATCAAGGTTGACCAATCGTGACCAAAAGGGGTCATTCCCATCTAGACATTATACAGAGTCATCCTACCAAGTTACAACGAAATCCCTTCATAAATATGACCTATAGACTGTGCAAAAGGTTTTCAGACTTCGGGCCCACGAAGTCGTCAAGGTTGACCAATCACAACCAAAAGGGGTCGTTCCCATCTAGACATTATACAGTCAACCTACCAAGTTACAATGAAATCCCTTCATAAATACGACCTGTAGAATGTGCTAAAGGTTTTCAGACTTCTGGCCTGCGAAGCCATCAAGGTTGACCAATCGTGACCAAAAGGGGTCATTCCCATCTAGACATTATACAGAGTCATCCTACCAAGTTACAATGAAATCCCTTCATAAATACGACCTGTAGGCTGTGTTAAAGGTTTTCAGGTTATGGCCTCTCGCAGCCGTCATGGTTGACCAATCACGACAAAAAGGTGGCGTTCTTATCTAGACATTATACTGAGTCACCCTACCAAGTTACAATGAAATCCCTTCATAAATACAGCCTGTAGACTGGACTAAATGTTTTTAGGTTTCTGGCTCTAGCAGCCATCATGGTTGACAAATCGCGACCAAAAGGGGACATTCTCATCTAGACATTATACAGAGTCATCCTACCAAGTTAAAATGAAATAAATTCATAAATACACCCTGTAGACTGTGATAAAGGTTTTCGGATTTTGGGCTCTCGCAGCTGTTACAAGTGACCGATCGAAACCAAAAGAGCATGTTCTAATCTAGACATTATGCAAAGTCATCCTACCAAATTACAATGAAATCCCTTCATAAATAGAACCTGTAGACTGTGCTAAAGTTTTTGAGGTACCTGGCTCTCGCATCCTCCACAGTTTACTGAGCATGACCAAAAGGGGACATTCTCATCCAGACATTATACAGAGTCATTCTACCAAGTTACAATGAAATCCCTTCATAAATATGACCTGTAGACTGTGCTCTTGCAACTGTCACGGTTGACCAATCGTGACGAAAAGGGGACGTTCTCATCTAGACATGTCCTCGAACCTGCATGTGAAATTTCGTGATGATCTGTCAAGAATTACGGGGTGTAGCCTGTGCTAAAGAAAATGTGAACAGACTCACAAACTCACAGGCTTGACTTTGTCAAGTTAAGCTAAAAAAACATATCCCCCTTTGAAGTCAAAGCAGGCCTGAAAATAAGCAGACTGACATTTGCAGAATGAGGTCCCCAGAGGGTGAATTTGACAATGCTATCCCATACAGTGGGCCAATTTTTCCTCTGGGTACCTCTTTCTGTTTAGTTTTGAGACCCTGATTCAGATAGAGGTTCACAGAGGGTAAATTTAGTGATGCTACCCTGCTGGACAGGGTAGCATCACTAAATTCACCCTCTGGGGACCTTATTTTGCAGATGAAAGTCTGCTTATTTTCTGGCTTGAGTCAAAGCAGTACAGAAGAGATTCAGCAATAGGCAGGATGGTGATTCCAAGAAAATGTCAACCACTATTAACATGTTCTCGTGCAAGAAGCTCCATTACAAGAAATCTTCCAGTGAATAGGGACTTGATTTCCCAGAGATACTTCAACTCCTTTTCTGCAACCAGATGACCTTAAATCTAACTGACATCAGGGTCAAAAGAAATTTACAACTTCCAATCCATCTCTGCACAACTTCAGCACTTGAAAAACATTTTTGGTGAAAAGATGGTCACTACAAGTTTTTTTATTTATTAATATTTTAATTGATTGTCTCATAAAAGACAATAATTAATAAAAGACAATTACTGACCTTCGATTAGATTGAAACAACGATCTATCAACCCTTACAAGTAATAATTACTTTGGTCTTGATGAATATCACTTTTTATGTGTTGATAATCCTTGTTTCTTTCTAATCAAAAGTGAATAATTGTTTAATATAATCCATTACATCTTATGCAATTATTATATCTCTATACAAAATGGCATATTAACCCTTATCACAGCAGCCAAAAACGGTTAGAAAATTAACCAAAATAAGCCAACCACAGTCTAAAACATCTCTGACATTTCTCAATAAAATCATACAAATATGAATATCGTTAGAAGCAGCTCATCAAGCTGGTCCTAATGATATCCATATTTGTATGGTTTTACTGAAAAATTGTGAAATTTGTTTTCGAAAAATGTTTAATTTATCTTTAAAAATACTGTGTTAGGTAAAGGGGTAAAGCCCAAAAATTCACTGGCTTTGACTGTACAAATGTTGTATAAAAGTTACAAATTAATAATACACGGGTATTTAACATAACACACTCACCATCAGAATACAGACTGTCCTTCTTCCCAAGAACTGTTATTGATTGGAGCCATCTAAAGGACAGCGCTGTAAACCAAGCCGACATTGAGAGCTTTAAGTCATGCTTGGTAAAAGAGGACACCTTCAAGCTGTGCCCTCCTACACCTGTCCTGTTAAAGCCAAAATTGGCATCTTGGACGTATTATACACATTCAGTTTTATCAGTATACATACCATAAAATTGACAAGCAGATTGTCATCCATTTTGATAACTTTCAATGTATAGAATGCCTTTGAAGCATCTTTGTACACCATAGAGTACAGATCTCGAGAAGAATTCCATCCTCTAGGAAGTTTTTCACTCCCTCTGGCACTGTCTTTGTTTTTTGGAATCTGAAATTTAAAGAAATAAAAATAGCTATAAATTCTATCTTTAATTGTAAAATTCAATCACTAGAAATCCCTAGTAAACAGATTTTGTGGGAGGTGTGTGTGTGTGTTAACCTTTCAACCAACGCAATACTGAAAGACATCAGCAATATTTTTTTCAGGAATTGATCAAAGTTTTCAATTTTGTCATACTTCAAAATATAGCTAATAAACTCTTATTTAAATGAGCTCATTAGGCTTATTCCAATGCAAGAAAAATAGTGCAATGCAATGCATTGCATGAGCCAACCTGGACAATAGAAAAATATTCAATTTTCTGCTGCAATTGAACAATGAAAGTGTCAATGACACTGTAACTTAACCTGACTGTTTGTTGTGATTGATGAAAAGGATAATGTTCAATGTTTATGAAAAGATTATGAAATAAGACAAGAATTGTGATAATTGGGAATATGTTAATTTCTGTTCCCTGTATGCTATGTTTTCAATAAAAATAATCTGAGGTGAGACTGCACTAAAGAATTGAAGCCTGGGCTGATGTGGCCCTCACAGTTAACATTTGTCAACCAAAGTTACCAAGTTACAGTAAAACCATTCCCAAAAGAATCATCCTACCAAGTTACAATGAAATCCCTTCATAAATGACTCGTACACTTTGCCAAAGGAATCTAGGTCATTTGATTGTTTGGCGGTCACAGTTGACCGATCGTGACCAAAATGGGACAGTCTCATCGAGATATCACACAAAGTTATCCTACCTACCAAGTTACAATGACTCGGGTTAATGTGGCACTCAAAGTTATGTATGTGGCCCTCACAGTTAATGTATGTCAATGAAAGTTACCAAGTTACAGTGAAATTATTCCAAAACGAGTCATCCTATCAAGTTGCAATGAAACCCCTTCATAAATACGGCCGGTAGACTGTGCTAAAGGTTTTCGGGCCTGTGTAGCGATCACGGTTGACCGAACGCAACCAAAAGGGGACATCCTCATCTAGACATCATACAGAGTCATCCTACCAAGTTACAATGAAATCCCTCCATATTAAATATGACCTGTAAATTGTGATAAAGGTTTTGGGGTTTTGGGCTTGGGCAGCCATCACAGTTGACAGATCATGACCAAAAGGGGACATTCTCATCTAGAAATTATACAGAGTCATCTACCAAGTTACCATGAAATCCCTCAATAAATACAACCTGTAGGCTGTGCTAAAGGTTTTCGTGTTTTGGGCTCGGGCAGCCATCATGGTTGACCGATCGCGACCAAAAGGGGATGTCCTCATCTGGACATTATACTGAGCCATCCTACCAAGTTACAATGAAATCCCTTCATAAATGCGACCTGTAGTCTGTGCTAAAAGTTTTCAGGTTTTGGGCTCGGGCAGCCATCATGGCTGAACGATCGTGACCGAAAGGGGACGTTCTCATCTAGACATTCCCTGAAGTCATCCTACCAAGTTATGATGAAATCCCTTCATAAATATGACCTGTAGACTGTGCTAAAGGTTTTCTGGCTTCGGGCCTCTGTAGCCGTCACAGTTGACCAATCACGACCAAAAGGGGACATTCTCATCTAGACATTATATTGTGTCATGCTACCAAGTCACAATGAAATCCTTCCATAAATAAAATACGATCTGAAGACTGTGCTAGAGGTTTTTGGGTTTTGGGCTTGGGCAGTCATCACAGTAGACAGATCATGACCAAATAGGGAAGTTCTCATCTGGACATCATCCGGAGTCATCCTACCAAGTTACAATGAAATCCCGCCATATTAAATATGATCTGTAGACTGTGCTAAAAGTTTTTGGGTTTCGGGCTTGGGCAGCCGTCACGGTTGACAGATCATGACCAAAAGGAGACGTTTTCATCTAAATATTATACAGTGTCATCCAACCAAGTTACAATGAAATCCCTTCATAAATACGACCTGTAGACTGTGCTAAATGTTTTCAGGTTTGGTGCTCAGGCAGCCATCATGGTTGACCAATCATGACCAAAAGGGGACGTTCTCATCCAGACATGACCTCAAGCCTGCATATGAAATTTTGTGACGATCGGACAAGAACTATGGGGTGTAGCCTGTGCTAAGGTAAACTGTGAACAGACCCACAGACTTAGAGACTCACGCACGCGTGATGGCAATAGCTTATCTTGACTTTGTCAAGTTAAGCTAAAAATTGTACCCATGCCATGGACAAAAAAAAACATGTAAATACTTTATATGGACAGTTTTTTAAGCCAAAAAAACATTTGTACAGAAAATTGTGTAACTAGTGCCATAACTCTACTATGTATGCATGAATGAAATGCATAATATGTGGATATCCTTTCCCCCATGTGGTTTGTCAGCATACCAAAGGATATCAAAATTTGACAACTGATGCTTGAGTCATTATGCAAAATCTTTGCACAGACGTACAGACAGAGCCCTCAACTATATACCCTCAATATTTCCAAGAGGGGTAGAGAGCATATTAATAAGGTCACAAGCTGTGACTTGAAAGAAAAACAAATAAAAAATCTGACGATAAACATTTTCGTTCAAATTTGGTTATAATTTGAAAATATAAAATTTGAATGATGACATTTGTTCTTAGCACTAGGCAAATTTGGCCAATTAATATGGTAGAAATGTTAAAGAGCCTTTCTACCCTAGTAATTCTAAAGAAAATAATTTAAAATGGTCCAAGTTGTAACAAAAACAAACTGATTGCATACATGACATGCCAATTTTAAAGTAGAAAATGAGATGTTAGGGTTTTAAACTGAGTGCCAAGTTCTCTTGAGACACTTTCAGATTGTGGCCTGATTACCAGTACTTCATGCACATCTATCCATCATAATTTAATCTATTTAAATTTTTGTCAAAAGCTATTGAGAACTGGTGGAGCCAATATGATGAACAGGTTTTAGACTCTGTCAAGGGACATAACTCTTGAAAGAATCATTGGAGCTACTGGCTACTTCAAGTAAATCAACACTTAATACTGCAAATATATCCAAAGTATGGTCAAAATTCTTTGAGAACGGTAGGGGGTTATACAATGACAACCAACAACTTTGTGGACAGACAGATGGTTGGGCAGACAGACAAGTTATCTCTGCCAACATGTATGGTATATGGAGATTTAATACCTGGATGTCGGTTTTTAAACACCAAGCCACAGGCGGTGTGTTTAAATGAGACATCCAGGTATTAAATCTCCATATACTATTTATTTATTATTATTTATTTATTGGTGTTTAAGGTCACATATTTCTGCACAATGGCTAACCATAACCATGACAGTTTTACGGGTGGAAGCTGGAGTACCGGAGAGAACCACCGAGCAACGGCGAGCAACTGTCAGCTCCCCAACATACCAACTGCACAGAAGCAGGGTTAGCATTGGTTGAAGACAGGTGCACCATCGACGTGCAGTACGCCTTAGTACACAACGTCACCGTGCCCCCACGTGGGCAATGGGGGTGAAGTGTCTTGCCCAAGGACACAACGTGGCTGCCGCACTCTACATGTTGGCGGAGATAACGTTTTTGTCCCAGTTGAAACACAATACAAACATAGCGGAAATATATTTGTGGACACCTTTCTCGGCTCCACAATCACTTGGACCAAATTTGTGATAATTATTTTGTTTTTATAATCGCAGAAGACAACAGATAGAGTTACATCCCTTGGGTCATTAATGAAATAAGTAAACAGTATTTTGTGGACTTTTCATCCCCTGAGTTCCAATGTGTTTGATGTGCCTACTGGCACACAGAACACATTAGTACTCAGGAGACAAATTATTTGCTCTTATTTTATTTTTAGGATTGAATTGTTGGAAATCTGATGATATTTGTGACTATTTTCGGTTTTTTTTTGGTTCGATTTTTATTTCAAGGCAAGCAAAAGTGGAAAGCTTTCGTTTAAACCATATACCCCCAATGTTTCATGTGCACTTATACCCTAGATGTTGCACGCTCTCATATACCTTGGGTGTTGGGTGCATCCTTTGCCATGGCTATTTGCCCAAGGCATTCTGACCAATCAAAAGACCGAATTTATCGGGATATAGGGACAAAGTTATTTCTATATATCACAATCCCCACTCCACTTCAAATTTTTGGCAGGGGTATAGAAACACCACAATACTATTTCACCCCTTGCTGTGATACTGAGGTTTTAATTTACCACAACCTCTTATTTCAAGGGATTGAACAGAATAAACATTCAGTTTATCAGACTGAATGTCTTCTTATAGCCAAATTAAAAAAACTTGGCTGTGGTTTCTTATTTAAATTTTGGAACCATCACTTGATAAGTTTATAGGTAGGCACTGTTTTTCTGGGCATTAAAAACTGTAGGAATTTATTTATTCAGAGCTCAAATCTCAAGTATCTTGAAGCCGAATTATTATTTGTCAATCAATAATTTTAAATTTTTCCACAGTATTATAAGGTGGATGTTTTAAGTGCTACTCACAATACTTTTATTTTTTTATTATGTGAATGTTTATTATTCATTATTAAAATATTACTTTGTTCCATTTATTTTCAGTGAACTGGAACAATGTTGTTTTCACCAGTACAGTTTTTAAATGATAGAGTGCTAAATTATTTTTGGTAATCAAAATTTATTCACATATCTTTGCCTTGTTACAATTTATGGGAGAGTGCCTGCCTGTAGGCACTCTCCCATAAATTGTAACAAGACAAGTCCTTACAGACTAAATAATATCACTTCAAAGATAATACGAAACACATCCACTGAGTATGAAGCCTTCAAGTTGCAGTACATTCACCTCAGAGTAAAGCCCAAATATGGGCTTCCAGCACTCTACCAGTTAATAAAAAAAATTTCCTTCCAAAAGAAAGCAGATAATGTGATGTCAACATACTGTATGAGTACTGAGTGTGAATGCCAATACAATGAGAAACAGTGCAGAATTCTAAAACAAAAAATGGCAATGTTCGCAGTTTAGCTTCCAGAGGCTAACTACACAAGGCACTGATCTTGGATGATAGGGGATTCATTCCTTTCAGAAAGTTCAAAAGGCACCGTAATGTACTTGGGTCTCCCCCACTTAAGTATTGGTACAATGATCTGGAAGATTATGGTGATATTTGTGGAGTTCCCATACATGTAAATAGTTTTTCAAATTCTGGAGAACACCCTGCTTCTGATCTTCACTTCTACAGCTCTGGTGCAAGCAGTGTATATCTTCATCCAATCCTCATAAAAAGTACTGTTAAATACAATGCTTCTGTATAAATATACTCAAGGCTATTACCCTAGTATACCTGGGCATTTTTCAACAATACTTTGGTGTACAATGATGGGACTTTTTTCTAAGAGATGACTCTTTCATGAATGTGTCTTCCTTCCCCCACCTGCATTTATGAATGCAGATCTGCCTCCATGGTTAAGAATACTTGTCAGTTACAGTCCTTCTAGTCTGTAAGGAATAGATTCTATTTGCCAATTATGATACTGAGATTCAAAAATTGCCAGAATGCTTAAAACTTTGGGATGTTTTTAACATAATTACTGTTCACACCTCCATCATCCAGAATGATAACAACCATTATCAACAATCACCAATAGTATCCAGTCACCAAAAAGTTTTGGATCATGACAACCTGCTGCTTATCCTCTAAATCCCACTCTGAATGCAGCCAAAATGAGAAAGAATCACCCATAATAAGGGCTGCAAGAGCCTAGTTTGGTTTAACCCTTAAGGGCTTAATTCCGACTGTGATCCCCTTTACTGCAACAGAACAGATGCCCTAACATGCTATCTTAGGCTTGAGTCACAAGTTACATTCTAAGTTCCTTGGCAGTTGTTTTTAGGCAAGTCTTGGCTGCCTATGTAGGCAGCCACGACCTGCCTAAAACTACTGCAATGCCACGTCTTGCAGAATGTCAATGTGTGTGAAAAATATATAAAAATCTTCAGGCCCTTAAGGGATAATTGTCTTTGAAGTTTATTTATTCTAAAAGTCTCAAGTTCTACAATTTCTATTGACATCTCCATTTGGCCTTGAGGTTCAGACTTTGTTGGATGATCTCTGGAGTGGCAATGTCATGACCTCACACTTCTCAAACACCACATAAATATAAAATTTAGCGTATCTCTGCCAAGAGGACATAGAAATATGATCACTGTGGCTCCAATAACAATCCAATAAAATTTTAATGATAATTTCTTTCTTGAAGTCAACTTCCTGGATGTAAAGTCCTCTTGGAGCTATGATGTTAACTTTCAATAACTTCAACTCAGAGACAGTGTTCACACTGGCCTGAAACTATCTAGTGCCCAATTATTCGCCATTTTGGATGCTTGGGTGGCAAAATATGTATTTTGGTGCCAAAGTGCTAATGGGATGTGGGGGGAGATCTGTGTCCTATCCAAGTAAATATTGACTGAGTTTTGAAAATTAGTGGCCAATTGGTAACTGCAAAAGTCTGACAGAATTTGAAAGTTTTGACAAAATCCTTGATAGACGAAAAGGGCTGTCACCTTAGTCATGTCTTTGCCACCAATTCAATCAATGCTCAGACAGAACAGTCTCAGTAATACACCTGTTGTTATATTTAGATAATTGCAGATTAATCAACTAAATACTGTTAATCCACTGGACTTAGTGGATCAGAAGTCTTTACAAAAGGCAGCATTTAATTAGATAAATACTTATTACCACTGTGAGTCACTCTCAATGGTTTAAAGTACTTATCTAATTAAATACTGCCTTTTGTAAAGTTGATACCCTACAATATTTACTGAAGCAAAACAATGCCTAATTACAGTACGTGGAGAGTGGATTGTAACTAAATCACCCACAGAGTGGAGTTATCACCCAAGCTATAACTTTCAATTTTTGTACATATCGACAAAAAACACAAGCAATGTTTCAGCCAATGGACCTCCGGGTTTAACCCGGAGGTCCATTGGCTGAAACTTTGCTTCTGCTGGTTATGCTCTGCAACAAATTCGCAATTATTGCTCGGGTGGAATCTCCACTCTGCAGATGATTTAGTGATAATACACTCTCCACGTACTGTACCTACCACTCATTGATAATTAATATTGAAAGTTTGTCCAAATACTATTTCTAACACCTTATTGACAAAATCGTTGGGTTTGAGTGTGTTTCGTGAAATTTGGAATAGTCGTCAAAGATAATTATATATTGTTATATATATATTTTCTTTTGTCATCGATTGCACTCTTTACTGCTGCAATGGCTTTCCTTCATAAGTGAAAGGAACTTTTTTGGTGTCAAAATTTGAGCCAAATCAAAATTTTTAGTGCAATCGGCTAAATTGGCACCCGACAGTGTGAATACTACTGACTGACATTTTATAATCATGACATGATTTTAACTGGCTGAGTGCTAGAAGCCACTATCAGTGCTCTCCAAAAAATGGAGATACTAGAGCAAAAGCCATTATTTTCCTTGCTCATGTTTCAAATTCAGTTAGATGCAAATAATATTTTGTTTATATACATTTGTTTTATTACAAATTGTTGGAAGCGCCTGTTGGCACTCTCCAATAATTTGTAATAAAACAATATTGAATAACAAATTCAGACCACCAAAAATAATTTAGCCCTCAACCAGTCAATACATCAAGCAAACAAAAAAGTTTGAATCAAGATTGACTGACAGAAAATAAACCTACATCTTCCCCAACACAGATGCATTTGTATCCTTCAGATGTTAGGTTCCAGTGCACTAAACATATCAGTTTGTCTGATGGAGCTTTAAAACTATGCTGTACACTTTCAATGAGTAATTCTAAACCAGGATAGCTCATTCTTCGTATGCTTAGTCACTATATATTGTTGACCACTGTTTTGTTTCGTTCACTGTTTTGGAATGATTCCTACTCTTCTGTTTTCCATCCCATATGGATACATCTTGTTACCTGTAATATATATTCCAATCAAGACACTTCAGTTATACTGTACACATGGGAGATTCAGTACTCTAGGCCTGGCGTTTTAGAAAATGCAAGGATGCAAAACACTGCGCCTCTCAAATTGCCTAGGGCTAACACTGCACCCCCCCCCCCCCCCCCCCCCCCAGGTATCATCTCTAACCAAGGGTTGGCAAATATTATCAGGAAAGGCATGCATTACTATGTTAATAAAAATCTGGTAACCCAAACTAATATGTGATACTGTAAACTAGAGGCTCAAGTGAGCCTAAAACACTCACCTGGCTCAAGTTGTCAAAAGAGATGAGTGTATCAGTAAGTGACCGGCATATGCACCCCAAATATTAACCCAGGGACTCGATTTGAACAAACTTGAATCTGATACATCTAGAGATGTCACTCACCAAATATGAAAAGATTCCGACCGGTGGAAACAAAGAAGAAGATTTTTCAAGACATTTTCTCGCATTGCCCTGAGTTAAAATATGGGCCCCAATAAAGAGCCCAAATATTAACCCAAGGGCCCGATTTGAACAAACTTGAATCTGCCCCCCCCCCCCCTAGAGATGCTGTATACCAAATATGAAATGATTCTGACTGGTGGATCTGAAGGAGAAGATTTTAAACAAAATTTTCTCATCTTGCACTGAGTTCAACTTTGGGCTCCAATAAAAAGCCCAAATATCAACCCAGGGATCCAATTTGAACAAACTAGAATCTGAACCCCTCTAGAGATGTTGTATACCAAATATCAAAAGAATCTGACTGGTGGATCCTGAGAACTTAGTGAGAAGATTTTTAAAAATGATTCACCATGCTTCAATAAGTTAATATTCGTATTCCCATGGGGAGCCCAAACATTGACCCAGGGACTCAATTTGAACAAATTGAATCTGCCTACCCCCACTCCACCCCAGAGATGTTGTATATCAAATATGAAAGGATTCTGAATGGTGGATCTGAAGAAGAATATTTTAAAAGAAATGTTCTCATATTGCACTAAGTTAAGCTTTGGGCTCCAATAAAGAGCCCAAATATCAATCCAGGAATCAAATTTGAACAAACTTGAATCTGAACTCCACCCCCCCCCCCCCACCCCCCACCCATAGGGAGCCCAAATATTAACCCAGGGACTCAATTTGAACAAACTGGCATCTGACCCCCTAGAGATGTTATATACTAAATATCAAAAGAATCAGACTGTTGGATCTGAAGAAGATTTTTAAAGCTTATTCCCAATATAGCCCTAAGTTAATTATTCAGGCTCCTGAATTCAGTTCAAATATTAACCGAGGGGGTTAATTGGAACACACTTGTATCTGCGACAGCCACCTTCCCCCTATAAAAATTATCAAAAGATTGTGATCAGTGGTTCTGAAGAAATTTTTTTTTCAATTTTTGCAAATATGCTCACTCAGCATTTCTTTGATGTCCCGTTCAGAAAACCCTGACACATCTGATGGCAATTTTCTTTTACGATTCCATTCTACTGGTCCTAAGGATGCTTCATCCCACATAACAGTTCTCTGTTCCATGTGGATATGCTCCCACAGAGAACCCAAATATTGACCTACTAACTTCCCTTAAATGTACTTTAATCTTCAACACCAAAGGATGTTCCATTCCCAATATCAAGGCATTCTCTCTGGTGGTTCATGAGAAGAGTTTTTAGGCTTTTGGGGCATTAACCAGAGCCCAAAGACGGCCACTGCTTCATTTGAACAAAATAGAAAGGGTATACTCCATAGATGGTCTGTGCAATATATGTTTGAATTTTGCTTAATTGTTGTGAAGAAGAAAAGTTTCCAAGAGTTAAAGGACGACGGATGCCAGACGGCAAGTGATGGTAATAGCTCACACTGACTTGCAGTCAGGTGAACTAAAAAACACTAACACCATTGAAGAGCATGTAAATGCTTCTCAAAACAGGATGTAAGTCAGACCATTTCTGTTGAACTATCAACGACTGAGTTATTTATTTGTGAAGACATGTACATTAGATAATTTATTGAACAGTTTAGCAATCTGAATGTAGGGACCTTCCACTCGCTCTGATGTTAATTCAACTACCATGGTTGTGTTACACATTTTGTTCTCTTCTGTGTCTAACCGTATTCATTTTGACTACAGTCTTACAGAACACAGGAGGCCACCAAATAATTCTCTTAGCAGAATGATATGAACCACGCATGAAACTAACAGGATTTGTCAGTTGTCATAGGCATTGCCAAGGGGGTTCAGGGTTGCAAACGGACACTCTTTTATGTTTTTTTTTCAAGAATGGAGAATGCAAATAAATCTCCCAAAAGGTCACCAGAGAGTTCCATTTGATATTAAATTTATTGAAACATTTTCCTGAAGGCATACCCCGATACCCTCCAAATATGTTTGTGTAGCTCCAGTACACCTTTTTCATCGAAGCTGAACCCCTTTTGAAAAATCCTGGCGATGCCCATGGTTGTCACAGCATTACACTGGATTCAGAACAGGCTTCTTTGATCTTTCATAACATTGATGTCGCATGTCAAAAGTAGCTTGGCAAGATTTAATATTTTTTTGGTGTGCACTATTAATCACTCGCCGGGTTTTGAGTTTCCTTAGCCAGGTGTAGGGGTGGTGGAGGAGAGGGGGGGGGATCCATTTAAGTATCCATCCCTCATTGGAATTCTCATAGATCTACACCCCCTCCCCCCACTGAAAACCTTCCAGCTACGTCCAGGCTTGCAGATCACTATTGATTTATTGTCAAAACTAACTCTACAAAACTTGTGTAATGATGTGTATGGGTGAACATGTACGCATCTTAATTTACATATCATATTTCAAATTGAAAGGCAATATAGAAATTGATATGTAAAGAACAATGATGTTTCAAAGTGTAGTGAGATTTGTTGGGAAATCATCAAGAGGATGGTCATCAAATGTCCATCAAACAGGACCGTGTGATTTTATATTATACTGAATGAATATAACACTCCATATCCCATGAACTTTAATGCAATCACAACATTTTTTTCACAGGAATGGTCTTGCCTAATTTATGCACTGCAAATTTGGGTAGCCTCCCTTGGTTTATTTTTTTATTATACTATATGGAATGAATATAACACTACATATCCCATGAACCTTGATGCAATCGTAATACTTTTTTCATAGAAACAGTACTGCCCAATTTATGCAGTGAAAATTTGGGTTACCTCCCTTTGTTTATTTTTTATCTTGCCTTTGAATTACAGGACCAATTATTTGTAATATTTTCTTATACTCAATAAAAACTGAAAAAGAAGGTGATGTGCACCTAACAGGCAAAGAACAAGTGCAGTGCCGATCGCCGCCGATCAGACAATAGTCCCCCTTGGTTGGAGGTGTCACCAAATTGTTTATGTTATGCTGTTACACCTCCATACCAAACATTATTGAAATCGGGAGTGTTGTTTAGAAGTTTTAGGCAGAAAACTAATTACACAAAATTTCCAACAAAAATGGCCACCAGTCGGCCATCTTGAATTTTTTTTTCCAAAAAAATTTATGGGTATCAATTTTACATAATGTTTGATCATTGCTGAAAATTTGAAACAAAAGCATCAAAGCGTCTCTGAGATACATCATACAGGTGGTAACACGACACACCAACATAATATATACAATAATGGGTGAAAAGAGCTCAAGTTTCGGCACATTTGCATATTTTATGCACATGAAAAAAACATGTATGATATGTTATTTATTTTATGTTGGTACACCTCCATATAAAAAATTATTTAAATTGGAAAGGTCGAGGCGAAAAACTAATTACACGCAATTTCAAGTCAACCATCCTGAATTCTTTTTCCAAAAAAAATTAACGTGCATAATCTTTCCATAATGTCTGATTAATGTTAAAAATTTGAAACGCCAACATTCAGCCATTTCAGAGATACAGGTAGTAACAGATAAGAGGGACAAACAGACTGACAGACAGATGGAGTGCAGTCCACAAGTCCCCTTCACAGTAAAACCGTGAGGACTAATAAAACAAAATAAAAGGCCCCGAGGGGCCTGAGGTGCTCATCTGATAAATTTGTTTAAAGAAGGATTTAATTAGCATCTATGGTTACTTGGCACTACAGAGGAATGAAGTCATGTAATTATTCATAATGCTATTGTCCAAGTAAGATGAATTTTTCTGATATTGAGATTTGAAAAAACAATTTTTCTTGGAGTTTAATGACACTTTCAACACCCGCGGTCACCCCATGTCGGATAGTTTTACAGGTGGAGGAAGTCGGTCAACCCGGAAAGAACTACAAGCAGCGATGAGCAACTGTCAGACTCCCAACGTACTAGCTTTGCACAAGTCAGGTTAGCACTGGTTGAAGACAAGTGCACTATCAATGAGCAGTACGCCTTAGTACAAACAGCCTCAATGCCCCCACAAATGCAATCAGGATTATATGCCTTGCCCAAGGAGTTAGGACACAACACAGTTACCCCTGGTGGGCATCGAACTGTGGACCTTTCAGTATGAAGTCCAATGTCGTAACCACTGAACCACCACACTGCCTCTGATATGGAGATGCTACCACACAAATAATGATCAGATTTCCAGTAATGCAAAACTATGGAGCCCAAATATCAAACCGTGGACCTTTCAGTTTGAAGTCCAATGTCACAACCACTGAGCCACCACACTCCCTCTGATATTGAGATGCTACCACACAAATAATGATCAGATTTCCAGTAATACAAAACTATGGAGCAGAGCCCAAATATCAACCTAGGGACTTGACTTCAACAAACTTGAAGTTGAACTGACTCCCTCATCAGGATTCTCATGATTGGATCTGAAGAAGCAGATATTTAAAGATTATTCCTCATTCTGGACTTAAAGTTAAACTTCGAGCTCCAATAAGGAGCAACAAAATTAACCCAGGGACTTGATTTTAACCAACTTGAATCTGACTCCTAGTTTTAACAATATTTTATTCAATGAATATGCTATATGTTTCAGAAGTGAACACTAGAAAAAGTAACAGTGCAAGGCACATCAGCAAACAATGTAGCATATTTATTTATTTATTGGTGTTTAAGGTCACATATATCTGCACAATGGCTAATCATGACCACAACATGGAGATAAAGCCAAGTTTAGTCAATCGTTTATACCCATGTTGCCCATTTTAGAGGACTTGAACCCCAAATATTGGTGACTGGGTCCTATTTTACCAGTAAAACAGCAACGTAACATTTATTTAACAAACAAATTGCTAAGTAATGGAGGAATTTGACAAAAAGCTTGCAGCTTATGCAAGTCATCTCTCCAAAATCTGACACCTCTTAGGATGAAGTGTATCATATATCAAAAGATTCTGACTGGGGCTTCTGAAGAAGATTTTTAAAGTATAATTCTTATATAGTACCAAGTTAAAATTTGTGCTCCCTTAGGAGCCCAAATATTAACCCACAGGCTTGCTTTGAAGAAATTTGAATCTGAAAAAACATAATGTTATTGTATATCAAATGTCAAAATATTCTGACTGATGGTTCTGGAGAAGAAAATTCTCCATATTCCACTACATTATATTTCAGGCTCCATATTGGGTTAAACATCAACTCTGTGACTTCATTTGAACAAACTAAAATCTGACCTCCTTAATAAGGATGCCCCATACCAAATATCAAAAGATTCTGACTCTAGATCTGAAGAAGAAGATTTGTAAAGATTATTCCTCATATTGCACTAAGAAAAAAGTCAGGCTACCATAGAAAGCCCAAATATTAAATGAGGGACTTGATCTTAAGAAACTTGAACCTGCTCCCTGCAAGATGCTGCATATCATATATCAAACAATTCTGACTCTTGGTTTTGGAGAAGATAAATTAAAGAATATTCCTCATATTGGGCAGGCTTAAAATTTGGGCTCCAACAGGGAACACAAATATTAACCCAGGAACCACATTTTAACAAACTTGAATCTAACTCCCCTAAAGAGGTGTATACCAAGTATCAAAAAATTCTGATTGGGGGTTCATGAGAAGAAGATTTTTAAAGAATATTTCTCATATTGTACCAAGGTAAAATTTAAGCTCCAGTAGGGAGCCCAAATATTAATCGGATGACTTTCCCTGACCATACTAGAATCTGACCCGTGTAAGGATGCAGTATACCAAACATCAAAAGATTCTGACTCGTGGATGTGAAGGAGAAGAGTTTTAAAGACTATTCCCCATATTGCACTAGTTAAAATTTGGGCTCCCATAGAGACCCCAATTATTAACCAATGGGCTTGTTTTGAACTAATATGAATCGACTCCTATAAAGATTCTGTATACCATATATCAAATATTATGACTAGTGGTAGTGGGGACTTTTAAAGATTATTCCTCATACTGGACTAAGTTAAAGTTCAGGCTCCAACAGGCAGCTCAAATATTAACCCAGGGACTTGGTTTGAACAAACTTAGATCTGACTTCCCTAAGGAAGCTGTATACCAAATATCAAAAACATTTGGAATCGTGGGTTTGAAGGACAGTATTTTTAAACATATCTCATTTTGCATCAAATTAAAATTTGGACCACCATAGGGAGCACAAATATCAACTGGGGAACTTGATTTAAATAAATGTGAATCTCACCCCTGTAATGATGTTGTATACTACATATCAACAGATTCTGACTGATGTTTCCGGAAAAGATTCTTTAGAGTGTCTCATATTGTACCAAGTTAAAATTAAGGCTCCTGTGAGGAGACCAAATATGAACCAGGGGGCTTAATTTAAATATGACCACCCTCTCCCTATTGATGCTGTTTACCAAATATCAAAAGATTTTAATCAGTGATTCTGGAGAGAATTTTTCAATGTTTGAAAATATGTGGACTCTGCATCTTTTTTATTCCACCTACAGTACACCACGGCACAACCAATGGCTTACCATTCCATTCTACTGGTCCTGAGGATGCTTTGTACCAAATAACAGTTCGCTTTCTATGTTGTTTGGGAAATAAGGATTTGAAAATATTTCTATTTTTAGCTCCTGGTGTTCCCACAGGGATGTGGAATTATTTTTTTGGCCTGAATTACGTCTCTGTCACTCAATACTGCCACATATCAGATATGGTTCAAATCGGCTCATCGATTTAGAAAATTTGGGCAGGCCAAGAAAAACTTGCATCTTCCATAACAAAGGAAATGTTGCTCTACAAACTTTATTTGAACAAACTTGATTTCACACCTCAAAAGGAAGCTCAGTGAGCTAAAAACCTCTGATTAGCACCTTATGGCATTATGTATACATAATCGCCATGGAGACCGGAGTGAATGTTTCTAGTTATAGTACATGTACAACTGAACTATCAGGTAACTTCCTGAAGACAGTACAGCCACTTGGCATGTGCAGTACTTCAGCTTTTTGGAAATAGGGGCCAGATGATCATCAACTTGGCGGAGAAATTAAGTATCCTTGGCTTTGGCACTACTTTGTTAGTTTGTACTCTTTTTCCATTCTAATTTCTATCACATTCGCAATGTTATCAACGGCAGTATTCTTCAAGAATAAAAGTAATGCTAACCAATGACAATGGCAGGCCATGCCTAATATACGAAATAGAGTTGCTGGGTGAAAATAAATGTTGGAAGCTCTGGGTAACGTGTTCAGCAAAATTTATTTTCTGGTCGTGTCCATGAAGTCTTGTTTTGTAGAGTGTGCTCGTCTGCTGTAAGTAACTTATGTCGTGAAACAGTTTGGAACCAAGACAGGTTTCGCAATTACTATTCAACAGTAACTGTTGTTTGGCAATCAAAGCCCCACAATTTTTTTATAAAATAGATGCAGTTTGTTCCTTCTATTTTGCCATATAAGTAATTTAAAATTTATATACCTAACCGTTTGGGGAAATGCGTTGTTTTTTCCGGTTTTCACTTTCGAAAATGGACTCGAACGTTTTAAAGTGGAACGTGGTCGGCCCGCGGAGAGTACTACGAAATTCTCCCGTATAAGACTCGCGCCACACAAATGTTTACATTACACTTACCGATCACTTTAGAATATTTTTGCGACCAGGTGGACAAATGCAACCGTAACCAGCATACGATTATGAATCGCAACGCTGAGAAAATATACTTGAAATAAAGATACTTATCTTCTATTATTTTACTCATTTTCCAATTATGTTAGATTGTACCGCAAACACATATCGAGTGATATTTCACCTTCTTCAAAAACTGTGTGTGGAGAGTGAATTGTTACCAAGGACACTTGATAACTTGGGAGCTGGGTATTTAACACTTTTTTTTACAGAACTGTTTTGTTTTGTTTTGACCCCCCCCCCCCCCCCCCACACACACACACACATACACAGATTCATTTTAAGATTTTTAAGGATTGTTCTTACAAAAGTCCCACTCAATAAATTTTCTTGTTATTTATAATGAAAGTGTCAATCACACTGTAACTTAACTTGACTGCGCGTAGAGTTTGATGAAAAGGATAATGTTTATGAAAGGATTATCAAATAAGACAAAAATTGTGATAATTTAGAATATGTGAATTTCTGTTCCCTCCATGCCGTGTTTTCAATAAGAATAATATGAGGTGTAGACTGCACTAAAGAAGTGAAGCCTGGGCTGATGTGGCCCTCACAGTTAACATTTGTCAACCAAAGTTACTAAGTTACAGTAAAACCATTTCCAAACGAGTCATCCTACCAAGTTACAATGAAATCCTTTCGTAAATGACTCGTACACTTTGCAAAAGGAATCAAGGTCATTTGATTGTTTGGCGGTCACGGTTGACCGATCGTGACCAAAATGGGACAGTCTCATCGAGATATCACACTAAGTTATCCTACCTACCAAGTTACAATGAAATGCCTTCATAAAAACAACCTGTAGACAGTGCTAAAGGAATCTGGCGGCAGTAATGGTTGACTGATCGTGAACAAAATAGGACAGTCTCATCTAGGCATCTTGCCGAGGTACCCTTCCAAATTACAATGAAGTCGCTTAATAAATATGAACTGTAGACTGTGCTAAACAAATCTAGGTCACGTGCCTGCGTGGCCGTCACGGTTAACCGATCACGGCCAAAGTAGGACGTTCTAATCTAGACATTATACCGAGTCATCCTTCCGATTTGCAATGAAATCCCTTCATGAATGCAAGCCGTAGACTGTGCTAAAGGAGTCTAGGTAACATGATGGCAATAGCATATCTTGACTTAAATTAAAGTTAAGCTACAAATGACAGAAGTCTCGCTAGTCCTGTTATTGGTTGTTGGATTTATCAACATATATTTCGTTTTATTTGAATTAAGTAAGTGATTGCCCGAGTACCATTCAAATATTTGATTAACTTCATTATCTGTACATGCAGTTAAAACCCACAATTTGAATCCGAGTCGTACAAAGAGATGTCATCTGCAAATGATAAAGAGATTAAACAATGTTGCGGATATAATGTCGTGAATATAACAAATAATATAGGGTCGAGTAATGATCCTCGTGGAACGTCACTCACAAGATTTCAACTAAATTATTTATTTTCACCAAATTCAACGTATTAATGTCTATTAGATTAGTAGCTCCTAAACCAGTTTTTGTATATCTTTTGCATGAAACACCTTGGTGCGATCAAGAAACATTGCTAAGACATTATTTTCCATATCTTTGTTATTTTTCAATACAATATATTTGAGAAGTTGCATTACTGGATGTATTGTAGAGTGGTATTTTCTGAATCCATAGTGATGACAATAAAGGATGTCAAATGTATCTAAATATTTAGTAATTCTCTTATACTTGAATTTTTCGAATACCTTGGGAAAAGTTGACAAGATCCTGATGTCGTTGTTGAATTTATGCCCATCGCCTGTTTTGTAAAGAGAGATTACCTTGGCTATTTTCATTTGGTTCGGGACTATGCCACGAGAAAGCGAATTCTTAATGATAAAACAACGTATGTTTAAGGCTAGTGGTTAGATTTCACTGAATTTGTAACATTTATTATTTCTTGTGAAATTGTGGGAGTTATAAAAAGCTGTGTCGAGTATTATTGCCCATGTAATCTGTAAAGTGTTTTGTCGGGTTATTTGCCCACTCGTGATTTTCCTATATTGACAAAGAAATTATTGAATTCTTGAACAATTTCATTATGATTGTTTAGTTTTTATCATCTTTTACAAAGAGGGAAGGCAAAGAGGGAAGCTCGTTTGACCCTTTTGTATAGGTTAAGTATTTGTCAAGTTTTGGGTCACTTTTTTTGTTTTTCATGAGCGTTTCTTTGTAGTACATTGCTTTCTTTGTTTTTTCTTAACGTTATTAAATATCCTGCAATGATATTTGTAGTTCTTAATATTCTGTTCTGTTGGACATTTCAGTTTTTTATTCTGAAATTTTAATTTATTATATGATGAAGTTATGAGCCCTTAAGACATCCATGGATTTTATTTCAAGATTCCCTCATCCTGTTGCGTCCGTCAGCTTTTTCAAAAGTTAATAAAACATACTAGCCAAAGTGTCATGTGCCAAATTTGGGCAGTTAGTTTCAAAAACTGGTGAAAAGCCAGTTTGAGACAGGATGGTTTTAATGGTACCCGTACTGTCTTTGTACATCTTGCAGGCTCGTTGGGGTATCTTCATTTTCGTGCAAAGGGTGCTAAAATGGTCCAACACATCTACTTTAATTATACCCGATAGGGGTGGACATATGTGTGGCAAAAAAACATTACTGAGCTTGATACTGATATTAGTTAGGTATTATTATGAATGACCGCTTTACAGAGGTCGATGTTAAAGTACCCCATTTTATGAGCCTTACTATTGTCACAATTTACGTCATTTACTAACGCACTTACGTTAGACAGAAAGAGATATATATCTGTTTTCGGTTGGGTATTGGGTGTGTACATTACCCCCACTAATTTAACACATTTTTCAAGTTTCATTTCAATGAAGTGGGATTCAAAAACACGTGGGATGAAAAACTGAAAGGTCTTGTATATTGAACGCTATATCCCCCTTAATGTAGATCCCAACAATTCCGCGCCCATAAGCTCTACTTGGCCTTGTATTGTTATTTGTGGGGTGATAACTGTTTAATGAGTTTATGAAGTATTAGGCGGGATTTAGAATATTTCTGAAAATCTAATGATTCGAATTCGATGTGAGAGTCTTGTATTTCATAAAGGAGCTCGTTATGAGGGTCCCATTATGCTTTAAGACTCAAGTTAGATGGAATAACGCAAACCCTTCTTGTTGGCTATTCACATTTGACAGGATTTCGTTAAGTGAATAGTATTTGAACTCATTCGGAGATATTTCAAAGGGGAAAAGGTCTTGATTGGTATTAGGATCGCCTTGGCTGTAATCGGGGATATATCTGAAGTCGTATTCCTTCTTACTCTGGATCTCGTCCATCGTTATGTTACTAGCCACCATTGTTCCATACATGGCGACCAAGGCATTCGTGCATAATGTTATGTGAATTATATTCAGGTTTAAGTGTAAGTAACTGAAAGGGATCAAAGGAAAAGCAAGAGGAACATCTATTCCTGTTATATATGATCCAGTGAAATCATAACAGCTTTTAAATGGCAGAGATCAAAAAATATTTGCACGATCTTCATTTTATTGCTAGGTATCCTTCCTAAATGTGGGGCGGGGTGGGGGTGGGTGGTGCTTTTTGGGGGGGGGGGGTGCAAAGGCAATCATAAGGGTATTGTGGATTTCGTCTGGCTTTTGAGATAACTTCAATAAACTCTTTACTCAACATATAGGTTATGTAAGAAAACTCATGAGCTTGTCTAAACCCGCCAGTAGAAATCGTACCGGGAGCTGGTATTGATTCAGCAGATGAAAGTCAAGTCCACACACGAACTTTATGTTCACAACTGACCCACTGAAAACACTCCCAGAAGGACTTGACACCATGGAACAGTGTCAGAAGCTGGTCTTAACTCAGGAAGTACTACTCACCTTCTTTTCATTCAATCTCTGCATAATTTTCTCAATTCTTAGAAATGAAAAGCATGTATTAATTTAACACGGTTCTGCGGTAATTCACACAGTTGGCATTGACCTCTGGGGACCACTCCAAAAACCCACTTCATGGAGCAGTGTCAGGAACTGTTATTGTTTCAGTAGATACAATTCAAATTTACATGTCAGCAAAACATCGTAAATCCCATTCGGAGACAAGTACTGATTCGGAATACTAGGGGGAAAATTAAGAGAATTAATGCAGATTTTGTTCTTTCAACCATTTTTCCAGATGGGGAGCGGAAGTTAATTTAGCATGGTTCTATCGTAACACTCACGCTGTTGTACCTAGGGCTGAATTCGCCACCGACTCCATTGAGCCAGGGACGCCAGCACCCCTGGGTGTGTCCAAAATGGGTCTCTACTCAGCTGTACTTCAAGGAATGCTATCCTATACGCCACCGAAGCACAGGCAAGCCCCGACTGTGGCCGATTTCTATGGCCGCTTGGGACGTCTTCAAGTCCCCGCTGCATGAGAATACAGAAATGCTTGTAGACATCCTAGATTCTCTCTTTGCGACAAGAAGGACCACGGCATATTACATGCCGACCTGCTCAATGTACCTGGAGCATAAGAAAGAACCCATAGAGAAATACAAGGGACCCGCGAAGGGATCCACAAAACCCAAAGGGACCTGCAAAGCATGGGACAGATTGTTGAGCAAGCCCCCATATGGGCCCACACCTCCCTCGGTGCTGGTACTGTTTTTGGAAAGTGCTTATGAAAAAATTGGGGTGCGTGTGCAGGGATGGGAACAACCATGATGGTTGCCGATGGCTTGATTTGAACAAATTTCAGCATCCCCCCCCCACCCCTCACCCCAGAATACTGTATAACAAATACCAAAAGATTTCGTGGATTTGAAGAATATGTTTAAAGAATTTTCCTCACACTGTACTAAGCTAAAATGTGGGTGCCCTAATTCTATGGGAGTTAAAATAAGAACCTATGAACTTAACTGGGACAGACTCAAATTGGATCACCCTAAGGATGTTGTATACCAAGTATCAAAAGATTCTGATTGGTAGTTTTGAGATTATTCTTTTTGATTTTTTTCATTCCCCCCCCCCCCCCCCCCCCCCCCCCCCCCCCTATATGGTACCCCAAGACCCAACCAAGTGCAGTTTTTTGCCTATTCGATTCTACTGGCCTTAAGGATGTTTCATACCAAATAACAAAACTCTGTTTGAAGCAGTAGAGGAAATATGGGCATTTGGTTTTTGGAGGATTTTTTAGGTCCTGAGGTTCCCACGGGAGCGTGACAATTTTTTACTGACATAAATCAAGTACACGTTCCCTAATACTACTGCATACAAGATTTGGTTTAAATTGGCAAACCAGTTCAGAAAATACAATAATAGGTGCCCTAGTTCAGAAAATAAAAATTTGGGGCTTGGCCAAAACGTTTGCCCTTTCCAGCACAAATCAAAATATTTCCCCAAGAAACTTTCTTTTAACAAATTGAATCTTGAGCACATAAGAAAGCTGCATAGCAAACTTTGAAGTACTGTGACTGGCAGTTTATGAGAAGGTTTTGGAAGAATTTTGTACTTTTGGCGCACTGCCCAAACATATTGGGCTTAGCAAATTCTATCAAACAAACTTGGAAGGGTATCCTCTAAAGATGATTTGTGTCAAGTTTGATTGGTTTGGGGAAAGTGGTTCTAAAGAAGATGGAAATGCAAATGTTAACATACAACATGCGACAGTCGATGGACACCAAGTTATGCTGATAATCCCCCCCCCCCCCCCCCCCACCCGTGAGCTACAAATTCAGTATTTGATTGTCTCATATTTAGATTCCTGAATGATGATTTCCTGGGGTAAAGATGGTGAGAGCTGCAATGCTGAATTTGATGGCAGTTGCAAGCTAGAATGTCAGGTCTTCAAATCAATCCAATCAGTTGAAAGGTATTGTGTAAGACTTTTTTTTCAAATTTTAGGCAACTACTGTTATGGGCATTTGGTACACTGTAAATATATGTAGATTTTAACCCATTACCCAACACAACTAAAGGAATGGTACAATATTTTATCCAAAATTACTGAAGTATTGTTTTTTTTCTTTGCTTCCAAAACATAGCCCAAGACATCTCAATGGAATGAGCTCAATGAGCCTGTTTCAATGAGATGTCATAAGTGATCTTTTACCAGCAAAAACTGAAGTAAAAACAAAATCCAATTGGCAATTTTTTGTATTGATAGTGGGTAAATTTTCCTTGTATATTTTTGGACACAACATTTTGAGGAGGAGGTTAATTCACAGACTTTCATGGACATTTTCAAGCTCTTTTCAAGGACTTTTAGGCTATTCCCACACAGCTTTTGAGTATAGTTATGAGCATGAATGTAGTTCCCAATTTAACCCTTATGTCCTCAAAATAATTTTACATGAATGTCCTCAGAATAATTTTTCGTGAATAAATACCATATACAGCGGAGCCCACTTAATTGGATATCTCTTAATTGTATATCCCTGTTAATTGAATACAATTTTCAAACACAAAACCATTTACCATACCTTCAGTAGAAATTTGATCTGTTAATTGCATATGGGTTGTAGAGTAAACTCCTGTTAATTGTATATAAAGTTTTGTAATATGTCGAAAAAATTACTGTGACACGCACCAAATTCCCCTTATTTATCAACCTTTTTGGCCTCACCACATCCAATACAGGCATTTATTCTATTATATCTTGTCTGACAGAGCTCTGTGAGCTCTGTCAGACAAGATATAATAGAATAAATGCTGAATTTACCTCCAAAACACAGGAAACTGACCAAATCCCTGTTAATTGTATACTCCTGTTAATTGAATAATTTTCACTGGCAAAAAGGATATTCAATTCAGAGGATTCTACTGTATAAACGTAAACAGCTGCAGGTGTCTTAACAGTGTTTCTACATTATTGTTGGCTGCCAAAACAGCCAGGCAGCCCATAATGATGTAAAAACACAGTCAAGATGAATGCAACCTATCACTAGAGTTCTCAAGGAAGAAAACACATGAGACAATGTTTCAGAGCATTATAAAGGGGGCAGTTTGTATGAGGACTTCAGGGTTAAAAAAGGGATTGTTTCTGATCATCAATGAAAAAAAGACAGAATTTTGCAATGAACATGCATATTTAGCAGTCATGTGAAACATCTGAAGCAGATTTTATAAAAATCAAGGACTTAACTGTATAAAATCTGCTTCAGATATTTTACATGACAAGTAAGCATGCATGTTTGCAGCAATTCTCTGTCTTTTTTCGATTATGAACAGAAGTAATTCCCCTTTTTAAGTTGTCTCAAATGTATTCTCCCTTGATAACTCTACTGGTATGATGCGTTTTATCTTGACAGTGTTTTTACATCATAATAATAATGTAGAAACACTGTTAAGACCCCTGCATTCAGCACAGCATTCAATTCAGAGCAAAAGAAATTAAAACTTTTAAGCATTTTAAAAAATTCAAGGACAAATTTCAAGTACTTTCACAGTCTTGAAAACACATTTTTCAATTTATGGACATTCAAGGAACAATATGAATCCTCGTGATCAAGTAATGGGTTAACATAAAATAGCACTGAACCATATAATGCATGTTACTCAAATGACAAGTATTTAAATTTAAATTTTCCCATTTTAATTATTTTTTAAAACAATAACAAATATGAATACATCTATAGAAACATACAAATGACATGAACGAAAGCTAAAACAGTCAATGTTTCAACCTCTGTCTCACTTGAAAGATCATGATTTTCCAGCTCCTCTTTCAAGAAGAATAAAATTAAAGTACCGGTAGTCAGATTGAAGACTGAATAATAAACAATAATTAGTTAAAAATAATAAATTATTGTGATGGATTGACAAACCTCAAATTCATCACAATAACGTACATGTTCCAATAAGAACTAACCCAAAGCCCAAAACCCGCATCATGAAATGAACAAGGCAACTTCAATGAACAAGGCAACTTTAACGATAACAAATTTTGTAAATAAACCTCCTGCGTACCCCATGACATCACTGGACAACAAAAAATCAGTAACTTAGATAAAGGTTGAGGTTACTCCATCTTAGTTCAAATCATGAACAAGTTCATGATTTCAACTGAGATGGTGTAACCTCGACCTTTCAAAGACTAAGGATTTTAGTCTTATTGGAACATATCTAATTGCATGAAAATGTTTTCTGGTTACTTTGAAATAACTTGTTCAATAAGATGCTCTTTAAAAAAAAGACAAATATAAATTTCAATCTTGTAGGATATAAAATGTTACATTGACATTAAATTTTTCCTTTCATCCATTCAACTTCAAAAAGGATGCTGTGACTAACTGGTTAGCAACTTAGCTTGTAAGGCTTTTGATTGATATTATCTGATATGATATAAATATATATAACCAAACTGATGGATTTGACTGTCTTCTTTGGTAAAATATTAACCCTTTACCTAACAAATCAGCCACACCTACCCACGTAATTTACAAACTGAGCAGTTGAAAAAAAAACCCAAATTTAAAAAAAAACCCTCAAAAAACTCATTCCAGTGAGGCTTCACATATGGGTTTTATGAATTTTTTTTTTAACCCTTAATGGCCTATTTCCGACTTTTACGACCTCAGAACAGGTGCCCTTGCCATGTCATCATGAGTAGGTCCTGCTAACAATAAACAAATTACATAGGCAGTGTTTTCTAGTCAAGGCTTGGCTGCTTATTAAGGCAGTCAAGATGTGACTAGAAATCACTGTTATGCAACTGGACATGTACAGGCTGTGGTCATGTGTCAATTCAGGACTAGTGACCAGGCCCTTAAGGGTTAAATTAGTGAAAATAACAAATTTTTATATCATGTCTGTTTAGTAAAGGGTTAAAAGTTCAAATATGAAAGATACAATATACATGTAAATGTGATTTTGTAATTAATATATTGCACATTATGACAATTTCTCTGCTCCAAAATGCAGCCTTCCATTTCTCATGACAGATCTTTTCTTCCTCCCCTCCATGAAAGGGTCTTCCAGGGACAAAATGGTGGTAGACCAATGGGAACATTGGAAAACCCTTCTGAAAAAGATCACCAGATAAATATACCATTACACATGTGCATCATAACATGGAATAGGGGGTAGGTTAATGTGGATTGACCCTATCAGGTTTAGCATTGTTTTACAATTACACCCCCCATTTACAAACATATTTCCACACATCCTCAAACAACTATATACAACAAGACACACCCCAACACAATTAACACATTAATTCCCCTACAAGGAGGCACATTTTTATATTTATTCTATTGATGCCAGCAAATCACAGGCATTAGTAGAAAACATAAAAATGTGCCTCGTTGTAGGGGAATTATGCTGCCGGCAGTGATCACAAAATTCAGAAATGTTTCTATAGGCATGTGTGCTCAGTACTAACACAAGAATTTTCATCTTACAAAAAGGATTTGGGGGGGGGGGAGGCTGAGCACCACTTATCCCCCTCCTTTATTTTGTTATACCACCCCTTCCAGACCAGTATATTTATTTAGTGGTGTTTAAGGTCATATATTTCTGCACAATGGCTAAATGTGACTGCAACATGGACATGAAGTCAAGTTTGGCTAAATGTTTATATCCATGTTGCCCATTTTAGAGGACTTTCACTCAGGCATTGGTGATTGGGTCCTATTTTACCAGTAAAACAGTGCTTGTTTAACACACTAAACAAGCACTGCTTCACTTTCCGGGGTTCCCGCTTGGAGATAAATGAAGTGAAACCTGTTGTGACAGTGATTACAGTCACAGAGTAACAGATTTCACATCATCAAAGGTCAATAACAGGAAGAGTTACATTGTTGATTGACTTGATGCTATCCTGAGAGGGAGAGGCAGTTTGAGTTGTGATTTTTTTTACCTGATGCTCTAGCAATCCCATTGTAAAGAGATCGGTGAGATCAGAGAGTTTTACTGAGAAATTTGATGCAGAAGGAAATACTCTTGGCTGAGGTTCGAATCTCAGCCATTAACTTTGTAAGAAAGTCGTTTTTGTGGACAACAATTTACATTTGTTTAATTAGATACCAAAGTAACAAAATAATGCATCCACATCTAAATGTGCACATTCAATCTTTGTGAAAAGCTTCCAGCACAGAACCAGTTAAGATGAAATGACCATCCAACATATTTGTGTTACGTGTAGTTAGTGAATATGTTAAAAAGCAATGGTTAGTTTAGTTTAAAATGCATTGTGAAAAGAAAAACTTTTTTTTCAGAATTCATTGGAGTATTGTAATGAGCTAAAACCCATTTTTAGTTAACTAAATATCAAATAAATTGAGAATGAGGCTGAGAAGATGAACTGTTTTTCCGCATTCTGTCACCCTTGAACATGGTCTATCAGCAGTAGCATATGTAATCTTTAACCCTTAAGGGCCTGGACAAGTGCTCTGAATTTCCAGCAGCCCACAGCCTCTATACGTCCAGTGGCTCAACAGTGATTTCTTTTTGAGTAGAAAACACCATTCAGATAATCTGTCTACTGACAGCAGGACCTCCTCATGATGGCATGTTAAGAGCACCTGTTCTAAGGTCTTACAAGAAATTTGCCCTTAAGGGTTAAAGGCATAATTTTAGCATCAACAAATTGCACGGCCTTAAAACAAGTACTAAAACAAGCAATGACAAAGAAATAGTTGAAATTTCCAAGACTTCCCTAAAAACCACTATTAATGTTTTACCTTCCATATTGGCAATAAATGAAAAGTACTAGCCATGAAAATTACTATTCAAAATTTATTATTTTTTCATTTTTGTTTCAAAAACATAGCTGATGACCCCTAACTGGAATGAGCTCATCCAGCTCATTCCAATGAGGTGTCATAATTATGTGTTCAGGCAAAAATGAACACTTTTAGTTCAAGAAATTCTTTGGCAAATGTCGAATGCTATTAGATTTGGGAAAGGGTTCGGCTACATCTCTTGCAGAGGTAAGTATCATTAAAATAAAGTCGAACAGTTCGAGTCTTTAGGGGTTACTGTAAGCCAAACTTGAGCTTTCAGCCTCACATCAATTAAGAAATTAAATAAAACCCTGTTGTTGTTTCATTGCTGATATTGTTAACCCTCTACAAGCTGATGATAAAATATTAAAATTTGAAGCAGCAAATATCTCTCATAATGCAACTGTGAATTAACCAATTCAATCTTGTTTGACAGAGTTTATTGAGCTGTGTCAAACAAGACTAAACTGCTTAGCCCTTAAGGGCCTGGACAGTTGTACTGAATTCACACCTGACCACAGCCTGTACACATTCAGTGGATTAACAGTGATTTCTAGTCATGTCTTGGCTGCCTGCACAGGGAACCAAGACTTGAATAGAAACCACTGCCTAAGTAATTTGTTAATTGTCAGCAGGACCTACTCATGATGGCATGTTAACCCTTTACCTAACATGAAAAGCAGACAACACTTGCAAAAAAATTCTTGAATAACTATTTTTTTTCATTTTTTGTCTCAAAAACATAGGTTATGACCCCTCATTGGAACGAGCTCGACGAGCTCGTTCCAATGAGGGGTCATAACCTATGTTTTTGAGACAAAAAATGAAAAAATAATTAAAATTAATAGGCGATTTTTGAGAATAGCGCTGGCCGGTTTTGGCCGTTACGTTGGGTAAAGGGTTAAGGGCACCTGTTCTGAGGTCGTAAAAGTCAGAAATTGGGCTTTAAGGGTTAAGTTTCTTGCTGCATTATGTTAAGAATTTGCAATTTGTAATTTGGGTATTTTTACGCCAATGTGCAGAGGGTTAATGTTGGTAAGGGTTTAAAAATAATTGACATTGCTAGAGTCAAACTGTTCCAGACAGTTTCATTGGTGGAGGGATGGTGTGGTTCATGGTTCAATAATAAAACCACAAGGCAGCAGCATGTAACTTTTACACTTTTAACAATTACTCTCAAACTGATGATAGTTTTTTTTGGTTTTCAGTTTTTGTTGAGCAAAACAAGACTTTACTTGTTTAGTATTACAAGAACCTCCATTTAAAAACACACATAGATGCTTTTATCACAATAAGTAAACATCACAATATGGCCTTTCAGTCATCAGATATCATTAACACAACAAAAATATTTTCAACAACTTCATGGGGGCTTTACTTTTTCTTCTTTGTCAATAGTTTGAAAATCTAGCAGCTTTAGTTCAAATCCTTCCTCTCAAATCCTGAACCTGAAAAAATGAAGGACATTTCTAATTAAATAGTCATATATAGTTACATAGTCATGCCTACACAATCTATAACTATCAAACTTGGGGTAATTAACTCCTTAAATGCTGTTGGCAGATATTCCTGACCAGAAAATCTCTTGTAACTAAAATAAGGAAAATATCAGCACATTTAACCATATTTTCACCAGAAAATCGAATCAGATTCTTAAAGTGATTTTTTAAGTCACATTTTTGTGAATATTTCATTAGTTTCAGACATGGCTGCTTCACAGCAGCCATGACTAGATTTTGATGAAATTACTTGAAAGAAAAATATACTCAACAGGTTAAGAGTTAATGCCTCCATATTCACTTGATTCAGGGGTGTATGTATAATACATGGATTTGTCCATATCATTCAAACCTCAAGTATAAATCTACATTCAAGAGGAGGTAATTCAACTAAAATTGGTGCTACAGTGAAACCTTGTTAATTGAATAGCCAGTTTGCCAAAGAAAATTATTATTCAATTAACAGGAGTATTCAATTAACAGGCATTGTGTCAGTTTCCTGTATTCTAGAGATAAACTTAGCATTTATTCTATTATATCTTGTTTGACAGAGCTCTGTGAGCTCTGTCAAACAAGATATAATAGACTAAATGCCTATATTGGATGTACTGAGTCCACACAGGTCTATAACCAAAGGAAAACTGGGGAGAATCAGGGTAATTTCTCGACATGTTGCAAGATTTTTTATTCAGTTAACAGGAGTTTACTCTATAACCTATATTCAATTAACAGGTCAAATTTGTACTGAAGGTAAACGGTTTTGTGTTGGGAAATTATATTCAGTTAACAGGGATATACAATTAAGAGATATACAATTATGTGGGCTCCACTGTACTGAAAAACTGAGAAGAACTAGCGTGTTTACTTGCCAGTAGTCATGTAGAAGGAATAACATCAGAATTGGTTCATATGAAAATTTGGAAATATACACGTTTACCTATTAGTGGTCAAGTTTGAGGAGTTTCGTCAAAATGGGTTCATAAATGTGAACGTAAGAATCGCATTTAACAATCTAAATATATCTTCTAAGTACCAGAGGAGATAACCCAATTAAAATTGGAGTAGATTAAAAATTTGGAATTATGCACTTGTTCACCTGCAAGTGGTCATGTCTCAGAAGTTTCATAAAAATCACTTCACGGATGTAGAGTAGTTTCAAACACAGGAATCTCAGGAGACAATGTCTATTAAATTTTCGAAGTCCAAGGGGATATAACTTTAAAAATTGATTCACAAAGAACAGTTTGGAATATGTGCATGTTCACTTGTTAGTGGTAGGGCTGGCATGATTAATCGATAAGTTGACTAATCACTGACAGCACATATAATTGACTCAAGTTTCCAAAAGTCGACTTTAATCATTCTCTGTGACCTCAGGAAACAAGAATAGGAAAAGTGTTTCATTGGTTTAATAGAGAGTAATCACTTGACTGGACTGGTTACGTGAAATAATTCATGAGAGGTGAGGGACATTGTACAAATATGAGTGCGCGAATGCGCACAAGTGTTTTACAATATAGTCCCTTGCCTCGAATTAATTTTAATTATTTTTTGTCTCTAAAACATAGGTTATGACCACTCATTGGAATGAGCTCAACAAGCTCATTCCATGAGGGGTCATAACCTATGTTTTAGAGACAAAAAATGAAAATAATAGTTACTCAAGAATTTTTTTTGCAAGTGTCGTCTGCTTTTCATGTTAGGTAAAGGGTTAAAAAAAACCCCCAAAACCAATGAAGTCCCCATTACACCCACGGCAAAGCATCTTCGTTTGCGCACACAGATACATGGCCCAATAGTTGATTGCATAATTCACTTGTGAAGTTATCGTTTATAATCAAACCCGGAAATCCCAGTAAATCACACTTTGGAAAGTAATAATATCACTTCTTTTCAAAGTAAGTTATTGCAGTTGCATTCCTTAAATTTGAGGTGCAAGCTTAGAGCATCAAGCTTTAGTCTTAAGAGGGCTAAAGTTTAACCGTAAACACATATTTTTCTGTGCACCTAACTGCCATGATGCTCAACTCCTTTGTCAATTCTGCACACTGAACGAAGTGACATCAAGTCTTAGATCGCAAATCCTCAATGAAAAGATAGTGACATTGTTTTGTCAGTTGATAGCAAATACATATAATCTCAGGTACACATGCAAAATTATTGAACAATACAGACCAAAATAAAACCAGTTAGATGTTTCTAGTCACCCACCCAACCCTATTTTGAGCTTGCGACCCTATAGAAAAGTTTTCATGACCTTGATAAAGATATCATAGGTAAAATGCATCTGCAATCATCGATACAGATGATCAAGAGCACAAGAACCAAATGGGATGTGTTAGTTGAGGATACTCCAAGCAGGATGGATTGTATTCAAGACAGTTTGAGGCTTTTGGGGAAAATTGGGGCAGGCCAACAGGCAGTGGGTGTCAAAAAAGGTGTGTGTTCAAACTCGAATATTAACAATAATTATTAATATAACAATGAGCCTATGCACTGTGGCAAGTCATTCTAGATATGCCTTTTGGGCAGATTAATCCACAAACAAATAAAAAAAAACAACTTCCGTCCCCTATTTTGTCTTTACAGGTAGAATCAGACAAATCATATCCCCACCATACTCGCTGCCCCCACATCCCCACCCCTTCATCCTTATTTACAAAGTTTTGTATAGTTTATTTGCTGTATGTGCATAATAGGTCATTTCTGATTTACAACTTGATTCAGTTTTATTAACCCTTTACCCAACATAACAGCCAAAACCGGCCAGCGCTATTGTCGTTGAGCTCATTCCAACGAGGGGTCATAACCTATGTTTTTGAGACAAAAAATGAAAAAAATTAGTTAATCAAGAATTTTTTTTGCAAATGTTGTCTGCTTTTCATGTTAGATAAGGGGTCCAAACCACCTGATGTTGTTAGATTTGGCTTCTCTTACTTAATTGAATAAAAAATTGTAATGTCGACCTGTTTCCCATGCCAATGATCTCTTGAAGTTAAACAGCTTATTGTCTCTTTCAACACTAAGTTTATCCACCCTAAAGCATATTGAAATCACAAAGGCAACATGAAGCGCCTGAACTGTGCCAAATTACATGTTTTGGAGTTGTTTGTAAATGAAATGCTTTATTACACACTCTCAAAGGATCCTCATAACAATTATCAGGGGTAAAATAATACCCCAATACATTGTAATTGATGCAAGAAAGCATTAATATAAAGATACAACTTGAGGCACTAATGATGAAAAACATTTTCCTTATTGTTGTTCTAGAGGTCAGAGAGTATGATTAAAGTCAACTTTGAATCGATTATTTTTCTTCAAAAGTCGATTATGTAATTTCAAAATCATGCCAGCTCTAGTTACTGGTCATGTTTGATTAGTGCCATCAAAACTGGTTCATAAATGCAGGTGGGGTTGTGCACACAAGAGTTTTTAGAAGGATGTATGGATGAACAGGCAGATAAACAGACATACAGGGTGATGACAATATAGCCCTCAATTCTTTCATCGGAGGAATAATTACCAATATAAGTTATCTCTGCCAACATGTATGGTATATGGAGATTTAATACCTGGATGTCGGTTTTTAAACACCGAGCCGCAGGCGAGGTGTTTAAATGAGACATCCAAGTATTAAATCTCCATATACCATACATGTTGACAGAGATAACGTTTTTGTCCCTTTTGAAACACAATACAAACATAGTGGAAGTATAAATTTGTGGACACATTTCTCAGCTCCACAATCATTTGGACCAAATTCGTGATAATAATTTTGTTTTTATAATCGCCGAAGACAACAGATAGAGTTACATCCCTTGGTTTGTTAAGGAAACAAGTAAACAGTATTTTGTTGACATATCGTCCCCTGAGTTCCAATGTGTACTATGTGCCTACTGGCACATAGAACACATTGGTACTCAGGGGACGAATTATTTGCTTTTATTTTTATGATTGTATTGTTGGAAATCTGATGATATTTGTGACTATTTTCGGGTTTTTTGGTTCGAGTTTTATAATCAGGCAAGCAGAAGCGAAAAGCTTTCATTAAAACTATATACCCCAGATGTTTTGTGTGCGCTTATACCCTGGATGTTGCACGCTCTCATATACCTTGGATGTTGGGTGCACCCTTTGCCATGGCTATTTGTCCAAGGATTCTGACCAATCAAAAGACAGAAATTATCGGGATACAGGGAGAAGACAATATAGCCCTCAATTCTTTCATCGGAGGAATAATTACCAATTCAAGATTGACAAAAAAAAGAGTACATAAGAAATACTAATTTTACCTTTCTGATCCAGATTCCTTAAATCTCCCGATTCGTGTTTTAATCTTAGTTTCAAAAAATGGTGTAACAACTCTTTTCTGAAAGAAAAAAATAAAAATGAACAGCTCCTGAAACTCTCATTTCAATTATTTCTCGTAAGTGGTTAGTCTCAGTCTAAAACCCATCATCGGAATGAGCTCATCAACCTTTATCCACTGACAAATCCCAGTCTGTCATTTGGAGGCCAAAACAAATGTTTTACATATTTTGAGAAAAATGCATTAACTGAAAGAGTGCGAGATTGTTTTTGGTCATCAAAATCTGTTCACATGTCTTTGCCTTATTACATATTATGGAAGAGTGCCTAAAGGCACTCTCCCATTACATGAAACAAGGCAAATGTATGCAGACTAAATAATTTCACTTCAAAAATTAGATGAGAGCACATCCACAAAACATGAAGCTTTCAAGTTGTGGTACCAGCACTTCAGATTAATCCTTCACCTAACACGAAAGGCTGATGACACTTGGAAACAAAATTCTTGAATAACTATTTTTTTTTCATTTTTGTTGCATCAAAAATATAGCTTATGACCATTTGTTGGAATGAGCTCAATGAGCTTGTTCCAGTGAGGGGTCATAAGTTATGTTTTTGAGGCAAAATTTTTTAAAAATAATAAAAATTGAGAGGTGATTTTTGTGAATAACGCTGGCCGGTTTTGGCTGTTATGTTGTTTAAAGGGTTAAAGCCCAAATATGGGCTTCCAGCACTCTACCAGTTAATAATGTCTACAATTTATTGATGTCTGTTCATATCTGATTACAACCTTTCAACTAACTTTCCACTTCCACTCTAAAGAAATAACCCACAGCACTAACTTTGTTATCTGATAAAGAATTTTTGAAAGTTCAATGTGCAATTATTATTTAATTTACCTGTGTTCTGCATTGGTTATTCCTATATGTTCTAATTTAATGTCATTCAGTCTAATTAACGTTCTTCCTGAAAAATAAATAAAACAAAGAAAATTTAAATTTTATTTCTTACAATTCTTACCAAAGTAACAGAAATGACTTATCCTCATATAATTATTCCTATGAAAATGTGCAGATTTTGAAGGATCTCTAAGAGAAGTACCTTTAGAGAGCATGCAGTGGTGGCACCATGGGGGTGGGGGTGGGGGTGGGGGGGCATGGCTAGGGCTCCCCCTCCCCAATCAAACTTCAAATTGCTATCTGACGCAATCTGTGGGCTTTTGAAGACCACGTCAGATTTAGAAACGCTCAGATATCGCCCCCACGGCATCCAAATATGAAAACCGACAAAAGGGGGACACACCCACTCATACCCTCTCCCAGCTCAGGCCTGTGATCTTTGGGAAATGCCTTTGGCATCTCAACCTTGGACCCCCCAACATCTTACTCAGCCCCCCCCCCCCCCCCCACCCCACCCACCCTAAAATGAAATCCTGGCACCGCCACTGAGAGCATGAAAAAGTCACGACAAAAGCAGACAAAACTGGTCCGAACAGGGGCTAAAAATGCATACATGTAGTGCATTTAACGTAGTGTCCTAAAGAACTGATTTAAACATGGACCCTTTATCCAATAGAGTTTTATAGATGATACAAAGAAGAAAGCAAAATATATTTTACCATTAAAATAACCACATCAGTCCATCTATGTACACAATGCGAAATACCTACCTAACTCAAATTATTTTAAGATTCAATCTTGAGATTGAATTACAGTGGAGCCCACTTGACTGAATATCTCTTAATTGGATTATTAAATAACCCTGTGGATTGAATATAATTTCCAAACACAAAACCATTTACCATACCTTCAGTACAAACTGAACCAAGTTAAAATGGGTTACAGGGTAAACTCCTGTTAACTGAATAAAAAAGATGTTAAGAATTACTTGTTAATTACCGAATTCTCCTTGTTAATAGGCTTATTTGCCCTCACTACATCCAATACAGGCATGAGCTCTGTCAAACAAGATATAATAGTATAAATGCTCAGTTTTTCTCTAGAATACAGAAAAGTGACCAAACCCCTGTTAACTGAATATTCTTGTCAACTGAAAAATTTCAGTTGACAAAGAGACTATTCAATTAACAGGGTTCCACTGTATTTAACTCTTAACGCGCTGAGTATTTTCAAGATATTTTTCATCAAATCAAGTCATGGCTGCTGTAAAGCAGCCATGACTAGATTTGGTGCAAAAGTAATCTAAATGTAACATGAGAAATCTTTGATGAAAAAATCCATTTATTTACAGGGTGAAAATTTTATAAAATGTACCAAAATTACACTTATTTCAGTGACAAGAGAAATCGGTGTGCCAGGCAGGAATAGCCTCCAGTAGCATGCAAGGAGTTAAATTTCTTGTTGGATTATAGAAAAAATCAGCTACTTGAAATATCAGTATTTTGACATCAGTGTTCAGAGGGCGATATTATATGACAGTGATAATACAATTAATTCCTTGTTATTAAATTGTCAGGGCTTATATATTGACGAGAATCCATTCACACAGCAAGAATCCATTTAGATTCTCGCTGCACCTCTGCCAGGATTTGTGTGAAAAAAATTGAGTCAATTTAACTAGGAATAGATTAGTTCAATAGCAATCAAGTGGACCTGTGCTTAAGTATCAATTTAACCCCTGATTAACATAGCAGCAGCAAATTAACTAATACATGGCTAGCATGACCTAAACTATCCTGACACTTCGTCAATAAAAAGTACAAATATGGCAGTCATTGGAACCGGCTCAGTGAGCTAGTTCCAATGACATCTGTATTTGTAAGGTTTTATTGGTAAATATTGTTTATTTTTTAAAATATTATCAAATTCAGTTTACATCTGAAAAATTAATAACCTGTGTTGGGTAAAGGGTTAACATGTGGTATCAGTATATAACAGGTTCAACCATGGTGGCCTCATATGATTTCCCAAATTTAGATGAAATATAAGCCCTGATTGACTATAATAACATTTTCATAACATCTTGCATTTTGCTGGTATTTTGCTGTCCAGAATTCCTACCCAATACAGTAATTCAGTGTGAACCTGTGAAAGCCAGTCACTTTTTACATCAAATATATCAGTCTCACAGCAAGTTAAAGAATTACCATACTTTATTACTTTCCAAAGTGTGATTTACTGGGATTTCCCAGTTTGATTCACAGGAACTCGGCACAAGCTGGGAAATCGAAAGAAAAATGATATTTGATACCATTTTTGAATCTATGCTGACATGCCCCTATAATGGTATATAAATATTAACAAGGTAAACAACTCGCTTTTCAAAAACGATAGCACTCATCTTCGTTTTTCCCCCCTCAAATTTGATTCACAAAATGTATCCAGCAATACCCAGTATCAATGGAAAGGGGAATGAATAAGCTTTACAGTGGTGTATTACATGACCGTTGGGAGTTCTTGGGTTGTTCATGATAACTGGGAGAAGTCGCAGAAAAAGCCGAAAAACATTTAGTTGGACAAGAAAGTGCACAGTGAAATGAGGTTTACGAACGACAATTATTCGATTTATTATAAATAATTCGAGGTCCCATTGTATATGGAGGGCAGATTCAAATATTAACCGTATACCTTCATCAATTACTAATCTCGGATCCACATTTATTATTTTCTGGAGTTCACATTTAATGTTTATTCACTTTTTAGCCGTAACTTTGACATTTTTCCCAAGCTGACCTGAGTAGACGGTGTCCTTAGATACACGACTTCCGCAAAAGCTTTCCCCATTCTCCCATTGGCTTATTTTCATCGATGATTTTCTCGGCAAAAATAGTAGCCGCTAGCTTGTTCAAAGCCAAGGGAAGGTTAAAAAAATGTATAAACGGCAAATGTGATCGCCATAAATGAATAAATGTGGATCCGAGATTAGTAATTGATAAAGGCATATGGTTAATATTTGAATCTGCCCTCCATAGACAATGGGACCTCAAATTATTTATAATAAATTGGATAATTGTCGCTCGTAAACCTCATTTCACTGTGCACTTTCTTGTCCGACTAAATGTTTTTAGGCCTTTTCTGTGACTTCTCCCAGTTATCATGAACAACCCAAGAACACCCAGCGGTCGTGTAATACACCATTGTAAAGCTTATTCATTCCCCTTTCCATTGATACCGGGTACTGTTGGATACGTTGTGTGAATCAAATTTGAGGGGGGAAACACGAAGATGAGTGCTATCATTTTCGAAAAGCGAGTTGATTACCTTGTTAATATTTATATACCATTACAGGGGCACATCAGCATAGATTCAATGAAAGTGTCAATGACACTGTAGCTCAACTTGTCAAGACAAAGACATGTACATGTATAGTATGTGACACAGCAATGACAAACATCTAGGTAATGACCTGATAACAAAGGTACATATAAAGTATTGTAACGGTCTGTACATAAATACTGACCATTGCCTGTAACAAATGTATAGGTAAAGTATTGTAAAGGTGGGCTACAGTCAGATGCTAAACTAGAAAAGAAATCTTTGAGTCCCAGAGTGGGTCTGACTGAACCCCAAAATATTTGTTCTCATAGCACAGTGATAACAAAGGCACCCCAAAACAAACTCATTCCTGTCCCAAGGTGAAAACAAAGGTACCCAAGAAGTTTCGTGAAGATCAGTTCACAAATATGAGCTGTGTAGAAGTTGTGACAAAAAACTGATTGGACCTAATTTTGGTACAAAATGGCCACTGGCAGCCATCTTGAATTTTGGACCGCACCCAGAAACACTCGTTCTCGTCCCAAGGTGATAACAAAGGTACCCAAGAAGTTTTGTGAAGATCGGTTCATAAATACAGCCTCTAGCCCGAGCCGTATTGACATGGGCACTTACAGTGTATAAGTCGCACTGAATAAATCAAAGTTCATCTAATTTGCATAATTTCTGCACGAGAAAAAAACCCGTACTATATGTGATGTATTCCATGTTACTAAACATTCATACAAAAATTTATTCAAATCAGAACTTTCATACAGAAGTTCTGTACAAAAGACTTATTGCACTAATTTTGGTACAAAATGGCTGCTGGTGGCCATCTTGAATTTTGGACCACACCCAAAAACACTAGTTCTCATCCCACGGTGATAACAAAGGTACCCAAGAAGTTTCGTAAAGATCGGTTCATAAATATGGCCTCTAGCCTGAGCCGTATAGAAGTTGTGTACAAAAAACTGATTAGACCTAATTTCGGTACAAAATGGTCACTGGCAGCCATCTTGAATTTTGGACCGCACCCAGAAACACTCGTTCTCGTCCCAAGGTGATAACAAAGGTACCCAAGACGTTTCGTGAAGATCGGTTCATAAATACAGACTCTAGCCCGAGCCGTATTGACATGTGTACTTACTGTGTGTAAGTAGCACTGAAAAAATCAAAGTTCATCTAATTTGCATAATTTCTGCACGAGAAAAAAACCTGTATTATATGTGATGTATCCCATGGTACTAAACATTCACACAAAAAAATTATTCAAATCAGCGCTTTCATATGGAAGTTCTGTGCAAAAATCTGATTGCACCAAATTTTGTACAAAATGGCTGCCATCGGCCATCTTGAATTTCGGACCGGACCCCAAAACACTCGTTCTCGTCCTACGGTGATAACAAAGGTACCCAAGGAGTTTCGTAAAGATCGGTTCATAAATACGGCCTCTAGCCCGAGCCGTATTGGCATTTGCACTTACAGTGCTGAAAGTAACACCAAAAAACATCAAAGTTAGTCTAATTTGCATAATTTACGCACGAGAAAAAAAAACGTATTATATGTGATGTATCCCATGGTACTAAACATTCATACAAAAAATTTTTCAAATCAGAGTTTTCATATGGAAGTTCTGTACAAAAAGATTTTTGCATCGTCGGTACAAAATGGTGGCTGGCAGCCATCTTGAATTTCGGACCGCACCCAAAAACACTCGTTCTCGTCCCACGGTCATAACAAAGGTACGAAACAAGAAGTTTCGTAAATATCGGTTCATAAATACGGCCTCTAGCCCGAGCCGTATCCAATTGTTGACGGACAGACAGACAGACGGCCAGACGGACGACAGGCCATGGCATAAGCTCAAATTTGGCTTCGCCAAAGTTGAGCTAAAAATGGTATCAAATATCATTTTTCTTTTGATTTCCCAGCTTGTGCCGAGTACCTGTGGTTTGATTATAAACGTTAACTTCACAAGTGAGTTATACAATCAACAATTGTGTTATGTATCCGTGCGTGCAAACGAAGACGCTTTGCCGTGGGTGTAAAGGGGACTTCATTGGGCTTTTTTTGCCTTTTTTCACCCTTTACCTAACATGAAAAGCAGACGACACTTGCAAAAAAAATTCTTGAATAACTATTATTTTCATTTTTTGTCTCAAAAACATAGGTTATGACCCCCTCATTGGAACGAGCTCGTTCCAATGAGGGGTCACAAAAAATGAAAAAATAATGAAAATTAATTGGCGAGTTTTGAGAATAGCGCTGGCCGTTTATGGCCATTACGTTAGGTAAAGGGAAAAATAATATAATTATCGTTAATAATGAAAAGTAATAAACAGAGTAATTGCTTGACTGGACTGGTTAAGTTAAATAATTCATTCGAGGCGAGGGACTATATTGTAAAACACTCATGCGCATTCGGGCAATCATGTTTGTACAACGTCCCTCACCTCTCATGAATTATTTCACGCATCCAGTCCAGACAAGCGATTACTCTCTATTTTATCAATGATTTCTTCATGTTATTCTTTATAGAATTTTTCATCAAATCAAGTCACAACTTGAGTCACAACCATCAAATAGCTCATTACAGAAAATATTGTTCACAGCACGTCTAAAACAGGAATGATGTCAGAAGTCAATGGCGATGTGGTAAAGTTGCGAGTAGGTTGGTTTCGGAAGTAGAATTGAATTATTTGAAAATTGGAACAAGCTTGTTCCCATGAGGGGTCATATGCTCTGTTTTTGAGGGGAACATTGAAAAAAAATTCTAAAATCTGGGAACAGCTAGTGTCTGGCTAGCCTAAGTCATTACATTTGCTAATATATTACACATTATGTGATAAAAAGAATCTCAAATTTGTCATGAGTTGACATGAAATTTTGGAACCTTGTTAACAAAAATAGATCTTAGCTTCGGTATACCTTGGCTCAATCACTTTCAGTTAACTTGGCACAGAAATTTCTAATAAAATTGTGACTCATTTGAGATTTTAATAGAGATTCTCTTTTAATGCAAAATTAGAGAAAAATATTCATTAGGTCAAGAGAAAATAATTTTGTGCATCTCAGTTTTCTCCTGAAAGTTTTGGGAAAAAAGAATCTGCAAAAGTAAGTTCTTTTTGATAGTGCACACTTGGACTTTGTGTGATTTCATACAAAAAACATTGATGCAGCCTCATCCAGACAGAAGAGCAAACAATTCTGACATTTAACAACAAGTAAATCAATGACATAATCCTATGTATCTGTTGGTTTTAAGGTCACTTTCAATATCTATAACATTATTTACAACAACATAAGTATGAAGACAAGTTTAGCCAATCATTTATACCTATACTGACCCTCCACTCCCCTCTCCAAGAGAACCCCAGGAAATGAACAAGCTGTGTTTTACTGGTAAAATAGGCCCCAGTCACCAATGCTTGCAGTGGAAGTCCTCTAAAAAGGGCAACAATGGTATACAGCTCCATTATTTTATAGCCTCTCTCTCTCAAATGGCATAATTCTTTGGCATAAAATTGTCCATTTATGCAGCCCTGGTAATTCACCCTCAGCAATCAGCAGTGCCGAGGAAAATGACGGGGAAACGAAAAATATCCACAGCAAAAATACTGCCGAGGATGGCTTTTTCAGAAAGCCTTGTGGTGGCAGAAATTACACAACTTCCAGGTTACACAAGGAATCAAACCATGTGGGTTACACTATGCTGTATTGTTAATCTTACAATTTACAGTACAAGATGCAGCATAACCACTAGAAACTGTGTGTTCTGCTTCTTCTATGTTGATAACACCAGAATCTGACACCAGTTTCTGGAAAGCTCTTATAGAGCGTTCCAGAAACTGATGTCAGATTCTGGTGTTATCAACATAGAAGTAGTGAGATACTTAGTTTGTGGTTATGCTACATCTTATTTTCACTCACACTGTACATATTGAGCAAGTCCCCTACTTACTTAAGATTTTTTCTCCTCATTCACATGGTTCATGATATTGGCTTGATCTAATTGAGTGAAAGATTCTGCACAGTGATTGTGATTATATACATATGTATCTCGAACTACTTTCACATGTTAAAGTTACTTTAAAGTTTTCACTTTGCCGCATACTGCATCTACATGGCAATTGAACACAGTCCCAAAAGATTTTTACACAATCGAACAGGCTCCACAGCAATTGCCGTAGAAGCACCAGTTTTCCACAGCAGTTTTTTTGCCGAGGACACATGGATGAATTACCAGGACTGGGTATAAACGATTGACTAAACTTGTCTTTATCTCCATGTTGTGGGATATGAACATGTTGTTAAAATCAAAAGTATCACATCATAAACATAGTAATAAAAATGTAAAAAGTCATACCTGTAACATCATGTTTCATAAAAAGCTCCCCATATAAATTATACACATGACCACAATGTTTTTTAAACCATTTATTAAAGTCAGCACTTGTCCAGAAATGTAACGGCTTGGTTTTGCCTTTTGTTGGTTTTTTGCTACTGGAAGAACTTCCGTCCCTAGTTTTCACCACAGTCTGAACAATAAATTAAAAATATATATATATTATATCACCTAATATCAACATACCCAAAAGAATAATCTGTATTGGTCTGCTCTGGATTTACACTTACAGTTAAAACTAAAAGTCCTGTCCTGAAATGCGCACAAATAGCACGTCGATATGCACGTTAATCTACGCGATATGACCATAGTAAGGCTATCAACTTCTGTAAATATGGCCTGTGCACAAGCAATGTTTCAGCAAATGGACCTCTGGGTAACCCGGAGGTCCATTTGCAAAAACATTGCCCGTTTTTGCTATGAGTAACCAAGAGAACCTGCCGTGCTTTGGAAGCCATTCGATATGGCAATTGTGTGCCATTCACATGCACAATTAAGCCTAGATAAGCGCACAGTTCGTGACAGGACTTCTAGTTTTAACTGTAACTTCTTGCATGGAATTGGCAAGACAAGACAATAAATCTTTTGCCAACACAATAAATATAATTAGGGTACTTTTCACCAAAATGTTTTTTAGGAAAATGAATCAACTTTTTGAACAGTGATTTTATGCTGGTCATGGCTGCTTCTAGTCATTCAATATCAAAAAACTAAACAGGTTAGGAGTTAATTAATCTCAGAGTAGGTTGTAACAAAAAACTGGTAGCTATCAAAGTTCAGAAAAAAAGAATGGCTAAATACCCAATTACCCAAGGACCCCTATCTTCACAATTCATCTAAATATACAAAACAGATGTTTTGTTTGTGTGTGTGCATGGCTGTGCGTGAATGGGGGTGTGTTTGTTTATTTGTGTGTGTGCATGTGTGTGTAAGTGTTGGGGTGGAGTAGCCAGTTTGACCAAATTAGTGAGAAACTGGACCGTTGTGTTTGGGTTTCTACAAAGATTTCTTTTGCTGTCCTTGAGTCATCATCAAGGATGGGTTACATTTTGTTTACCCACTTTTGTGAGGACTTGTTTGTCACTGAAAAGAAAAGAAGAAACAAACAAGTCCTCACAAAGCTATTATAGAAGACTATAGGGGTTTGTGAATATGTGTGTCTTTATTCATTTGTCATGCGTTGAAAGATGGGATATTCAAGATAAGGGGTGGTCTATTCCGTTTCCCAAATTTCAATGAGATTGATTGACTAATTATGACCAGAAATGGAACCTATCAGGTCAATGTTGAATTTTTTGGAGGAATCACATCCCATTTTCATCAAAATATGAGACAATCATATAATTTTTTTCAGAGATACTCTTTTGCATGCATTAACCCTCAAGTCCTCATATTAATTTTACTTTAATAACTACCAGATACACATTACACAGCTGGAGATGACTTAACAAGTGTTTTTACACCATTGCTGGCTGCCTGTACAGGTAGCCAACAAAGATGTAAAAACACTGTCAACGTAAATGCATCTTGCCACGAGATAATCAAAAAAACAGAATACACTTGGGACAAATTTTTCAGAGCAATATAAAAGGGGCAGTTTGTGGCTGAATGGGGACTTATGAGTTAACCCTTTAACCAATGCAGACGATATCAAAATTTATTATTTTAAATATAATTTTTTTAAATTTTTACAAAAATTTCAACAAAACCATATCATGTGACCCCTCGTTGGAACGAGCTCGTTCCAACGAGGTGTCACGTGATATGGTTTTGTTGAAATTTTTGGAAAAATAATATTTTTTCAACTGCTGAATTTGCATATTACGTGGGCGAACGCGGCCGATTCGTTGGGAAAAGGGTTAAATGAACAACAAATATGGGCTCACACCTAAAATATTTTGCCTAATGGAGGTGAGACAAATTTAACCACCATGTGACCCATCATTTCTGAAGGACATGTCTCTTGCATAAACCTAAATTATCACAAATGTAAGTTGTCTGGATTGGGTAACCATAAACTCCCCGCTTTCCTGGTTGTCCTCCTGTCAAATCAATGAGTAGTCTTCCACCCAAATTCCAATAATAGCTATCATGATATCACATAATGAAGACTGTTATGATAGTAGCAGCACTAACATAGATTAAGCTTGCATGAAGCAGAAAGATGGTTTAAGGGAATTGGGGGTTTTGAGGCCTTTCAGTCTAGGATGGGACATTTAAGCTTCTACAATTGAAACACCCCAAAGCCAAAACTTAAAAAAATAAGACTTTAAGATATGACTAAATAATACTACCACATTGATTTTGTGTTTACCTGTAGGTTCTTAGGACAGGGGCCCTAGAAATCTAAAATTTGGGGTCGAATTGAATCCCAAAGCTAATCAGGGTGATGATTTCAAATTGAATCAAATATCCAACTGAATCTCATGGCTCTTAAAAGTGTAAATATTACTACACCGACTTATAACCGTAAATATAGCCAATCTCCAATATTACACCTTCTTATAACCATAAATATTGCCAATCTCCAATATTACACCTTATAATCGTAAATATTGCCAATCTCCAATATTACACCTTATAATCGTAAATATTGCCAATCTCCAATATTACACCTTATAATCGTAAATATTGCCAATCTCCAATATTACACCTTATAATCGTAAATATTGCCAATCTCCAATATTACACCTTATAATCGTAAATATTGCCAATCTCCAATATTACACCTTATAATCGTAAATATTGCCAATCTCCAATATTACACCTTATAATCGTAAATATTGCCAATCTCCAATATTACACCTTATAATCGTAAATATTGCCAATCTCCAATATTACACCTTATAATCGTAAATATTGCCAATCTCCAATATTAAACCTTATAATCGTAAATATTGCCAATCTCCAATATTACACCTTATAATCGTAAATATTGCCAATCTCCAATATTATACCTTAGTGCTTATAACCATAAATATTGCCAATCTCCAATATTACAAGTCAATCAAAAAAGTGGAATATTCCAGAATGGAATCAAAATAATTTCAGAAGTGGAACCACCTTGAATGCTTCTACTATCATGTCTACTAGACAGGAGACCTGATGGTAGGAGAAGAGTTCATGAAGAGACACTCAGTAGGAAATTGAAGAACATCTCGACGATTCAAAAATTTCCAAATCAGTGTGACTCAAGTTGAATCAAAACGTATCATTGGGATGATTTCACACTGAGTCAAATTTCGAAACTTCACAAGGACCTACTGAAGATTTATTTTATTATTATGTTTTCTACTTGCTGACATATTATTCTGTCCATTCATTTTTTGCCATTTTACAGGCCTGTCGATTTGAGGTGAATAACTGGGTCACATGGAGGTTACCTAAAATGAAAAACATGCTAACGAAAAATGGTTTGTGCCAAATTGATGTCAGGTCACGTGAAATTTTCGCCAAGTTGAATGAGATCTATACATGTAGTTCAAATGAAGGGTGGAGTGATGTTGAGTATCAACCAGTCATCAGCTGCATGGGTGTTTGCATCTGTCTGAAGTATAGCTGCTCTGTTCGCCAATAAATGGCCAACAGAACAGCTATACATCAGGCAGATGCAAACACCTATGCTGATGATTAGTTTATGCTCAACATCATTTTAAACTGTTGAACTTGATCATTTCAAGATGTAACATACATGTAGGTACAAAATCAGGAAATGGCAATTGTTCATTTCTCTACCACAAATAGTGATTATGGATGCCATACTCTTTTGCAGCATGCTAGCCCATGCCAAGGTTAGGCTATAATTGCAACTAATTTGTATCTGAATTGCTGCAACACAGCTTCATTATTGTTCCTAAGGATTCATCTCTATTCATTGGGATATTGCCCACAGGAGCAAGAACTTGGCTATTATACAACAGTTCATATATCAGCATAGTTGCGATACATATATATTTAGACTACCTAATGGGTTACCTGAATCAAATACAAGGGAATGAACGATAAGTTACCAAAGTTCAGACCATGTGAACGATAAATGGGTTACACAAAATTTTGAAAACAGAAGGCCTGTGTTAATCACTTATTTTCTTCACTATCATCATTGAAGCTGCTATTTTAATCGCTACTATTTAAATCAACCAACCCAAAACATCTACTTTTTAAAGTAAGATTCATAACATCATTGAAATCCCTAGAAAATTTTGTTGTTGATTGAGAACTCATATGAAAAGCAGAAAATATAATTATTATATACTTACTCACCTTACTTACATCTTGTGGAGTTGGAGTCTTGTCTCCCTTTGTAATGGAACTTTGGCTCATTTTCTGATCGGGAACTGTATCAGTCTGAGTTACAAAAATTGGGTATTTTTCACTTGGAACTTGTAAACTGTGTGGAGGTTTATAATGAACACAATCATCTGTTTTAGCATCAGGGGGTGCTTTATCAACACAAGCAGCTTCTATCATATTAATAGATTCTTGTTTCTGAAATAAATGACAAATATCATCTTTTGACCATGTAATACCCCTCCCCCTCCACACACACCCCACCACTGGAATGTCTTCACTTTGGAATGACAAAATTAAATTTCCATTATACTGCATGCTTTCCAAAAACCCTCCCCCTCCACCACACTTCATTTCATCTTGTGCTAGGATAAGAGTGTTGGGTATCTTGTGGGGAAAATATATTTCTCATTCCAATTTGAATGACCTGGGTGCTACTTGTTTTTTAAGGCTTATAAGTACCGAGAAAGTGGAGGTGTTACTGTTGCAAAATGACCAAGAAATATCAAGGAGAGAGTACATGAACTAGTTTCAGAACAGGGATTTTTCTTACTTCTTTAGGAAAGGGTCCGGGCTATTGGGGAGAATTTGCTCTGTGAATGTTCCAGCGGAGAATTTATTTTGGAGGAGAAGAAACATACGTTTTAGTGTTTGGTTATAATTTCGTTTCGGTGGTTTGGGGTGGTTCGTTGGTGATTTGAAGTGATTGTTGGGAACTTGGGTCTATTTGGGTAATTAGAATAACCTCTATTCACTCAAACCACCCTCAGTAGACACCCTGTCCTATTGTTGACCATTGGGTCACATAGCAAACACGAGCCACCATAAAAACCATTATGGCAGGTTCCAGTAAAAAAAAAATGGATGACGGAAACACACGTCACCCTAATAACAGGCAGTTCGCATGCACACTGACACAACATATCACAATGGGGAGAATGTCACAAGATGGTCCGTCACAGAGGCTACCAGGGCACCCAAACATGATGTAAGAAGGTCACATAACTATGATGTCACTTCTGGGGCCCCCTGTTGGATCCCCCAATCAGGTATGATCCGTACCTCTCTCATTACTCGTATGGGTTGTGAATTAAATTCCTATCTGAGGCCTCTTTTTACTGTAAGACTCTTAAATGCAAGAGCAATGTCTGACAGATCCCATGACCCTTTCCAAATATGATGGTCTAAATTAATCAAAAGATTCATGTAGAAATCTTAAATGACATTCATGATTTATCACAAACTTCCAACACAATTGTAATTTTGACCTGTAATTTCGTAACTGACTGTTATAAGAAAGACGAGGATAGATGCTCGAAATGTTTTCTTGGAAACAACATATGATACACTATTTTTACCGATGAATACAAGTTGAATGTCAACAGATGATACATACTTATCCAAATCGCTTTGGGCTTACAACACTTGTCACTAAACAAATGCCATTTTGCTTCCCCAGATATGAATATACACTGTACATGTATTTAGACAGGTTATGTTTCTATAATGCCATATGACATATGAAGTTAAGGAGAGATCACCACTTTTTAAAGAAAATCAGCCAAATTTGTTCCTCGGTGACAACTAAAAATTCGAAATTAGTGACTGACACATACGTTTTGAAAAATTCCCAATCTATACAATGCATTTTGGCGAATATTATTTTAGTTTAAACAATATTTTATTCAATAAGTGTTAATTGTTACATAATAGAGACATCAGTGTATTATCAACTCAAAAATAAATAAACAGTAAGACAATATAACACAATAAACAGTTACATGGTACAAGGTAAATGAGGGATTTGACAATAAGCTTGTAGCTTATGCTGGTCATCTCCCAAAACTAGACATAGACAACTTAGGAAGGTGATATAAAATAGTGTAATGAATGAATATACTGCCGTACTGGGCTCATGGCTACATTTGTTCTTTAATCAGCATCCCAGTACCGAAACAATTCTGTGCAGCTTGAGTAGTCTACGATTCTGAGTCGTGAGGTATGAGAACCTTGTCAGAAAGTTCTTGGAGTGAGGAGCCAGGCCCCCAACATGGCAATACATCATATTGTTTAAACCTTGTTTATGTACAAAGAAATGTGGAAAGCAGCGAAGGAAAGCAAGAAGAGAACAGATCATAGAAAGCCAGCTTTAAAATATTTTGAATTGGATCGTATCACTTGTGCAATACACATCAAATTTTACTTGATTCAAATTCCCAAATCGCTCTAATTTGAAGTCAAATCTTAGCTGAATTTACACCTGCTGTTTTTATTTTACTGTACTGAAAAACTGATTTCCCAGCCTCAGTAAAAACAACATTTGTCAGTAACCACCTTTACCCCCGCCACCCCCCCCCCCCCCTTCCCCTCCCCGTGAACATGTAAAGTGAATAAATTACCTGCCGTTGCCAAAGCTGTGGTGAAGAGTGAATGCATTAAAAAATTACCAAGTTAACCCTTTGAACTCTAGTGGTATCTTCCATGCCAGTTCAATGACAGCAATAGGAGAGTCCATATTCATGGTTCAGCCTTGGGGCTGCACGTTGACAATATTGATTGGTCTACCCCACACATTTATTGAACAGCCATCCTATATAATGTCGTTATAATGTATCATGTTCCTGCCTGGAACATCGGCCGCTAGGGTTCAAAGGGTTAAGTATGGGACACCCAAATTTGTTCAGAGTTAGAGACCTTACACAAAAAGAACAAATTGAAATAGAAATAATTATTATGCAAGGACAAGCCGAAGCCGAAGCAGGGTTGTGCCTTCAAAAATAAAATATTGCCAGTTAGACCAGGGTCTGGAGAATGAGGGGTCTTCCTGTTTATCCAGCACCTATTGTTTCGGTTGAAAATGTAATAATCCTTCACATCAAAGCAAAGCCGAATATAGTTTGTTTTATTACTGTGGGTTATTATTTGCGCTTTATAAGGTGATTGTCAGTGGGGAAAAAGGAGAAAAAGAGTGAGCATATCTGAAGAAAACTTTAATATTTTAAAAATAATATATATTAACATGACAAGCTGAAGATTTAAATTTGACATGGATACAAAAGATTGTACAAAGTCCATTATTTTAAAAATATATAAATTAACACGACAGCTGCGAGAGTATAAAAAGATAAATTAACATGACAAATTGAAGATTTTACACTAAAAACCAGTAAGATAAGATACAGAATCCAAATATTCCATAAGACTTTCTCACTGTATAACCTTTGTCTGTACCGGAGCTGGTTATCGGCAAATCTGTATTTCTTTTTTCGTGGCATGAGAACACCCCCATTGATAAGAAGAATGATGCTGGTCTCATGAAGGGCTTGCTCTTTCCTAATGAAGTCAATCATTCCGACTATATTTAGATGCGAGCCAGCAAGAAAAAGTTGCAGGTTGCGGTGCCAGCCCTCCACATGGTTTGTCGTTCTGGGTCCATTGGTACCATAATGATTCCACATCTGACTGCCATGAGTACACTCCACCCAATATTCAGTAACACAGTCACAGAATTTGGTGATGTTGTTATTGAGTGCCTTTCAATTTCTGGAATCTCTTCCACTGTTAGGAACCACTTCTTGGTAGATTGCTGTTATGGGCCTCGAATCCACGTTCACTGTTGATTTCAATACAGACAGAAACGTATCCACCACAATTTGGCCTAAGTCTGATGGATGATTGTGTATACCACCTGCTGTTGTGATGATATCATTCATCGTATTGATAGTGGCAGGACAATTCTTTTGGCAGCTATGCCAATGGATGCACTGATTTCTACTGGACTTGATACAGAACTTGAAACCATCAAAAAATGAGATGTTTTCCTTGTTTTCCATTTGGGATGAAGCTTGCGTTTACTTGTGTGTTAGCTATTGTGATATGACATTGCAGTAGAACTACCCCTATATATACCACAATATTTACGAATAAATGCTCATGCAAAAAACATAAAAAACAAAATAAACACATGAACCTATCTTACATCAATATTCGTCACTATTGATAGCCGACAAAAAATTACACAATAGAATAAACGATGCAAACACTATCACAATATTTACAAATAAATGCTCATGCAAATAAAATAATAAACAAGAGGACCCACGGGGCCTGAAGCGCTCATCTTGAACAGAACACAATTTAAACAGAGTCCAAGAATGAGTCTGCATTAAGCAAGCCATCTCCATAGGCTACTCTGTCAATCCTTGAGTCCCTCAGGAGTGACAAAAATAATCTGGGCATCATGCCTTTTCTTCAGTTGATCATAAAATAAAATGTAGATCTCCCTTATGAAGCCCCTTGATACAACCTATGTGGATTAATCTTAGTTACACACCTCTAGAAGGTACTGAAAACAGAACTTTTAATTCTTCAGCAAAATGGCCAATTCCGGCTCCCATAGAGAGCCCAAATATTAACCCAGACTCTTGATTTGAACACAGTTGAATCTGACTTCCCTAGAGATGTTGTGTACCGAATATGAAAGCATTCTGACTGTTGAATCTGAAGAAGAGAAATTGTAAAGACATTTCTTCGAATTGCACTAAGTTCAAATTTGGGCTACCATAGCAAGCCCAAATATTAACCTATGAATCTGATTTGAACAAACTTGAATCTTTGATTTTAACAAACTTGTCATTGCATGAATTCAGAGTCTAATCCCCTTAAAGCTGAACCTCCACCAACTTTTTTATTTGCACCCAATATCCTTCATTCTCCCATTCCATTTCCTCATTTTACACTCCCAATAAATCTTCTTCTACTGGGCTAATATTTTGAACATTCCATTTTCCAAGAGAGTGCATTTTGGGGTCTCCATTGCTCCTAGAGGCTAGAGATAGACGGTATTGGAATTGTAAGTTTGGTATCAGTTTCAGAGTATTTTTAGGTGGGGGGGGGGGGGGGGGGGGGGGGGGGGGGGGGGGGGGATATACCTTGGTGTCAGTTCGGTATTTGGTATCCACATCAGGAAAAAACAGAATAATAAGTTGTTCTTGTATCAGTCTACCACAACACTATAAATGCCACTGCCAATGAGCTCAACAGTGACTTTCTTTTATGAAAACAAATCATATCTACAGTAATTTTGTGACTTTTTCAAAATGCACTTTAACATTTATAGATCTATTTCAGGCTTTTTCAGTCTCAGAGCATGTGCGCTGACCATTCCATCTTTAGGAAGTCCTGCTGATAATAGACAATTCACATGGACAATGATTTCTAGTCAGCGAAGACTTGATTAGAAATAACTGCTAAGCAACTGGACATGTACAGGATGTAGTGTGATGGGAATTCAGAACAACTGCCATACCAATGTCACCACTGAGAGTTAACAAAACTGAAAAGAAATTCAGTTATCACTTCTTTCTTGGAAATTAATCTTTTAACTGAACTCTTATCAAGCCTCAACAGGGCCTTCTAAATAGCGAATGTAGGAAAATTGGAAACTTCAGGCGGTTTTGGTAGTCAACTATTGTTCTGTTCGGTCTTTCTGTATCCCCATGATATCAGTATCGGTTCAGTTTTTTACGGTTGTCACTAAAAAGTGTACTCCGACCCCGACCCCGACTCTGAAATTACCGACTCGAAAAATATTTCTTTTTATAACTCTTTTATTAATGGATCAATTGCACTGAAATTCAACATAAATGTACAGAATTATGTGTAATATACATAAAATCATATAAATGTTACAAAAAAATTATGATTTTCATTAAATTGACTTTTATTGCGTTTTGACTCACTAAAAAGTGTACTTGGTGATTTCGACGAAATTTCATTCTCTCATTCATATAATACATTCTTCCAGCTAATTTGTTGCAGTATTAAGAATATATTCGTATTTTACGATGTCTAATGCAAGATTTATAATTAATTTGGAAATTAATCGTGCTTAAAATGGAAATTTACTTGAATGAGAATCGCCGACTCCGGCTTCATTTGAGGTTGCATGTAAAATTCAAACTTGCAATTGGCGGATCAATAGTCAGGGGTTTTCCCGGATTGTGGTAAGTGACGCGGATAAGAAAATTGTTTTACCACAATCAATCTTAACACCTGTCAGTAGCAGAGAAGGGCGTAATTTTTTTCGATAAGAAGTTGGACCCTAAGGCTGTAAAATAATTTCCAGTGCTATATATCTCTGAAGGCATATAGCATCGGGAATTATAACAATAGAGTCTATAGCACCTGTCAGTAGTAGTATTTTTTTCAATAAGAAGTTGGACTCTGAGGCAAATAACATCGGGAATTATATTATGGAGAAGGAGTCTAGCTTCTGTCAGTAGCACGGGAGGTAATTTTTCAATAAGAATTTGAACCCAAAGGTCGTAATACAATTTCCAATGCTATATATCTCGGAAGGCATATAGAATCGGGAATTATATTACAAAAGTGGTGTCTATCTTCTCTTGGTGTGGGTGTTAGAAGTCAATTTTAGAAAAGTATGTTGTCTCACAATCTCCACACTAAGTTACAAAGTAATTTAATATACATGATGTAGGTGGTACAATTTAACACCGTTCACACTTGAAATTAATGCTATCAGTGATTGAACTGGAAATATTAGCACACTGTATATGATACCAGCGACGACAAGTGGTGTTGCTACACTCCACCATGTCATCAAAAAGATCAGGAAGTCTACAAGCAACACACGCCAACTCTAAGGCAAATGTGATAGGCTTTCTTGGACATAAATTTCACTGAGAAAAAGAAGGGTCCAACAAACTACCTATGAAAAAAATCACTTTCAATGCCTTCTCGTGCATGTTAACTGCGTCAGTTACCACAGTCCGGGAAAACCTCTGACTATTGATCCGCCAATTGCAAGTTTGAATTTTACATGCAACCTGAAATGAAGCCGGAGTCGGCGAAACTCATTCGAGTAAATTTCCATTTTAAGCACGATTAATTTCCATATTAATTATAAATCTTGCATTAGACATCGTAAAATACGTATATATTCTTAATACTGCAACAAATTAGCTGGAAGAATGTATTATATGAAGGAGAGAATAAAATTTCGTTGAAATCGCCGAGTACACTTTTTAGTGAGTCAAAACTCAATAAAAGTCAATTTAATGAAAATCATAATTTTTTGGTAACATTTATATGATTTTATGTATACTACACACCATTCTGTACATTTATGTTGAATTTCAGTGTAATTGATCCATTAATAAAAGAGTTGTAAAAAGAAATATTTTTGGAGTTGGTAATTTCAGAGTCGGGGTCGGAGTACACTTTTTAGTGACAACCGTTTTTTACCAATTTTGGTATTGCCCATCTCCCAAATTAAACACTTGACTCTGTATTAAAATCTTTCCTAATTTACTTCTTTAGCTCCAATAACCTGATCCTTAATTTGAACAGAAGTGATCCGTAAATAGGGCCTACATGTACATGTATGCTGTCTAAACTTAAAGTATTTCTCTTTATTTTGCAAACCGGACACTCAGTGACAAAGTAAAGACCTCTTTGCTTCTGGCCCCTTTGATCCAATCCAACAACAATCATCCATGATTTATATTATACTTACATGTCGATTCGCTAACTCTGTCAGCTCCAGCGCACCAAAAGGATTTTCAACTCCGCCCACAGTTCACCTCGATATTCTTCCTGCTAGTGTTACCAATACTACTATTAATAGGCTCCGTCACACAACGAAAATGGGTGATTAGAAATATACAATTTGGCATAAAATGGTATAAATCTCCAGTAACAGCTTTATAGTCGAATTCTCAAAATTCAATTCACCTCCTTTACGCCAGTCTGTCAGTAAGCGGAGAAATAGTCTTAGGATTCAACGTTCTAGTGGCTCAAGTCGTCTGTGTAAAAGTTTTTTTCGTTTGACAGTTTGTGATTTCCGTAGTTTGTTCCCGTTTGCTTCCTTCTTCTTGAAGAGTACGGGTCAAAAGCATCTCCAAAAAGACAGCCACACCAAATGATAACCAGGCATGAAGTGCAGGAAACAACGACTGTAGAAGGGAAAGGGATCAATTCAATGATTTTTGTCATTTCAATAAATTACACTTAAAATGGAAAAAAAATTAAAGTGAAAAACAATAATGATGCAAATGAAATGAAAATACAAATGAAAATATGCACATATTAAAAAAATACTTTTGTGGAAAATAACCAGGATTTCTGGGGAATTTTCTTTGAATTACAGTGACTTCGAACTTCTGCAACTTCGGACCAAGTAACTTCGGCACATTTTGGTGACTTCGGACCGAAAATCGGCTGGTGACTTCGGACCTCCAAAAGTTATTTCGGACCACATACTTCCTTTTGAAAAAAGCTCATTATTTTGTTGTGTTTGTTCTAAATTTTGTTGTCTCGTTTTTTTTTTATATTTTTTTATAATAATAATAATGAAAAGTTATTTCGGACCAAATACTTCCTTTTGAAAAAAGCTCATTATTTTGTGATTGTTCTAAATTTCTATGTCTCGTTTTTTTATATTTTTTTTTATAATATTAATAATCAAATGTAATGATGAACACATGTTTTGTTTGTTTGTTTGTTTTATCAGTTTGTTTTGAAAGTTTAGATAAACACTTATGGAAATTGGATTCATGAGTCCATGTTTTGAATGCTGACAATAAAATTACAAGGTGTCGTGGCTGACTTTGAAGCCTCAGCTTGGCAAGCTGTTCGAAAAGTTTTTCCTTCGGCAGAGATAATGGTCTGTGCCTTTCACTGGACTCCGGCATTGTGGCGAAAGGTTCAGGAAACTGGATTATCCAAAGAATATATGACAGAAAGTGCTACAAATTCATATATAAGAAAACTCATGGCTCTACCATTTTTTGCCTCATGAACAAATCACTTGCATGTTCACCAAACTCGAGGCTGACGCAACCAGTGATAAGTTGAAACAATTTGTGGAATACGTGAGAAGGACATGGATTGAAAACTCCATGTGGTGTCCTGAAAATTGGTTAGTATTCAACCAGAGTGTCAGAACAAATAATGACGTTGAGGGTTGGCACCGTAGATTGAACTCTGTTGGTCAAGCCGGCATGCCATTTTACACACTAATAAATGAACTTTTTGAAGAGAGCACTTTAGTGACTGTTCAGGCCAAGCTAGTTTCCGACCGCAAAGTTATGAGGTTGCAACGAAAAAAATACAGAGAACTACAAGCAAAACTCTTCACCGCATGGGATGAATTAATTGCTGGAGAAATATCTGCCAAAAAAACCGTTCAAGACAAGTGCTAAACTAAATGGCCCACAAACATGACTTTCACAAAACCTCAGTTCTGTTACTATATATTGATATATTATACGCAATATTCGCAATATTTATCTCGCATTTTATCAATAAATGCGAGATTTAGGTGGAAGTTATACATATTATAAGCCGTGACATAATTTCCGGTGCTGTATACCCCCACGGGATTCTATAGCACTGAAAATTATGTTATGACTTTGACACACATAGTCATAAAGCTAAACTACTTGCAGTAACAATATATATTACAACATCAGGTGCAACCAGTTACAAAAATATCCCCCCCCCCTCCCCTTCCAACCCACTGTTACCCACACTATTGCCGAAATATAATTTCCGATGCTATGTACCCTACGGGATATATTGCACCGAATATTATATTACAGCATAAGGTGCAACTACATGTACTTACCCACACCACCTCCAATAACAGGAATTACGGCATATATAGCGCTGAAAATTATGTTATGACCTAGTCATAGGGCAGAATTACTTGCCGATATGTCATAGCTTTAGTACCTAACCCCCCCCCCCCCTCCCCTCTATTCTGGAATTCCAGCTGTTCACTACCCCAATTTCGCAATGCCCCTGGTAAATTCGCCGTTCAGTGTGAAATTAATTAAAATATACTTTGCATATCTTTGACGTAGATGTATAAATATTATTTATCTATTTCTCGATTAGAACTAATTTGTTAATGATATATTAGATTTGTTATTGATATTAAATGACATTTTAGAACTCGAAGTATATTAATAATAAATTGGTTTAGATCATTTGGTATTCGTCATGTTTGACTGGTATTCGTCATGTTTGACTGAAGTCACTGTAGAACCCCTTCGAAAAAGATGGTAGGTCCAAAGTCACTTCTCAAGGGTCCGAAGTCACTTGGTACGAAGTCACTTATTATGGTCCGAAGTCACCAAAATGAGCCGAAGTCACTCTGGTCCGAAGTTGAAGAGGTCCGAAGTCACTTGATCCTTTTTCTTTTGTCCTATTTGGGGAGACCAAATCTTAATATATGAAAATTTGACATGCCTAATAGGGATATGCGTTGTTGTAACAACAGATATTACCACTGGGCAAGTCAAATTTTCATTACTGAAATACAATGTGAATACCGGTTCTGGGGGGTACTGTGATTTTGAGATTTGTTTTTACGTTTCATATTTCTATATGAATGTATATGTTATCATAAAGAAAGTAACAAAGGATTAAAATCATTTCATTAATGATCCCTTCACACCTCCGGCTTTTAAATGGCCTCCGTGAATAACAAGCCTGTTAATCAGTACCCCAGACCACCCGCCCCAAATTATCAGTTGGGGCGGGTTGTCTGGGGTGGGATGTCTCGGTTTTTTGGGCGGGTTGTGTTCGGGACGGGTCGTCCGGTTCCCGTATCGGGTATTTATTATCTCTTGAGGACTACATTTAAAGGTACTTCGGTTTGAAAACTTATATATTATGAATACCGGAGATTTATTATCTTTTGAGAAAGTCCTACTTGGCTATTTTTGTTGGCGATGAATAAATAGATGCACTCTTTTTCAAAAGACCCTGTTATTGTGAGTTCATTGTTTAGGTACTCGCGGTTTTCTATACCCGTTCTACTGTTTGGTGCCCCCCCCCCCCTCCCCCCACAAACACACACACTTCACACTTGCGCAGTAATTTAGTCTTTGGTGATGAACACGGGGCGGGGGAATTCTAGGAACAATCAAGATGGATATGTGTGTCAACATTGAGTAATTGGTTCATTTGACACAACGCGCCTGTTACGTCTTGTTAATTAATCTTGCAAATTTCTCTTTTACTTGAACACTCAAATAAGATTTTTGGCCCCCATTTCCGACCCGTGTGGATCCATTAGCAAATAAAGTTATTCGAGTCGCTAGGGGAATCCCCTGTAAGAATTAATACAAATAAGTTAGTCACGTCGCAAGGGAAATCCCACTCAAAATTAATGGATGCAATCAATCAAAAAAAATCAGTTATTAACTATGGACTAATGCAGGTGACAACACTGTAAACCAATTGAGTACCAACAAGACAAAAGGATTAATAACACCTTCGCGCATACTGAGGAACTTCCACAAATTTACTTAAGTTACTGCAATTCGGGAACTTACTGCAAATAGATCGACCGTTCTTATGCAGAATCATTGCAGTGGCGAATTTATTTGGAAACTAACACAAGGACAAAGGTATATTTTGGGAGTACGGACAATTGCACCGCGGACATTTGCCCCGATACCCGCGCGGACATTTTCCCAGGTTGATAAATTCAAGACCGGACATTTGCCCCGGTAAGATAATAAACAGGTCAGCCTATTCTTAAAACCCACATTTTTTCAGATCTCTGCTTTGTTAGTGGCCCCTGTAAGACGGCCACACTGCCCCTCCCACAACTCCGGGTCCTGCTGAGGCTCGGAGATAGGGGGGGGGGGGCAGTGTAGCCGTCTCACAGAAGCTACCTTGTTAGCAGCACCAAATAAAATGTACCAAGCCCACTGGGCAGAATTCATTAATAGTAAAACTTCAGCTACTAAAGAATACTAACATAACCGGCATTTTTCAAGTTAAAATAAACAGTTTCTTTCACATTACAGACGGTGTTCGTGTTAATTACCCGTCTATAAGCCTTTTTCGAAACTGCCATCTTGGACTTTAATCTGTGCAGTCATGTGTCAGCCAAATCAACTAGTTTGGGGGAAATATCAAGTTTAAATTTGGAAAACCGATATCTTCATTCAAATTAACTGAAAGGGGCAGCCCAAGAAGATGTTAAACGATGTAATATCGCAAGTTTACAGAGTTTTCGGCGGAGGCAAGGACTTGTTTTGAATGGCAACAAAGGAACGTGTTGAACGGAGTTTCTCGGCTTGGGAAATCCCCGGAAGTTGTGGAAAACAGTGCCAATAGCCACGGAGTAATGACACATCGGGCATTCAAACACCATTTATGTCGACAGGAACTCAATTCGAAATACTAAAACTTCTCATACAATATTGGTATTGCCTTAAACAAATGGTAACCTTGGCTAAATCTTTTCTGAATTCTCACTAATGAACGTAATGGGGTCCGAAGCACTTCACCCGCACTCTTCTCCCATTGCCCACAACGTGTTTTCTTGAAATGTTTACTCCTCGCGACCTGTCACATTGCATAGATTAAAGTCCAAGACGGCAGTTTTGAAAAAAAGCTTATTTTTATCACCCGTTTTCAACTGATAAATCTATTCGGGGGCAAATGTCCTCTTCTGAATTATACACCGGGGCAAATGTATTTCCGGGGCAAATGTCCGTTTTCTTGAAATATGCAACCGGGGCAAATGTCCACGGCGGTGCTATTAAATAACGAAAACAAACGAACATAATAATAATAACTAATAATAACTCTTTGGCCAGCCGCTGATTTGTCGCGGTCCTCATAAGAGAAGGCCATCATTCCCCCTGCACCCCACCCCCTCTTCACCTCCTCTCCTCCCAGCATTCAGATATAAACTGCTTAATAGTGTCCCTCACTTCCTCTTTTTCAATTTCTTCAATAAGCATTCCTACCCTCTCCCTCGTGTCCCCCTTCAGCCATCTATCCTTTGTTTCTTCACCCCACTTCTGCATTATTCTTCCAGTAAATTTTATTCTATGAGGTATATACTGTGGGCATTCCAAGAGAAAATGTTCCAGGGTCTCCACTACTCCAGAGTGGAACATTTGGCATCCCTTTTCTCCATCTCTCCCAATTTTCACCCGAAGCTCCAGTGATCTTGATCTCAGTTTGAACAGCAGTGACCCTCCAAAGGTGCCATCTAGGTACTTCTCAAAAGCTGGCTTTTCTTTATATTGTAACCCCTGCAGTGATCTTTTCACGCTAACCCCTACTCGCCAGTTTCGATTGCAATCTTCCATGACTCTCTCTTTGACAAACCTTTTGCCTTCTTTCATTCCTACTTCTATGTTTGTGACCTCTATAGAGTAATTGTCCATTAGTTCCCTCACATGTTTTGACCACCCCGTATCTATATTAAACGAACACAAACGAAAACAAGTAAAAAATGGCAATGTATAGGCTAATGAAAATTTAAAATGGGTAGAGGGTGTGTGTACGGGTATGTTTTACTCATGTGTGAAATTTTATCCACTTTTGATGAGTATTTTGGTCATAAAGAGGATTTGAAATGTGTTGCGTGACGCAGAACTTGTGTTCGTTAATTAGTCGCAAAACAAGAAACTACAGTGGATAATTAATTAGCTGTCAATATTGAATCGGATTAGCGCTTGCATAAATGGCTGGTTTAAAATTTTGTCTCTTTTATATTTTATATATATTTATTATTATTATTATTATTATTATTTTAACTAGGATCTATTTTAATTTTTTGTTGTTGCACTTTTGATTTTTTACATGCAGTTTTCTTAAGTGTGGCACTCTTGATATTGGCTTGCATATTTGATAACCGGTTTATTTTTAACAAAAGCTTGGTTGTCCTGGCAATAATAATTTTCATAACTTGTGTGCATACCCATCAATATATAACATAGCTTATTTGCCCAACTTTTTAATCTTATCTTTGATCCGATTACTACAATGTCTTCCCCACTGTATCCTTGTGGTGTATGTGGTGCTGACTGTCTTGAGATGAAGAGTATAGGATGCCAATTATGCGGGCAATGGTTCCACCCACAATATGAAAGTTAGATGGTTTGACTTTTTCGTAAAGTCCGATTTGGAATTTGTATGCAGTTGTTGTCTGGAGATTCGTGAAGGTTCTTTCAACTGGGACTTGGCTCACAAGCGATTGGTGGCTTTATATGAGGGCAGTCTGGAAGAGGATGTAAAACGAGAATCAATCTTTTTACGCCTCTTGCCTCTTGCTCAGTTATCAGATATCCACCGATACCATCCAATGAAGTCGTACATCAGGGATCTACAAGCGTCTAGGCTTCTTGGGTCAAGATGGACAGAGTCTATCCCAATTGTCGTTAAGCCAGATGGCAATTGTCTTTTCAATTCAATGTCGGTTTGTTTAAGTGGAGATGAGTCAATGAGCGGTGAGCTCCGAGTTAGAACATGTATCGCTGAATAGGTCATTTTACAAATCATTTCACAAAAATACAGAAATCCCTTTCGTTAGCCGATCTCTGGATGATGATATAAATGCATGTGCCCGTAGAAAAGGCTGGTCCTAGGCGTGGACTATGCATGCCATCGAATCAGCTATTGGGCGGCCTTTGGGATCTGTATATCCAACAGAAAATGGTCCAGCTGACGGGAACAGGTTAACATCGCATGCGATCCAAAGATAGAGTTGGATGAATAAAAACAACAAAAAACTGAAATGAACGAGAAAAAGAAATTTAAAAAAAAAAACAACAAAAAAAACCACATAAAACAAGAGGACCCAGGGGGCCTGAGGGCGCTCACCTGACATGGTAGCCTAAATATCAACCCAGAGAATTGATTTCCACAAGTTGCATCTGCTCCTCCTAAGAAAAGCTGAAACCAAATATCCAAATATTATGACCAGTGGATCTAAAAAAAGATTTTTAAAGAATATTCCTCATATTGAACTAAGTCATAATTCGGGCTCCCACAGGGAGCCCATATATGAACCCAGGGACTTGGCGTTAACAAACCTGAATCTCACACCCCTAAGGATTCTGCACACCAAATATCAAAACATTCCGACTGCTGGATCTGAAGAAGAAGATTTTTAAAGAAAATTCCTCATTTTGAACCAAGTTACAATTCGAGCTCCCACAATCAGCCCAAATATGGACCTAGGGACATGGCGTGAACAAACTTGAATCTTACCCCCCTAAGGATGCTGCATAAAAAATATCAAAAGCATTCATCTGCTGGATCTGAAGATTTTTAAAGAAAATTCCTCATTTTGAACTAAGTTGTCATTCAGGCTCCCATAGTGAGCCCAAATATGAACCAAGGGACTTGGCTTGAACAAACTTGAATCTCAGCCCCCTAAGGTTGCTCCATGCCAAATATCAAAACATTCCAACGGCTGAATGTGAAGAAGAAGATTTTTAAAGAAAAATTCCTCATATTGACTAAGTTATAATTTGGGCTCCCACAGGGAGCCCAAATATGGACCCATGGACTTGGTTTTAACACACTTGAATCCCCCCCCCCCCCCCCCAAGGATGCTACTCACCACATGTCAAACCATTCCCCATTCCGACTGCTGGATCTGAAGAAGAAGATTTTTTCAGAAAATTCCTCATTTCGAACAAAGTTACAATTCAAGCTCCCACAATGAGCCCAAATATGGACCTAGGGACATGGCTTGAACAAACTTGAATCTCACCCCCCTAAGGATGCTGCATACCAAATATCACAAGATTCTGCCTGATGGATCTTGAGAAGAAGATTTTCAAAGAAATTTGCCTAAAATGCACTAAGTTCAAATTTGGGCTCCTATACTGAGCCCAAATATAAACCCAGGGGGGGGGGGGGGGGCGATTTGAACAAACATGAATCAGATCCACCCCACAATGTTGCATACCAAATATCACAAGACTCTGCCTGCTGGATCTGGAGAAGATTTTTGAAGAAATTTGCCTGAAATGCACTAAGTTCGAATTTGGGCTTCTATAGTGAGCCCAAATATGAATCCAGGTGGCCGATTTGAACAAACTGGAATCAGATCCACCCCACAATGTTGCATACCAAATATCAAAAGATTCTGCCTGCAGGATCTGGAGAAGAAGATTTTTGAAGAAATTTGCCTGAAATGCACTAAGTTCGAATTCGAGCTTCTATAGTGAGCCCAAATATAAATCTAGGGAGCCGATTTGAACAAAATAGAATCAGATCCACCCCACAATGTTGTATACCAAATATCAAAAGATTCTGCCTGCTGGATCTTGAGAAGAAGATTTTTGAAGAAATTTGCCTGAAATGCACTAAGTTCGAATTCGAGCTTCTATAGTGAGCCCAAATATGAATCCAGGGGGCCGATTTGAACAAACTTGAATCATATCCACCCCACAATGTTGCATACCAAATATCAAAAGATTCTGCCTGCTGGATCTGGAGAAGAAGATTTTTGAAGAAATTTGCCTGAAATGCACTAAGTTCGAACTGAGCCCAAATATAAACCCAGGGGGCCGATTTGAACAAACTTGAATCAGATCCACCCCACAATGTAGCATACCAAGTATCAAAAGATTCTGCCTGCTGGATCTGGAGAAGAAGATTTTTAAAGAAATTTGCCTGAAATGCAGTAAGTTCGAATTCGGGCTTCTATAGTGAGTCCAAATATGAATCCAGGGGGCCGATTTGAACAAACTTGAAACAGATCCATCCCACAATGTTGCATATCAAATATCAAAAGATTCTGCCTGCTGGATCTGGAGAAGATTTTTGAAGAAATTTGCCTGAAAAGCACTAAGTTCAAATTTGGGCTCCTATACTGAGCCCAAATATAAACCCAGGGAGCCAATTTGAACAAACTTGAATCAGATCCACCCCACAATGTTGCATACCCAATATCAAAAGATTCTGCCTGCTGGATCTTGAGAAGAAGATTTTCCAAGAAATTTGCCTGAAATGCAGTAAGTTCAAATTTGGGCTCCTATACTGAGCCCAAATATAAACCCAAGGGGCCGATTTGAACAAACTTGAATCAGATCCACCCCACAATGTTGCGTACCAAATATCAAAAGATTCTGCCTGCTGGATCTGGAGAAGAAGATTTTCAAAGAAATTTGCCTGAAATGCAGTAAGTTCAAATTTGGGCTCCTATACTGAGCCCAAATATAAACCCAGGGGGCCGATTTGAACAAACTTGAATCAGATCCACCTCATAATGTTGCATACCAAATATCAAAAGATTCTGCCTGCTGGATCTGGAGAAGAAGATTTTTGAAGAAATTTGCCTGAAATGCACTAAGTTCGAAATCTGGCTCCTATACTGAGTCCAAATATGAACCCAGGGGGCCGATTTGAACAAACTTGAATCAGATCCACCCTACAATGTTGCATACCAAATATCAAAAGATTCTGCCTGCTGGATCTGGAGAAGAAGATTTTTTAATGTTTTTCCCATTGCCTACAGTGTTAAAAAGTGCTGACTCAGCACTTTTTCAAAGTCCCGAAACTGTACCCTATGATAAAACCGATGGCAATTTTTTTTTTACCAATTCTTTCTGTTGGTCCTAAGGAAGCTTCACACCAAATAAAAATTCTCGGTGCCGTGCAGTTTTGGAGATATGGGCGTTTTAATTTTTTTCTATTTTTAGCTCCTGCGGTTCCCATGGGGCTACGGGGGAAAAAAAATCAACATAAATTAGGTACTTATGACCCAATAAGCCCTCACATAAAATTTGGTTCAAATCAGCCTCTCGGTTTGGAAAATAGAAATTTTGGGCGGGGCCAAACATTTTGCCCCTCCCATAACGACGCCAAGTATAGCCCCACAAACTTCTCTTGAACAAATCGGAGTCTACACCTCAAAAGGAAGCTGCACACCAAATATCAAGTCTCTGCTACTGCTGGTGCATGAGAAGAAGATTTTTTAAGATTTCAGCACACTTTTTGGGTGTGGCCCTACCCACGGGCGAGGCAACTTGATTTGAACAAAATCAAATTGCGATGTCATAACAAACTATTATCTCAAATATCAATTAAATTGGTTCAGCGGTTTGGGAGGAGAAGACGCAAACACCATGTTCACGGACGACGGACGGTGAGTGATCACTATAGCTCTCCTGACTGAAAGTCAGGTGAGCTAAAAAGTCTGATAGGAGACTGGGCCATCTAATGGTTCTCTTTTAGTACTTGCAGGCAAAAGACGGTCTAATCCGATGACGGGCAACTTCCCAACTATGGGTCGACCTAAGGCAACTTCCCAACTATGGGTCGACATTAAGAATGAATTAATAATTAAACTACAGGTAAAAGAACGCAACCTGGGGTTGAGAAAAAATAATCACAGCCATGGTCGAATGTAGGCCTATGAATGGTTCTCTTTTGGTACTTACAGGCATAAGACGGTCTAATCCGATGACGGGCAACTTCCCAACAATGGGACGACCCAAGACAGGAAAAGACTGCAGCCGCACTGAATGAAAAATTGAAGTACATAATTTCTTCAAGTTCTGTAAAAGCACCGGAATTATTAACCGAGGAATGTGGAAACGGAAAAAATAAAAAAGACAATTTTAAACCAGCTATGTCAAGCTTGTGTTGACATGCCGGTCCAAAGCCCGGGTAAATTGGTGATGGGAATTCGAATGAATGGTTTCGCGCGCCGAAGGCGCGCAGGGACGGTATGGGGAGCAAGCCCCTTTCGACCCTCGTTAGCTGTATGTTTTTGTATCATATCAAGGCGTGGCAGAGGAGGAAAAGGAGGAGGGAGGAGGCTTATCCCCGCTTGGGCTTCTTACGACTCTTCTTCTTAGGAGGTGGTTGGCATGGAGATGTGGATGGCGATGATGATGATGGTTGATTAATGTTTTGGGGTGCTGCAGGTGCTGCGTTGGGTATTGTCTGAGATTCTTTCCTGTATTCTTTGTACTCTGCTATTAATCTGTTGGCTTCCGCTATGTTTTTGTTTACAGCTTTCCAGTCGATGGATGTAGGTGGTGGCTGAGGATTGAGGTGGCTGTTCGGTTGCGATTTCCACTCCCGGGCTATCCGGTAGTGAAGGAAGAGGGGAGTGAGGGTGGGGAGGCGGTGAAAATGCAGCTTCCAGTTCCTCCTCAGTCTCCACTGGGCGTTCCACATCCAACTGTACCGGCAGTTGATTGGGTGCACCAGTGGGACTAGGAGGGGAACTGGCGGCTGCCACCACGACCTCCACCCCCTCACTCAACTCTTTCTTCCTATTCCGGAATGCCTCAAAGCGCCGGGCGTCCCTGCGCTTGGTTGATGGACTCTTCTTCTTTTTCCTCTTTTCAGGGCCTCCGTGCCTCTTCGGGTGAGGACCAGTGGGAGAGGGGATCCTCTCTCCAAAGGTACTACCTCTCCCCGAAGAGTTAGTTTGTTTTCGTTATTTAGTAGCATCCGTCCACGGAGCAAATGTCCGGGATTCATATTTTGTTCTGTGTTAGTTTCCAAATCATTCGCCTCTACATGGAAGAATAGTGCAGAAGTGGGGTGAAGAAACAAAGGATAGATGGCTGAAGGGGGACACGAGGGAGAGGGTAGGAATGCTTATTGAAGAAATTGAAAAAGAGGAAGTGAGGGACACTATTAAGCAGTTTATATCTGAATGCTGGGAGGAGAGGAGGGGAAGAGGGGGTGGGGTGCAGGGGGAATGATGGCCTTCTCTTATGAGGACCGCGACAAATCAGCGGCTGGCCAAAGAGTTATTATTATTACATGCTTACTTACCTGCTGTTGTCATCAAATCAGCCGTGAACATTGATTACTATGAAAACAACTGATGATGAATGAAAGGCTTTAGGGCGCCGCAGGCGCGCAGGGACGACGTGGGATTTACAATCCCGTGCGACCCGGTTAACCTTATTTTATTTCACTTGGATCACACAGGCCTAGCTTTCCTATTGCCTCAAATGGGGACTGGGGGGGGGGGGGGGGCGGGAAGATTCGGCCTCAGGAAGATTCGGTCTCGGGTAGATTCGGCCTCGGGAAGATTCGGCCCGGGAAAATTCGGCCTGGGAAGATTCGTCCTCGGGAGAGATGGAATGATACCAAGTGTTATAGAGCAAGTAGAAAGAGGATTAGTGAGTAGAAAAGGGATTATTTCATAAGTGACAGCAGGGAAAATGTAAGTATTCACAAGGTGTGAATACTTAGATTTTCCTTGTAGTGACGAATGAGATTCACTTCAATCTATTGTTTGGTACTGTTTTAATTGCAATTAAAACATAAAGAAAAACATAACAATGGTCTTAAAACTCATCTATCATTTATTGTTTACCGATTACGAAAACATTTTCATTACATTTGTGAATAGGTAATGATAATTAATAATTTACAATGTTCTTGACAAAAAAACATATCTTTGACATAATTAGATTAATTGCATGTGTGAATAAATTTTGATAATAATAAATTTACAATATTCTTGACAATAAAACATCTTTGACATAATTCGATTCATTCACAACATGTAGCACTGCATATATACACTCCAAAAATCACCCAACTTTATAAATGGTACCACAGGTCTTCAAAAGTCTTGAAGTTGTTATGTCATTGTCTGTATATTTCTGCCATATTTCTTCTAATTTCTTTGCTATCTTTGTATACTTTTGACGTGTCTATGTCTCCAAGTCTCCTGCTGTAACATTCACCCTGACAGTGTGTGCTTCTTTAATTAATATCGGCACCAATTTATAAAAAAAAACTTAAGCCAGTTCCATTGCAATTGAGTCTACGATGCCAAGCTGAAAAAAAGATCCTTATTATATAAACAAACAGAAGAACAATGTCGGACTTGTACTTTGCGGGCAAGAACAATCATGACTTTCAATTCAACACTTCACAGTCATCAAGCTGTTATTTACTGTCTCACTTTGTTACATTGTATAAACACATTACCAAACATTTCTAAAGTTAACTTTAATCAGATTTGTGCAATACAGCAGCAGAAGCCAAAAAAAAAAAAAAAAAAATAGTAATTCAGTAGCTTTTTGTCCAGCGAACAATAAACAGTGCTTTGGCGGATTTATCGGATTTCTGTGGAAAGGTGAAGGATTTTTACGTAAAGATTAGTAATTATTTTCAGTTCTACCCCAATTTAAAAGCGTAAAATAATTACAAGAAGCATTAAAAAATTTTTACAAAAAGTTTAAAGGACCCAAATTAAAAAAGAAAATCGGGAAGATTCGGCCTCGAAAATGGGAAGATTCGACCTCAACGGAGGCCGAATCTTCCTACTTATTTTGATGGGGCCGAATCTTCCCGAGGCCGAATCTTCATGGACCCCTGAGGGGTATGGACGCGGTTAGAATTCCCGGCAGTTTACGTTGGAGTGATAGATTGTCAATACTCAATCCCTCAACGCCAAACAACTGTTCAGAACATTCTTCAGAGTGAATGCAACATTATCACTCTAAAACAGTTTTAATCGTGGTAAAAACCTGCGACCATCGGAAAAAACAGACACTAGTCCCACTGCTTTATGATTGCGAAAACAGTTGTTCAGAAACCAGAAATCAATGTCTGAATTAAATGTCCTGCTATGTTTTCACAATAAAGTTCTTTCAAAATTTCTGTTATTTATGTTTTATTTAACTTAAAATATACTTTAATCAATATTATTTGTCTTCGTCTGAAAGTGAATCAACTCAGGCCGTTTTGACTCAGGCTGAAAATGACTCAAGATCGAGTTTTCCCCGAACTATTTTTAGTGATGATGTTGCACTGTAATCAATTATCGCAGCGAACGGTATTGTTGAATCGAGTCCGTCTTCTGATTGCTCTTTAGCCGTCTGCTATAATTTGGAAACAGTAGAAGTTACTTTTTCCCGAAACCTTCAACCGAATCCCTCGCGTGATGGCTGATGACATATTCAAAGGTTGACAACAATAATCAAAGAAATATTCTGCATGCCCACCTTAGTTTGCGTTAATAGCCGTATCCTTGGACTAGCCCAGACGTTGGCGAAGTTCCAGCCTCCAGGTCAACTCGCCCCCCGCTTATAATTATATTTCCGGGTCAAGTCGCCCCGATTTGAGGCGAGTTACCACAACCCCCCTTCCCCAACAAAAAAATAATTCTTTAATAACTTTATTTTTATAACTTTTAGTGAAAAACAGCCAATTGTGGAATATTAATTCATGCACTTTTCTTTAATAATGTAACAGTCGAGGTTTTATGCATTAAATTGGTAATGGCCATTTTAGCATTTACCAACCAGCCTGGTTGGTCAGGATCTCTTAGTCTTGTGGTAAATCGGTCGCTTTGTGTGCTAGAGGCCAGCGGTTCGAGCCCTAGCTCCTGCGCTTATCTCTCCTCCTGATACTTTGGGGGGGGGGGGGGGGGGGGGCTTGTCCGATCCTCAGCAGTAGGTGGCACTGCAGGTGTTTTGACCACTCTGAGGGAGGAGCTTAGGTGAGGTTCACATGTGGTGAATCTCAAAAGAAGGGGAGAGTAGTGTAGCGGTCGAGGTATAAAGGCCATTTACCAGCCAGGCTGGTTGGTCCGGATCACTTAGTCTCAGTCATGGTAAATTAAATAAAGCAATTTGATCAATGAGTATTTTTGTTGGATGTGATTGTGGCTGACGACTTTTCATCAACAGCTATAAAAGTAATCATAAAGAGTTTGTTTGTTTGTTATGAGATAGATTTTATTATTAGCTCACTTGACTAAAAGTCGGTGTGAGCTGTTGCTATCACTTGGCGTCTGTCGTCTCTCACCCATCGTATGTTAGCTTTTACAAAACAATCTTCTCACAAACTAATGGCACAAATTGAAACGTATATGGGCCACATCATCTTGGGGGTATTCTGTTTAGTTTTGTTCAGATGGGGTCTCTGCCCCTTTTGGGTGTGGTCTTATGCCCAAATATGAGAAGAACCCTATGTATTTTGGACTCGCTAGGTGAAAGGTCAAGGTCACAGTGACCCTGAACATAGTAATCAAAACAATTGTTTTCCTGACGATAACTTGATAATGATTTGACCCACATTCATGAAACTTCATAGGTAGGTTGGACTTTGTGAGAGGAAGAACCCTATCTATATTGGATGCGCTAGGTTAAAGGTCAAGGTCACAGTGACCCTGAACATAGTAAATCATAAACAATTTGTTTCCCGATGATAAGCTGATAATGATTAAGCCCACTTTTGTGCTATCACAACTCGACATTGGATCGGTCATCCTATCGGCATTTTTCTATTTAGTTCAGTCTATTCTTGGACAAGTTGAGCTGCAGTGTCATTGACACTTTCATTATTAAAATAATATTCATACTGCATTGAATTAAAATTCAGGTTCACATGGGGAACCCAGGCTTGATTTGATCAAATTTAAAACCCAGCGTCCAAAGGATGTTGTATACCAAATGTGAAAACATTCTGATTGGTGGGTCTGAAGCAGAATATTTTTAAAGAATATTCCTCACAGTTCACAAGGTTAAAATTAATAGGGTACCCAAATATGAACCCACAGTCCTGATGTGAACACACTTAAATTTGAGGATGCTGTATACTTCCAAGGCTGAAACTTGTTTTGTCACTTTTGTGACCAGTGTGAATGGGTTATCTGTTATTTTGTTGTGCTATAATGCGTGGTGGGCCTTCCTCGGGCAAACTATTCTGTGTCCACACAACTCAATGACACTAATGACATTTTCATGAATGTACTCTCACTTGCTAATTTTAGCCCGATATTCTTTTCCATATGAAACTAATCAATGCTATTTTAATTATGGAGAGCACAAGTTTGGTACTGATGAATTGTCAGTATGTTATCATTTGGTTTCTCCTTTCCCTATCACTGAAGTTAGACTATTGTGTATTGTTTTACAACTAAAGGTGATTAACCCTAAGGAAAAATTAGTCATAATTGGAATTAATTTTTATCATGTAATTCTTGTCATTTTATCCTTGTCCTGGTCTTTAAATCAGTAATTCACCACGTGTGGGCTGCTTTGTTTCACATAATTTTTCTCCCACCCATTTCCTTCCCATGTGGTTCTCTCCCTATCGGTTTCATAGGAATAGGAGCTTGACCATCCATTCCCTCAATGCAAATTCATGTGGTCCAGGTGAGTTTTGTCCCAACTATTTTGAGGAGCATTGTTATTATTGTTTGTAACTGTGTAATTGTCGACTACACTGTCCAATGAGCCTCTGGAGACTTGGGATCCTATTAATAATTTAATAAATATTGGTGCAGCCCTTATCACAGTCAGTGTCCAGTGTTGTTTTATTTTCCATTCCTTCCTTTCACAAATAAACTGAGAAGATCCTGATTGGTAGGTCTGAAGAAGACTTTTATTAAAGAATTTTCTTCATACTTCATTAAGTTGACATTTGGGTTCTCATAAGAAGCTCAGATTTGAACCCGGGGAATTAATTGGAACACACTTGAATTTGACCCCATAAGAATGCTGCATATCAAATCATTCTGACTGGTGGATCTGAAGAAGATTTTATGAAACAAGTGACTTCATTTGAGCAATCAGTCCCCTCCCCCCTCCCCCCCCCCCCCCCATTCTGGAAGACAACAAAGGGAAACTGGGAGAGTCTGGGTAATTTCTTGACAGGTTACACGATTTTTTATTCAATTAACAGGAGTTTACTCTATAACGTATACTCAGTTAACTGGTCATATTTTTACTGGTGATATGGTAAATGGTTTTGTGTTGGGAAATTATATTCAATTAACAGGGTTATTCAGTTAAGAGATATCCAATTAAGTGGGCTCCACTGTACTATTTTTTGTTTGACTAACAGTAACTATCATTTATCATTTTGGGCCATAAAAAAAACAGTTGCTTTGTACAGAACTGTACCCAGCACTCAATTAAGAATTACTCCCAGTGAGAATATATCAGAAATTGATGGCCTGTTTGATTATGAGCAGTGCAACCTTTTCAACAAAAAGGTATTAAAATAACCAACTTTTTTGGTTCAATAGAACAACAGTTTTACGTTACTTAGTGGTACTTTGAATACTTTTTGACCATTATCAAACGGTGTTATAATGAAACTATGATTTGGGATTTTTTACAGTTTGCCCCTTACTCAGCATAGGAAGTATTATATTCAGTATAGAAGTGTCAGTTTCCTCGTTATCTCAATAACTTCAACAAACTCATTAACAGACCTGTCCATTTCAAGGACATTCTATATAAAAGGTAAAAATATTTGAGAGTCTGCAGTTTGCAACAAGGATCTGTTGTATGATCACAAAGTGCCCCATGTATGACCTCATGTTTTGGACAAAACTCACTTGTACATTCTAAAGCTTCTGATGGGGATTTTTCCAATTTGTCATTTCAGATGTTTCTGCTATCCATGCCAGATTGTTAGATCACAGACCAGTCCTGCAGGGACATATAAATAGGTTTTTAAAAGATTTTGAGGTGAGCATGTAACATTTTGTATTTACAGAGAAATTTTGTAATTTTCATCTCACCAACAGTACTACAAAGTTAAGGTCAGGGATGTTGCCACAGAGGATAGATATGTGTGTTTGTGGGGGGTGGGGGGATGGGGAGTCACCCCCATGTATTCATCAAATTTACAGTTGTGGGGGAGAGGATATTATGTAACGGTAGTCAGAATTTTGACTGCTGCAGAGGTGTGTGTGTGTGTGGGGGGGGGGGGGGGGGGGGGGGGAGGGCAACTGGGAATCTTAGAGGTAGACACCCTACTCCCTCCAAGACCCTTTAGCAATGTACCTGGTATTCTGGAAACAAACCTTATTTTGCTCATTGTTTAACCCATTAACTAATGGATCGACCAAATCCACGCCCATAATTTACAAACCGACAGCTGGAAGCAAATTATTTTTCAGAAAAATTTTAACAAAAAGATATTATTTGACCTCTCATTTAAAAATGACCTTTTCTAGTGAGGGGTCACATGATTAGGTTTTGTTGAAATTTTTTGAAAAGCTTGAAAAAAAAATATTAAAATAACAAATTTTGATATTGTGTACATCGAGTAAAGGGTTAACCCTTTACCCAACGCAGACGATATCAAAATTTATTATTTTAAATATCATTTTTTTAAATTTTCAAAAAATTTCAACAAAACCATATCATATGACCCCTCGTTGGAACGAGCTCGCTGAGCTCGTTCCAACGAGGGGTCACATGATATGGTTTTGTTGAAATTTTTTGAAAAGTAATATTTTTTCAACTGCTGAATTTGCATATTACGGATACGGGCGATTCGTTGGGTAAAGGGTTAATAAAGAAATACAGTTATTCTGGAAGTGTCATCTCAGGTCATATCAGATAAAAAGGTTAATAAGACACAGACTTTTCAAATGAGGATGTGGCTACTCTACTGATTACTTCTACACAATGTACTTTTACTAGATACAGTTCACACAAGAGTAATCAACTCGTTTGATTGTCCATGATGAGTGGAAGTCAGATTTGGCAAGTGGTTCCACATAATCAGTAGCTCACTGTATGAGTAGATTTCTTGAACACCTCTTTTTTTGAAGAAAATAAATGTATATATGATGGAGCCCACTCAGTTGGATATCTCTAAATTGAATAAAACTTAATTCAATATAATTTTTAAAAACAAATCCATTTACCTTGCCTTCAATACAAATTTAACCTGTTAAATGCATATACATGTAGGTCATAGAGCAAACTCCTGTTAATGGAATAAAAGTCTTTTACTAGAAGCCTCTCCATTGTGTACTTTCTAAAAAACTTACAGAGAATGAAAGTGTCAATGACTCTGTAGCTTAACTTGTCTGTGTGTTGTGTTTGATGAAAAGGATAATGTTCAATGTTTATGAAAGGATTATGAAATAAGACAAGAATTGTGATAATTGGGAATTTCTGTTCCCTGTATGCTATGTTTTTAATAAAAATAATATGAGGTGTAGACTTTACTAAAGAACTGAGGGGTGAGTTAATGTGGCAGGGTTTCCGCTAGGGGAAATTTGTGGGTCCGGTAGTTTCAAGAAAGTGAAACTCAGATGCTGAAGGCATCTGCCTTGTGTATAGAGGGAGGTCGGGGTGGGGGGGGGGATCACCCCCAGGAAAATTTTGATTTTTAGGTGCTCTCTGGGGGCATTCTGGTCGCTAAAATGCTGAATAATTGAAGTGGAAGATATGTATTTTTTCCTCCTACAGTTCTCTAAATTCCCACGGGACACACAATACTACATCTGGTTGGAGGTTTCATAAATAATACAAACCCAAAACAACACAAAATCCACGAATCCTGACAGTGACTGCGACGCTTGACCTCAATTTTTTTTTCATACAGCCTGTTACGTGCCAAAGTAAATAATTGGAAATGCAGAGAGAACGAAATATTCGAAAAGAACCATGATGCGGACGTGTGACGTCATGCACGTGCAATTACATCATTTATCACTCGAAATAAAAGCCAGTGATTTCGGACCAAACATGCCAATTTGAGTCCGAAATTTTATAGGTGACGTTTAGGGTTTGAACTTTGTTTCCCCCACTCGTCTGGTGGTTATAAAGTATCAGGTTGTCGCCAGTAATAGTAGGCATAGTATACAACATAATTATGCCTATATTACGTGGAAACGAAGGATCCTGAGTGTCGTTATGATAAAACATTGTACTCGACATTTTAACCACCAGCTTTTCTGACTGATCATAGTATGATCGGCAGGGGGGGGGGGGGGGGGGAATGGGTTCGGTCGACGGATCCGCAGCCGGTCTAGTGGAAACCCTGTGTGGCCTTCACAGTTAATGTTTGTGGCCCTCACAGTTAAAGTATGTCAACAAAAGTTACCAAGTTACAGTGAAATTATTCCGAAATGAGTCATCCTATCAGGTTACATTGAAATCCCTTCATAAATATGGCCTGTAGACTGTGCTAAAGGTTTTCGGGCTTCAGGCTTGTGTAGTCATCACGGTCAACCGATTGCAACTAAAAGGGGACGTTATCATCTCGACATTATACTGAGTCACTATACCAAGTTACAATGAAATCCCTTCACAAATACAACCTGTAGTCTGTACTAAAGTTTTTCGGGTTTGGAGCTCGGGCAGCCATCATGGTTGAATGATTGCGACCAAAAGGGAATGTTCTCATCTGGGCATTATCTGGAGTGATCCTAAGAAGTTACAATGAAATCCCTTCATAAATATGACCTGTAGACTGTGCTCAAGGTTTTCGGGCTTCGGGCCCCTGTAGCCGTCACAGTTGACCACTCACTACCAAAAGGGGATGTCATTATCTATGCATTATATGGAGTCAACCTAACAAGTTACAATGAAATCCTTCCTTAAATACGACCTATTGACTATGCTGAAGGTTTTCAGGTTTTGGGCTCGGGCAGCCATCACGGCTGATTGATCGCAACCGGAAGGGGACGTTCTCATCTAGACATTATTTGGAGTCATCCTACCAAGTTACAATGAAATCCCTCCATAAATATGACCTGTGGACTGCGCTAAAGTTTTTTGGGCTTCAGGCCCCTGCTGCCGTCACAGTTGACCAGTTGCGTCCAAAAGGGGACGTTCTCATCTAGACATTATATGAAGTCAACCTACCAAGTTACAATCAAATCCCTTCATAAATATGACTTGTAGACTGTGCTAAAGGTTTTTGGGTTTTGGGCTCGGGCAGTCGTCACGGTTGATAGATTGCGACCAAATGGGGAAGTTCTCATCTAGACATCATACGGAGTCATCCTACCAAGTCACAAATAAATCCCTCCATATTAAATATGACCTGCAGACTGTGCTAAAAGTTTTTGGGTTTCGGGCTTGGGCAACCATCACAGTTGACAGATCATGACCAAAAGGGGACGTTCTCATCTCGACATTATACAGAAGAATCCTACCAAATTACAATGAAATCCCTTCATAAATACGACCTGTAGACTGTGCTAATGGTTTTCGGGTTTTGGGCTTGGGCAGCCATACCGGTTGACTGATCGTGATCAAAAGGGGACGTTCTCATCTAGACATGACCCCAAACCTGCATATGAAATTTAGTGACGATCAGACAAGATCTACAGGGTGTAGCCTGTGCTAAAGGAAAATTTGAACAGACGCACAGAATAACAGACTTCCGCACGCATGATGGCAATAGCTTATCTTGACTTTGTCAAGTTAAGCTAAAAATGTTGGTTGGTTAATTTTGTTGTTGTTTTTACCTATTTACAATAACGTGTCAAGTTCCAAACACATGTATTTATTCAGGGTTTCTTCCAGGGAAAATAGGAAGGGCCAGTAGGATATAGCACCCATTTGTAGTTGCGACCAATTTGTTGTAAATTGAATAGTGATGGGGAGTGGTGGGGGGGGAGGGGGCGGTCTTTTTTGTGAAAAAACAACTTTATTTTTTAACTGCCCTTTGCGTCTTTTGGCATTAACTTTCATTTGTAAAATCTGTCTTTACAACTTATTGTGAATTTCCAAATAATATTAATATTATATTGAAGCGTATCTCTGAACTGGAAAACAACATGTTGGGAATGTATTTAGGCCATGTGTTTCACAGGCCAACCTTATTTCCGAATTGCTTTGATGTTCTGATTACTCTGATCATCGCATCAATTATTGATGTCGGAATTCCAGAGTGCCTTGAGGTGATGCTTTTAGATTACTCTGTGTGGAGATTTTTGGATTCCCTTGATCTTTGCAGCCCTCAATGTATGAGGATTGTGTGCCAACTGTTTATTCCTCGATACATTACATCTGATGAACCATTGTGTCGGAAGTTCAAACATATTTACTTCTTGGGCCATGATATCACTACAAAAATAGCTAATTCCACATCCATAAACAAGCTTCATTCAACATTTTTCGAACCATCACCCGCGAGGAGAATGGATCCTGTTAATGGACCAAAAACAGTCCTAGTGAAAATCCTGATTTATTGCAAATCAGTACGTAATGATATAATGTTCAATTCTCTGTATTCATTTTGTTTTGCCACAGTGTAATGCAGTGATTTCATTCACATTGACTGAAAAAATAAATTACGGCCTTACAGTCCATGTTTGGACCAACACCAAAACATTCAGGGCAAAGGAGGAAATCTTCAGAAGATGGGTGGATGCGTCACTGGCTGAACCACTGTCACCAACTAAGTGACACTTATCTTCAAGAGCTGTTGATCCTTTGGTTCCAGCTAAAAAAATGGGCATTAAATTTTTAAAAGATTCAAAGTAAGACATTACCTCTCTGGTGTATGGGGTATATCTGGTCTCTAGGGCCTTAGATAAGTTAAATTGTTTTCTTACGATTTCAGGATAAACAAGTGGAAGAAAGCTTACACAAATTGAAGAACATGTCAAATTGTTTAATGGAGTTGAGAGATGAAGTAATTCCAAAATGTATAGAAGTTTGTAATTCCTCAGTTGAAGACATTAGATCACAGTGTAAGTTGTAGAAGTCATGTTTCTGAAGGTTACCGTTGAAAGTTATGGTAACACAGTGGAACCCACTTAACTGGATATATCTTACCTGAATAGTCCTGTTAATTGAATATAACTTTCAAGAACCAAGCCATTTACTATACCTTCAGTACAAATTTGATTTGTTTACTGCAAAAAGTTTATAGAGTAATCGTCTATTAACTGAATAAAAACATTTGATATGTGGAAAAATTATCCTGTCAGTCACCAAATTTGCCCCGTTTAATGACCTATTTGGTCTCAGTATATCCAATAGGGGCATTTAATCTATTATATCATGTTTGAAGAGCTCTGTCAAACAAGATCTAATAGAATAAATGTCCATCCATCCGTCTGTCCATCTGCCTGCCCTAGTTGTATCTGGCTCAGAACTTTTGATAACCTTCAAGGATATTAATAACACTTGGTATTAGTGTTGCCCACCACTAGGGGGTGTGTCGCGAATAAGGTTGGAATGCCTGTCTACAAGGTGAAGCTCACAGACTTAGTTCATGTTCACATACCCCCAAATCCAACTATAAGTTGTGTCCGGCTCAGAACTTTTGATAGCCTTGAAGGATATTAATAACACTTGGTATTAATGTTGCCCACACAGGATGTGTTGCGAATAAGGTTGGAATGCCTGTCTACATGGTCAAGGTCCCAAACTTATTTTAACTTCTAGGCTTGGGACGATATCCCGGTACTCTGATACATACTGATATGGCAATCCATGATACGGGTACCTGTGTGAATGTCCAAATTTCATCGTATCATGATACCACTATTATAGGCCGGTCACCAATCTTGAAGTTCAACTCAAATACCCCGCAAATTTAGAATATAACACCGCGGTACACCAAAATACTGATTATTAAATCAGGTTATTTTTTGTTTGGGTTCACATCGCTGTTTGCAAAGCAAGATCTCCCAGGTGCGATCTAATCACCGAAATTCAATATTTTATGTGCTCATCCAACATTCCAATTAAAAAATGATAAAACTACAGATAAACAGTGCAACAATACACCAATTTATTATGAACGTCCAATTTTTAGCCACCATTTTACAAGTGTTTTCAAAGCAGTTGACAAAACTTCAACCATGTTTTCTATGATGTTGGTGTCTATTAATTAGCCCCCTTGATGTGCACCAGTTATTCTTCATAATCATCTTCCACGACTTTTTTCGTTCGGGTGAATTGATTTGAAAATTGCAAAGTGGAAGTCGAACCATGAACTGTAAGAGCATGTCTCAATCACTGATGTATTTTCATTGCCAACCTACGGGACTAGGGTACTCCAGCTTTTTTATGTATTTGGTAAGGTTAGTTGTCGTGATCATCAAATGACTACTTACATATTTTAGTCGTAATTACCAGCGCCTGTGACTAAAATCGTCTTTATTCTAAAACTGAAAAGTAGAAGGATGTGCTAAGCCTCAGAGGGGCCACTTGGTAACTCACATTTGTAAAGTTAGGGATGGGCTTATGCCAGAGTATGAGCTCAGACACGCATGATCAGTCAGTGCAGTATGTGATAGAATATGGGAGATTGGGGGGGGGGGGGGGGTGCTGAAGTTGATCCCCATCCTCCCTAATGTATCTATGCTCCCCAACTGTGAATTGCAGGCTCCACCATTGTCCTTGTGAAATATACAAAGTCGTGTCTGCCTCAGAACTATTTATAGACTTAAAGGATACTAGCAATACTTGGTATTATTGTTGCCCACTATCAGAGAGTGTGTCGCAGGGATGGGTGTGTGTGGGGGCGCGGTGGCTCAGTTGGTAGAGGTGCAGACTGCAAGCCGAGAGGGCCTTGGTTCGAATCCCACCTGCGGCAACCGCGTTGTGTCAAGACACTTCACCCCCATTGCCCACGTGGGGGCACGGTGATGTTGTGTACTAAGGTGTACTGCATGTCGATGGTGCACCCGTCTTCAGCCAATGCTAACCCTGCTTGTGTGGAGTTGGTATGTTGGGGAGCTGACAGTTGCTCGCCGTTGCTTGGTGGTTCTCTCCGGGTACTCCAGCTTCCTCCACCCATAAAACTGTCATGGTCATGGTTAGCCATTGTGCAGAAATATGTGACCTTAAACACCAATAAATAATAAATAATAATGATGGGGGTGTGTATTCTTGGTCCTAAGCTGGGACAGGCCACATCTAGTTTATCTCTTTGGTACAGGAAAGTGAGCACTTCCCTGTTAACTGAATAATCCTGTTAATTGAGTAATTGTTACTGGAGAAGTGGCCACTTAATTCACAGGGTTCCACTGTACAGGTGTCAGACTGATTCATTATTATGTTCAAAATAATTTTTCATCTCACCTGACTGAAAGTCAGTGCTATCACTTAGCATCTGTGTCATCCGTTACTTTTTAATATGTGTTTTCTGCTGAATCACTGACCCAAATTTGGTCCTAATTATCTTTGAGGGATACCCTTTTTGTTTTAGTAAATAGAAATTGTTAAAGCCAATGCGGGAGGGCAATCCCCAAAAAAACAAATTCTTAAAAATTCTTCTCATAAATCACCAATGATGAATCACAATGCTTTGATATTTGGTGTACATCTTCCTTTAGTGATCAGAATTCAAGTTTATTCAAAGAAACCTTCTTGGTCAATATTTGGGTCATCTGGTAAGAGTTCATTATTTATGTCCCTATCCAAAATTTCAATTTTGAGAAGCAGTTGTCCAATTTGTATGCAATATTATGAGGCGATATGTACTTGCTTTATGCCAAAAGAATTGCCTACACCCTGTTGAAACCCCCAACAGTTAAAAATAGAAAAAACTTCAGACAGCCATTTTCGCAGAACTACACAAGACAGATTTTTGATATTAGGTATGAAGCTTCCTTCTTTTGGAGTAGTAGTAATGCACATGACAGATATTTGTTATTTGGTATGAAGCTTTTTTTGGAGTAGTTTATTTATTTATTTGTGTTTAATGTCAATTATTTCTACACAATGGCTAATCGTGACTGCAATATGGATACAAAATCAAGTCCAGCCAATCGTTTATACCAATGTTGCCTATTTTAGACGACTTTATGCCAGGCATTGGTGACCAGGTCCTATTTTACCAGTAAAACAGAGCTTGTTTACCACATTAAACAAGCACTGCTTCACTTCTCAAGGGATTTAACACGCGGTAATGAGGAAAACAACAGTCTTCCCCTGAACTACTGGTTCCAGTGACCTATTTAGTATGTATCCTCCTTTAATGCCGTAGATTCAGATTTGTTCCAAGAAAGCTTCTGTGGCAATATCCAACTCATCCCAGTGGGCACAAAAGTATGCCACCCACCCCACCCCAACCAAATTTTGTTTTCAGAACTGGTCAGCCATCAGTTGCCTTGCAGTGCATCATATGTAGACCCCTGTTTTAACACTGTTGGTAAACGGTGAAAACAGATCATCTTTTCATGAACTACTGACCAGATGGATGTGATTTTTGGTATGCAATAGCCACCAATGGTGTTGATTCAGGTTTGTTCTGAGAAAGTTTAAATATAAGTAAAAAATAAAATTTTTAAGGCAGTAATTGGGCTTGTTCCAGGAGGGGCAAAATTCACAACCCAATCCATTTAAGAAAAAAAGAAAAGTCAACTTACTGACTGATGTGATCAAAATGTGGTATTATTACATACATGTAGTATTATTGGGTGACATACTTGATTTATGCAGAATAAGTTTCCTCATGCCCTCCATAGGAACACTGTGGCTTAAAATAAAAATAATTTTAAATTTCCATTTTTCTGAGATGCATGGGACAGATATTCATTTTTTTTTAAGTATCCTTTTGAATAGTAGAATTAAACTGGATAAAAAAATCTCTCATTCTGAAAGAAGATACAGTGGAATTCTGTTAATCAAATTGCAATTTTGCCAGGGGGAGATATCCAATTAACAGGTATTTGGTCAAACAAGATACAATAGATGAAATGCCTATATTAGTTCTTCTGAGACCAAATAGGTCTACAAACAAGGAATCTGGAGAGATATCCAATTGAGTGGGCTCCACTGTACTTACCCTAGCTTAAATCAACAAAGCCATTTAGTTATCAGGGTTTGACACCCTCTCTGATAAATATTTGATGAAAACCATATCCCAGGTATGGATCAGAATGAAGTCGGTTGAATTTGGTGAGTTATAGTTTTTCCTGAGAAAAATTGATTTGCTGGCCAAGTTCTTACCAATATAGATTTCACCAGGCATTTGGTGCACATAAAAATGAGTAGTACAATTAAAATTGCTTAGCTGAACATACTGTTGATACAATGAACATTTATCATTATACCCCCCACGAGTTGTGGGGGGTATACTGGAATCACCTTGCCTGTCCATCTGTCCATAGACATAATTTTGTTCAGAGATTTTCTCAGATATTTATGGACCAATCTGCTCGAAAGTTTGTATGGTTGTTCACCACCATGGGAACCTGGGCATCTGTGATTATAGTGCCGGTCGGATTATTTTTGCCAGAATTATGCCCCTTTTCGACTTGAAAAAGCAGGTCTACAATTTTGTCCGTAGATTTTCGCAAATGTTTATGGGTTGATTCCTTTGAAACATGGTATGGATGTTTACCACCATGGGAACATGTGCACCTGCGATTATTGTTTTGATCAGACTTTTTTGCCAGAGTTATGACCCTTTTCATCTTAGAATAATCATGGTGGCGAGGGTATGGCCAGGCCCATCTGGGACAGTCACACTACTAGTTCTTTTTCAACTTCGAGCTATCTCACAGGTATTTACAACTAAGGTTAAAGTTTATTTAAAAATTAAGAGGAGAGTATTTATTTTCAAATCTTCAGTTCAACATCTGCGATTGATTAATCACAGAATATTTTAAAGTACGGGTTAGTCCCTTCACTCTGAAACAAAATTTCCCAGTCTTAATTCAAGAACACATTTTTGCTGTTGAGTACTGTAGAATGATTAGAAATTCTGCCTATTAATATTATTATACTTGGTAAAACAAACTAGTAAGTTAAATTTCTTAAGGAAAGTCAGGGATCAATGTTTTCTGGCTTTTTCCAGAATTCTGGATTTTTGTTACTGTTATTCCACCTTTCTGAGTCTATTCTCAATAAGAATGTTATTTGTGCTGTTCATTTGAACAAACTTACTGCGTCAAGGTTTGTAAGTTTCCAACTGGAGTGGTTTTTACGGTACGTCTGAGGTTTTCGTTCTTTGCTATTGAATTTGGCTGTGAGTTGTCTTACAGCTTAATCAGCTGTTGTGCCACCGGTGAAGCATACACGGTGTGTGCTAGTCTTTGCAGGAGTCGACCTCATCTCAGGCCGATCTGGGCTCAACCAAGCCTAGATTTGCAAATCCACCTCATCTCAGGCAGATCTGGGCTCAACTGAGCCCAGATTTGCCTGAGATGAGGCCGAGTCTTTCAGTGCCTGAGAGGCAAGTTATGTTCACATCAAGCAGGATTATTTTGGCTTTTGACTTGCTTCGACTTTCTTTACTTCTGTTATGAATATTCTGGCTTTTTGACTTTCTTCAGCTTACAACCCTAAAAAATGTGCAGAACATGGAAACATATTTAGTCTCTTCTAACCTTTAACAGTGTGGGTAATTTCCACACTTTCTGCTACCCTAGCTCTTGTGAGTCTAAGGGCATACCAGTATTTCTCGCCATGTCTGGACACCTCTGGAGGCAGCTAAGACTTGACTGGAAACCACTGACCACAACATCTCTTGCTGATTGTATGTTAAAATACCTGTTCTCAGTGTTTGTCTGGAAAGTTTGTCAAAGTCGGGTAACTGCCTTGACAATGGACAGCTCCCAATGGATGATATTCAAGAAAAGTCTGTGGTACAGGATTCCCCATCATGAGTGTTATACTATGGGGATAGTCACCTTCCTGAATCTTTTCCCATGATTGCGGCACTGTCATTCTTCTTTAGATAACAAAATGACGGCCCTGTTAAATTAAAAGAACATGTAATTTGAATAATCAGAGCACCTGATCTGACGTCTCATTGCTGCACTGTGATTGGTGAATCACCTTTCAGAATTTTAAAAATATATTTTGCAAAAAATTTCAAGGTTTGAAATAAACATTGCAGAAAAAGGTCCAAGGGTCAATATATTTTACATCAAAATCTTAACTAGAACTCTGGATTATCCTTTTATTGTGTAATATGCTTCTTATTTTTCAGTAATGACATCAGCTGATATCTGTCAGAAGATTTTAGAAAGGGAAAAACAGTTTTCACAGGTAAAGAAGTGAGTGAGTGAGTGAGGACTCCATTCTTTATAGCCTTGTAACTGCTTTGTGCAACTGTCTTAGTTTACTGGTCCACATCCAAACATTGCCACCAGAGACTACTGATTCCTTTATACAATATTGGAAAAAGCTTCCAAATTTGAGGTCTGACTCCTAATGACATGCCTTATGATGCCTTTTTATGTTTTTATATATTTTCCTAATGACATGCCAGCCGGGAACGCGGTGGCTCAGTGGTTATGGAACTAGATCACCAAAGGTCTGTGGTTCAGTCTTCAACAGGGGTAAGTAACTGCGCTGTGTCCTAGGGCAAGGCACTTAATCCCGATTGCCCATGGCCCCACGTGGGGGTATGGTGGTGCTGTGTACTAAGGCATACTGCACATTGATGGTGAACTTGTCTTCAACCAATGCTAACCCTGCTTGTGTGGAGTTAGTACTTTGGCAAGTCTGACAGTTGCTTGCCTTTGCTTGGTGGTTCTCTCTGGGTACTCTGGCTTTCTCCATCCGTAAAACTGTTCGAGGTGATCCTGGTTGTCGAAAGTCTTTAAATCCCTATAAATAAATATAAATAAATAAATAAAGAAATAAAGAAATAAATAAATAAATAAATAAATAAATATATAAATAAATAAATAAATAAATAAATAAATAATATGCCTTTTAACCTCTTTAATGTTTTACTATATTCAAGTTATGTATTCGTATATACCTCATTCACTTATGAAAAGTCCTATATTGTTCTGGTTTGGGCTTCCTGTGGGAATTGCAGGGATCAAGACCAATGCACTGCAGATCACAGTGAAAAAAAAAACTCTTCTTGAAAAGCACAAAAGAAAATCTAGTTCTATGACTCCACTATCCACTCTCCTGAGTATACTTCTGCATGTTCATATTTATAGTTATGTTATGGAAACTTATGTCAGTAATGTTTAATGTCACTTTAAGTATGATAGGCTATATCACAACATCAACACAGGTGTAAGAAAGATTTAACTCAAGATCTTTACCAAAAACAATTCACAAACAATATAATTTGAATATCCAGTTAATAACTGCTGAGTGGATGTCAACCAAATTTGGAAGGAATGGTCTATGGGAGGTACTCTACAAACGATCCTCATTTTTTTCCTGTCGGATAAAAAACATAGCCGCCAGAGGCATTCTTTGATTCTAATTGGTCGATTTTTATGTGTACCCATACTATGTATGGTACACATAATGCCGGCATCCGGGGTGGCCATCCGTCGTTCGTCCATCCTTTGTCCATCCATCTGTCCGTCTGTTTGTCTGTCCGGCGTCCATATCCATTTCTTTGTCATTCGATAACTTGAAAAATATTGCTTGGATTGTCAAATTACTTTATATTTGTGTTCAGGTTACTGATGTGCCGAGCTGTATAGTTTTTGGTGTAAATCTGATGATTTGATCCTGAGATATTAAACCTTTATCCTTCAAATTGAAAATTCCTCCAATCCCTTTGGCATTTGATAACTTGAAAAATATTGCTTGGATTGTCTAGTTACTTTATATTTGTGTTCAGGTTACTGATTTGCCGAGCTGTATAGTTTTTGGTGTAAATCTGATGATTTGATCCCGAGATATTAACCCTTTATCCTTCAAATTGAGAATTCCTTCAATCCCTTTGGCATTCGATAACTTGAAAAATATTGCGTGGATTGTCAAGTTACTTTATATTTGTGTTCAGGTTACTGATGTGCCGAGCTGTATAGTTTTTGGTGTAAATCTGTTATTTTGATCCTGAGATATTAACCCTTTATCCTTCAAATTGAACGTCCGGCGTCCGTATCCATTTCTTTGGCATTCGATAACTTGAAAAATATTGCTTGGATTGTCAAGTTACTTTATATTTATGTTCAAGTTACTGATGTGCCGAGCTGTATAGTTTTTGGTGTAAATCTGATAATTTGATCCTGAGATTTTAACCCTTTATCCTTCAAATTGAAAATTCCTCCAATCCCTTTGGCATTCGATAACTTGAAAAATATTACTTGGATTGTCAAGTTACTTTATAATTGTGTTCAGGTTACTGATGTACCAAGCTGTATAGTTTTTGGTGTAAATCTGTTATTTTGATCCTGAGATACTAACCCTTTATCCTTCAAATTGAAAATTCTTCCAATCCCTTTGGCATTCGATAACTTGAAAAATATTGCTTGGATTGTCAAGTTACTTTATATTTGTGTCCAGATTACTGATGTGCTGAGCTGTATAGTTTTTGGTGTAAATCTGATAATTTGATCCTGAGATATTAACCCTTTATCCTTCAAATTGAAAATTTCTCCAATCCCTTTGGTAACTCAAAAAATATTAATCCGATTGTCATGTTACTTTATATTTGTGTTCAGGTTACTGATGTGCTGTGCTCTATAGTTTTTTATGTAAATCTGATAATTTGATCCGGAGATATTAACCCTTTATCCATCAAATTAGACACTCCTCCAATCCATTTCTATATGTACCCATACCATGTATGGTGTACATAATGTCGGCATCCGTGGTGGCCCTCCGTCATACAGCTTTCTACTAGTTGCGCGTATGGGTACACATCTGACGATTTCATCGGCCTATTTTTAAAAATCTTCTCCTCTGAAACTATAAGGCCAAATGTTTCGAAACTTCACATGATTGATGACTGGGACATCCTCTGCCAACGATTCTAATTTAATGTTGATCGGTTTGCAAACATGGCTGCAATTGCGGCCCATAGTCGTCTCCCGCTTTTTGAAAAAAACCAGGAGATATTAAATTCGGGGTGTCCTTCCATCCTTCTAACTTTCCTTACAGTGACCGGATGTCAATCAAATTTGGGTAGATCACTTTCATCAATTGTGGGTCCAAGTTCGAATATGGGCATTTTCCGAGCATATTTAAGTAGGTTGCTTAAATTTGATTGGCTGATGGTTTCCAGACTCTAACTTTCCTTAAAATCAACCGATTTCAATTAAATGTCATATATGGATTACTTTTATCAATACCTAGGTCAAGTTTGAATGTCGGAAGTTTTGTACCGAAAATCTGTCCGTCTGCCCATGCATCAATGCACCTCGGACTAAAAGCTGCATTTATGAACCGGTCTTCACGAAACTTCTTGTGTATCTTTTGTTATCATTGTGAGACCAGAATATGTCTTTTGGGGTTTGGTCCAAAATTCAAGATGGCCACCAGCGGCCATTTTGTTCCGAAATTGGGTGTTATCAGTTTTTTGTACAGAACTTCTATATGAAAGTTCAGATTTGAATAAATTTTTGTATGAATGTTTAGTAACATATAATACGGGTTTTGTTCACGTGCATAAATTATGCAAATTAGGGAAACTTCAATTTATTCGGTGCTACTACTTATACACAGGAAGTGCACACCTTCCGTGTTTTTCATTTCCAGACTCTAACTTTCCTTACAGTCAGTTGATTTCGATGAAAATTGGGTAGTAGATCACTTTCATCAATTGTGGGTCCAGTTCGAATAGGGGCAATTCGATTGGCTGACAGTTTCCAGACTCCAACTATCCTTAGAGTCAACCGATTTCAATGATTCTTGGTGACTTCAACATGGATCCGTCAAATTCACATTTTACCACTTTTCTTCAGTATAATTTTCTGCAGATTGTGAATGAACCTACTCATTTTCATGGCAACATTTTGGACTTCATCATTACTTCTTTTGCAACTCGACAAAGTCAGACTCTCCCAGTACCATATACAGACCACCATATTATCTGGACATCACTTCCAAGGTTTCATTAACTTCCAATCACAAACTTTACAGGTTGGTTAACACTTTTCACATCAGTTTAATGTAATATGTCTTATCATACAGTCTTAATTTTTAGTGATTCTCACAGTTATACTCCACATCACTTTACTTGCTTTGACAGTGACCTCAGTGAAAATAAATTTGATAACCAATGTCTGAAGCACTGTCTGTTCTGTCTCTTCTAAATAACTTCCACTTGCAACTCAACTATATTCCACTAGATGCATTAATTCCCCTTGAAACTGCTGCCCAGCGGGAGACATACATTCACTGAATTTGCTTGTTACTGTGGAAACCCTATAGGATATCACATTTTTATCTTCTTCTCCAGAAATACTGAGCCAAGGTGAACCAAAAACTTGGCAGGTATGGTCTGTGGGAGGTTCTCTACAAACTTTCCTCATTTTGTTCTTGTCAGATGGAAAACATATCCACCAGAGGCATTCTTTGATACTGATTGGTCGATTTTCAAGTCTTCTCTGAAACTAAAAGGCCAAATATTTTGAAACTTCACAATTGATGACTGGGACACCCTCTACCAATGATCCTCATTTTTAATGTTGATCGGATTGCAAACATGGCCACAATTGTGGCTCATAGTTACTATGGAAACCCTATGGGGAAAATCACATTTTCATCTTTGGCCAATGTGAACCAAACTTAGCACAAATAATGTATGGAAAGTCCTCTGAAAACAATCATCAGTCTGTTTCGCTATGATGAAGGAGCAATGCAGCCAACTGCATTCATTGATTCTGATTAGCATAATTGAGTGATATGTAGTTCTTCGAGGTGAGCGATTACAGGCTCTTTGGAGCCTCTTGTTTCAGTAACCAGCATTCTGTCAAATCCAACATGGCTGTCATGTCCAAGCAATAACTAAAAAAAAAACCAAATGACTAATGCATCTCATGTTTCCAGTTCTCGTAGTACATTAAGATGCATTTGAAATGTATGAGATAAATATTGCAATGCAAAGTGACTGAATTTATATTAAGCAGCCCAGCAGTACTCTTGTTTTGCAATTAATTTTAATTTCCTTGTAAATTATAAGGTTAAGGAGCATGTTAAAAATAGAATCATGCTAAAATAACGTGGTTTAATTTGTAGGTACCCAAAGTTGATACACAACAAGAGAAAAGAGATCAAGAGTGGAAAGACTTTATGTGGTCTCAGTATGAGAAAAGTGCAGAAATTGACAAATTATTTGATGCCAAGTGTCTGGAGTTGAGAAATCAGTATGCAGATCAACACGATACAAAAAAGACAGTGACTAGTTGAGCTTTGTGATGTTGTTCTTTCGAGAAATTAATATATTGACCAACATGATGCAAAAAAGACGATGACTGGAAGAGCTTTATGAGGTTGTTCCATCAAAAATGAATGATTCATTTCAGTATTGAGAAATCTGAACCCAAGCTGAGAATTTGAATAAATTCATCAGAGTTTTAGTTATTAACCATCAATAAACAATCTGTGTCTTCCTCTAGATTTCTGGGAGTATCTTGGCTGCCTGTAAATTTGGCTGTGAAAGAGTAATTTCAATAATTTGTAACTTTTCTACCTACAAGTTCACATTCTACTATATATTTAGCCCTTTACCCAATGCAGACGATATCCAAATTTATTATTTTAAATATCATTTTTTTCAAATTTTTCAAAAAATTTCATCAAAACCATATCATGTGACCACTCGTTGGAACGAACTCAACGAGCTCGTTCCAACGAGGGGTCACATGATATGGTTTTGTTGAATTTTTGACAAATAATATTTTTTCAACTGCTGAGTTTGCATGTTATGCGGGAGGATGCGGCCGATTCATTGGGTAAAGGGTTAACGTCTAGTAGAAAATTGAGAACTCAACATGGTAATTTGAAGTTCATAGAGCACCAAATAGCAGTGGGGTGACTGAATTGCAGATTTTTGTTCACCTGACTGGAAGTCTGCATGAACTTTTGCCACCACTTGATGTCTGGTGCCTTTCAAGTGATTTCATTCTTCTTCCCATGAGTGCTTGGGCTGCTTTCAGTCAAAGTTGGAACATATCATATTTGTGTCACTGTTATTTAACTTTGTTCAAATCATGTTACTCCTGCTCACTGGGAAGAGGGTAATGCTCTCCTCTCCACCCCCAGAATTCCTCGAAAATATTCTTCAAATAAACCAGCCATCATTATGCTTTTATTTTTGGTATGCAACTTTCTTTAGGGATGAAATTAAAGGTGTTTTTTGTTCAAAAGATGCTTCTTGGCTAATATTTAAGCTCGCTCCAGGAGGGAGATAGTTTACATCCTCTCCCCAAATTAAAATTTTCAATCCCCATTGGCCAATTTGAACTAAATATAGTATTCATTCTTGACCCGTAATTGATTTGCAAAATATTTCACTACATCCCCATAACAACCCCAGGCATTTAAAAAAAAAGACAATAATAAAAAGAAAAGAAGACAATATGGACAATGCAAAGCATGGCATATGCCACCCTGCCCCCTCCCCCAAAGGTCCCTTTTCAAGTCATTAAGGCTTCAGTTGAGCATAACTTTTTATTTTTCCTAGGCATTTTTTTTTTTAAAACTTGTGGTTGGATTAAAGTTTTCTACATGCCAGTAAATAAACAAGATTGCTCAGAAATGATCTAATCCTCTTAAGGCTCAATGTTTTCATGGTGCTATTTTTGGCCTTAAAAATTATTCTTCGAAGTAAATTTATATGCTTCTGCGCAGCCATTTAAATGACAGGTAAATGGATGTGTTTTCCTCATGCCTGTATGCAAGACTGGTAATGACCTTAACCTCCCGCCGCAGGATATGTTTAAGGTGCTTAGCTAATTTAGATATTCAAGCCTTGTTAAGTTTGTTTGTATGGTTCTGCATGGGCATTTAAAAGATTAGCAAATAAATTCCAGTTTCTAACATGCCAATAGACAGATTGCTCTGAAATAACAGCAACAAAGATAATACCCAAAGTTTTACCGCTGTTTATTGTTTGTTAGAAATCCAATCTGGGTTTAGCTGGTTTGTATGCCATTCCATACATTTAGAAGCTTAGGCTGAACGTATCATAACATATTATGAACTTTTACATAACAGTACAGAAGCCTATTCAGAAACAGCTCCACTGTTTGCACTGATGAGTATGTTAGAGTATTAATTGTCCCTTGAAAACACCACCCCCCTCCCATGAACCCCCAAAATTGCTATCATTTGCCTTTTTAGACCATGATATGGGACTCAATTCAATACTTTTGATAATGCGAAAAAAAACTGAAAGGTTTTTTCTCATGAACCACTGACTCAAATACTTTCATACAATGGAGCCCTATTAGTTGAATAACCACTTTTGGGTGAGAATTATTCAGTTAACAGGAGTATTCAATTGATATGGATGTGGTTACATTCCTGTATTCTAGGGATAATCAGAGCATTTGTTCTATTATGGCTTGTTTGACAAGGCTCAACTATTATGGCTTGTTTGACAAGGCTCAAGGAGCTCTAGCAAACAAGACAAAATAGATTAAATATGTGCAAGATGTTCTGAAGTCGTATAGTTTTATAAACAAGGAGAATTTTGTGATTGTCATGGTAATATCTCAATATATTGCAGTATTTTTTATTCAGTTAGCAGGAGTTTACTCTGTTGTCGATATGCAATTAACAGTTCAAATTTGTTCTGAAAGTATTGTAAATGGTTTGTGTTTAGCAGATATATTCAATTAATTGGGTTATACAGTTGAGAGGTATCCATGATGACTCACAATTATATGTTGAATTTAACTCTACCGATTCTGAAGATACAGCAGCCATACAATTTATGCGTCGTGAAAACTGTATTGAGGATGTGATAAATTTCATGCTCCAAAACAAACTTAAATTGAATGACGAAAAAACTGAACTGATAGCATTTTCTTCAAGATACAAACCTGCACCAGACACTCTGCCACGGCTCAAAGTTGGCAATACAGTGATCAATCCGTCAATTCAGGTTCAAAATCTACGTGTCTGTTTTATCAAGCACCTATCTATGGCTGCTCACATTACTTAAATATGTCAGGCTGCCAATTGGTACCTCCGAAAACTTGGTCGCTCTCGAAAAATTTTGACGAAGAGGGCAGCAGAGTGTCTGGTACATGCTTTTATCACATCATGCCTAGATTATTGCAACTCCCTGTTGCATGGGCTTCCCAACAAGCAAATACAAAGGTTGCAACAAATACAGAACACAGCTGCCCGTATTGTCTCATTGACGAAGCGGTGCCAGCATATAACTCCAGTGTTGAAAGATCTGCACTGGCTTCTTATTTCTGCAAGGATTGAATTCAAGGTCTTGCTCTTTGAATACAAGGCCCGCTGCTGTGATTTGTCTCCAGCTTATATTAGCAACCTGGTGGTTCCATATGAGCCTAAACGCTCATTAAGATCCTCTGCACACATGTTGCTTGAGGAAACTACCTGCAACTTGGTCTCATATGGTGGCCACTCCTTTATCTACACTGCACCTAGGCTTTTTAATGGGCTACCTGTTTCAGTGCAATATACATTTCCGAGTGCTTTCAAATCTGTGCTGAAAACCTGTCTTTTTGATAAATCATACTCAGGGTAATTCTGAGTAGCATCGTATGAATGTACAGTCCATAGGCATTGCCACATGTCATAAATATCTTTGTAAAGTGCCGTGGAACTTTTTATCTTTGTGATATGAGCACTATATAAATATTTATTATTATTATATTATTATATAACATTTTTGTCATGTTTTTCATGTGTCCATTTGTTAAACCCGAGCTTCTTGGGTTATATTTATATTGGGTTTGAAGTGAATGAAAAAAAAAGAGTATCATTGCCTTATGTATGATGGCACCACATTGGCTGAAAATAGGGAAAAATTGAAATACAGATTTTCACTTAACTGGTGATACAGAGGTGTTTTATTGGGTATGCAATATACTCAAATGATGAAATAAACCACAGAATATGCTCTTGGCAAAAAAAAAGAATGATCTTACTCTCCCTCATTCACTAACTCCCTACCGTTCTTCCTTCGTTCCCTGTGGACATCTTGATTCAAAGGAGCATTATAGAATACTTTGAGCATAAAATTTTATGCAGTCACGTTCCTACTGGCCTATCAGGTAAGACTGGCAGACTGACCAAATGAAGCAGTGTGTCTGTGCGATCATTTGAATGCTCGTTGGTGTACCTTTTTAGTAGTTTATTTTTATTTTCACTCTTGGAATAGATGACTGCACTCACAACACTATGGGCACGAAGTCAAATTGAGTGAGTTGAAAATTATGTTGTTTTGACCGTCTTTTTTCCTGTTCTGATAATTCCAACATTTCACATCATTTTGTGGTAAGCTCATGAGAGTGGGAGCTTTTGAAGAAATTGTTTTAGGGACATTAAGCTGCACAACTGAAAAAAAAATAAGTTGATCATTAACTGGTAGAATGCCAAGTTATTTTTCAAAGGTGATTTGAAACGAGAGTATTTTTTTCAAGGGTACCATGTTACAGGCAAAAAGCTTCCCAGTTTAATAAGATTTTGTTCATAATTGTTTTGTGACTATTTATTGGAGAGTGCCTCTTGGCACTCTCCAATAAACTGTGATAAAACAATTTTGTTTCAACATTTTGTGTGTTTCAATTGCTATGTAAATGAGGTAATCAATACAAAAAAATGGCTTCTAGCGCTCTCAACCAGTTAACAAAACCACAATGTTGATTATGCGAAAGTACTCTTATGTTTCGTACATCATTTGTTTGAATGTGCTTGTATCGATTAAATAAATATAACTTGAAGGCAAGAATTTACTGGTTTTGTCGTAAAATTCTACCATGGTTTTTCATTGTCCACCTCTCCCCCCCCCCCCCCCCCCATTTTGTGGGGGGGGGGGGGTGACTATTAAAATACTCGGTGTCTAATTATGCATCTGTCCATCCAACCACTTTGGTTTCCTGATAACTTTAGTTACAGTTGGCAAAATCAAATGAAATGTGGTATGGAGATGTATCAACATAAAATATGGGTCAAGTTCAAATCGGGGTGAAGTCCAACAATCTGTGCCAGAGGTATGCCCCTTTTTTAGCAGCTTTCATCTTCCATCTTCTCTGTAACCGCTGAGCTGGTGTGAACCAAACTTGGCAGGAATGGTCTATGGGAGGTCCTCTACAAACATCCTCATTTTGTTCCCGTCGGATGAAAAACATGGCTTCCAGAGGCATTCTTTGATTCTGGTTGGTGAATTTTCAAAAATCTTCTCCTCTGAAACTGCCAGGCCAAATGTTTTGAAACTTCATATAAATGATGACTGGGACCCCCTCTACCAACGATCCTAATTTAATGTTGATCGGGTTACAAACATGGCCACAATTGTGGCTTATAGTTACTATAGAAACCCTATGGGAAATCACATTTTCATCTTCTTTTATGGAACTATTGAGCCCACGTGAACCAAACCTGACAGGAATAGTCTATGGGAGGTCCTCTACAAACGATCCTCATTTTGTTCCCATGGGTTTGAAAACATGGCCGCCAGAGGCATTCTTTGATTCTGATTGGTGGATTTTGAAAAATCTTCTCTGAAACTGCAGGGCCAAATGTTTTGAAACTTCACATAAATGATGACTGGGATACCCTCTACCAACGATCCTCTTCAATGTGGATCGGGTTACAAACATGGTCACAATTGCGGCTAAAAGTTAGTATAGAAACCCTATGGGAAATCACATTTTCATCTTCTTCTCTGGAACTTCTGAGTCGACGTGAACCAAACCTGGCAGGGATAGTCTATGAGAGGTCCTCTACAAACGCTCCTCATTTTGTTCCTGTCGGATGAAAAACATGGCTTCCAGAGGCATTCTTTGATTCTGGTTGGTGGATTTTCAAAAATCTTCTCCTCTGAAACTGCCAGGCCAAATGTTTTGAAACTTCATATAAATGATGACTGGGACCCTCTCTACCAACGATCCTCATTTAATGTTGATCGGGTTACAAACATGGCCACAATTGCAGCTTACAGTTACTATAGAAACCCTATGGGAAATCACATTTTCATCTTCTTCTATGGAACTACTGAGTCCACGTGAACCAAACCTGGCAGGGATAGTCTATGGGAGGTCCTCTACAAACGATCCTCATTTTGTTCCCATGGGTTTGAAAACATGGCCGCCAGAGGCATTCTTTGATTCTGATTGGTGGATTTTGAAAAATCTTCTCCTCTGAAACTGCAAGGCCAAATGTTTTGAAACTTCACATAAATGATGACTGGGTCACCCTCTACCAACAATCCTCATTCAATGTTGATCGGGTTACAAACATGGTCGCAATTGCGGCTTATAGTTAGTATAGAAACCCTATGGGAAATCACATTTTCATCTTCTTCTCTGGAACTACCGAAGTGAACCAAACCTGGCAGGAATGGTCTATGGAAGGTCTTCTACAAACGATCCTCATTTTGTTCCTGCGGGTTGAAAAACATGGCCACTGTAATGATAATACTGTTGTATGTTGCTGTTACGGCTATCCGTACTTGTACTGTGTAATGTTGTTGGCCTTGCTTTCAAGCGACTTCTCGTGCTCTTAATAAACAGTCATGGCTGACTGGGACTTGAGTTGTTTGTTGGGCTCAAACAATACATGGTAGTACGGGTGGCTACGGGTCAAATTGGCCCAAAATGAATGCTTTGAAGCCGCCCAGTTCTTTGGACTTCGGCGGTGATGTTGAGCAACACTGGAAACTTTTTATCCAACAGTTTAGTTTTTTTGGGATGCCCGTGGAGAAGAAATAAATGATCGTCGAAAGGTCGCCACGTTGTTGACTGTTGCTGGAAAGCGTGCAGTGGAGATTTACAATTCGTTTGTGTTGGATAATTTCGATGCAAGGCATGACTCACCAGACCTAGAAGAGTTATTTATTGGAACTGTTACGTGCCAAGTTACAAATGAAAATAACAATCCATTTTGTGATTATGATTAATTTGATTATTTATCCATGAATCTTTTGTTTCAGGAAGATCATGATATTTATCCATGAATCTTTTGTTTCAGGAAGATCATGATGTCGAAAGTGAAAACTGCAAAAACAGTCTTTTTGTGAGATATCAAATAAAGATGAAGTTTCTAGTGATACAATTTCTCCGAACTGTGGTGATGACCTTGAGAATCATCACATATTTGGTGACAGAGTATTATCAGATCATAACCCAATACAGGTTAACTATGTCAATAATGTCGACAATTTTGAAAATGATAATATGAAAGATGAATTTATAGTCAGTATTTTTGCTAATGGTACTGAAGTAACATTCAAATTGGACACCGGTGCAAAAGCAAATTTAATTAGTCTGAAAGACTTAAACAAATTGAAAAAGAAGCCCAAGATTTTTTTTTCAAGTGTTAAATTACTTGATTACAATCAAAAGGAAATACCAAATAAAGGAGCTTGTATCCTGCATTTGAAAATTAAGAACAAAACTTACCCAGTTAAGTTTGTAGTGGTTGATAATGGAATACATTTACTTTGTGACAAGATCTGTGTTGGTTTAAATTTAGTGAAAAGAATTTATGCAGTCAATAAACTTTTGCTCAACGCAAGTTCACATTGTCTGACAAAAAGAGTTATTCAGGAAAATTACTCAGAAATTTTCACAGGAGTGGGGGAAATCCCTTTCACATATAAAATTAGATTAAGGGAAGGTAGTGTTCCAGTAATACAATCTCCAAGAAGAGTTCCAATAGCTCTTCGTGAAGAATTATTAAAGGAACTTAATCGCATAAGAGAAATGGGCATAATAGAGAAAGTCGAAGAGCCCACAGATTGGGTTAATTCGATGGTCGTCGTTAGAAAGCCAAATAACACACTTCGCATATGCATTGATCCAAAGGATTTAAATTCTTGCATTAGGAGAGAGCATTATGCCCTTCTTAGAAAAGATGACATTATTGCAGAAATGACAGGTGCATCTTTGTTCAGTAAATTAGATGCGTCCCATGCATTTTGGCAAATAAAGTTAGATGAGGAGAGTGTTAAGTTAACAACTTTTAACACACCTTTTGGTAGGTATGCATTCAAACGCTTACCATACGGAGTAAACAGTAGCCCTGAAGTGTTTCATAAGGCTATGGAAACTGTTTTTGAGGGCCTTCCCGGTGTGATGATGTGCTGATCTGGGGTGAAACTACTGAGGAACATAATAAAAACTTACTAGCTGCTTTAGAAAGAGTTAAACAGTATGGAGTTAAACTTAACATTGATAAATGTAATTTTTCTGTAGAGGAAATGGAATTTTTAGGTGAAAGTTTGACATCTCATGGAGTGAAGCCCAGTAAAAGTAAAATTGAAACCATTTTGCAAATGCCCCCACCTAGGGATAAGAAGGAGTTACAGAGATATCTTGGGTTGGTTAACTCTGTTGGCAAGTTTATACCTAATTTGTCAGCCAGAATTTCTGAAATTAGGAAACTGCTTTGTGTCAATGAAAGTTTTCATTGGACAAACAGACATGAACAAGAATGGTCAAGTTTAAAGCAATCTTTAACTACAGAACCAGTTTTAGCTTATTTTGATACAACCAAGCCAACGAAAATATCCACAGATAGCAGTAAAGATGGTCTGGGTTGTGTATTGCTACAGAAAAGCCAAGCTTCTTGGCATCCTGTCGCATATGCAGCAAGATCACTCACAAAAACAGAACAGCATTATGCGCAAATTGAAAAAGAATGTCTCGGAATTACATATGGATGTGAAAAATTCCATAGCTACATTTATGGATTACAAATGTCATTTTGGAGACAGATCATAAGCCCCTTGTTGCCATATCTAAGAAATCACTTAATGATATGACACCAAGAATTCAAAGGTTAATATTGAAATTACAGAAATATTCATTTCAAGTAGTATATACACCTGGTAAGTACCTGGCTATAGCCGATGCACTTTCAAGGTGTAAATTTAAAAATAAAACTGGAGGTAGCCCTGGTGTCGTGAAGGAGCTAGAAATTCATGCTCTTGAAATAGTTAAAAATTTGCCTGTTTCTGACAAGCAATTGGAAAAGTTGAAATTGCAAACTTTAAAAGATAATGTGTTATCCTCTATAATATCATTAGTTAAAAATGGTTGGCCAGTTGGTGTTATGAAAGAATATTATGACATTAGGGATGAGCTTACAGTGGTTGATGGACTTTTATTGAAAGGTTCTTGAATTGTTATATCTTTCTCTATGAGGAAAGAAATGCTTGACAGAATTCATGCTGGTCATTTGGGAATTGAAAAATGCAAACGTTTAGCTAGGGACATTATTTATTGGCCTAATACGAATAAAGAAATCACTAATGTGGTAAAAAACTGTCCACATTGTTTAGAATATCAATATTCACAGTGTAAACAGGATTTAGTAATTTCTAAATCCCCATTGCAACCGTGGGAAAGAGTTGGTGTTGATCTCTTTTTTATCGGTGGTAAAAATTATCTTGTTGTCATGGATTATTATAGTAATTATCCAGAATTTGCCTTGTTAAATGCTAGTTGCTCATCAGCTTCTGTTATACAGCATTTGAAGTCAATATTTTCTAGAATTGTGAGATCTGACACTGGGCCACAGTTTTCTAGAGCAGAATTTAAACAGTTCAGTTCTAACTATAATTTTCAGCATACAACCTCAAGTCCATACCATTCTCAAGGTAATGGTAAAGCTGAGGTTGGGGTGAAAATTGTAAAACGCCTTTTGAAGAAGGCAAGGGAAAGTAGTGGAGACCCATATCTCGCTCTGCTACAGTATAGAACCGCACCATTAGCTCATGGAAAGTCACCGTCTGAGCTTCTGATGGGGAGAAAAGTGAGAAATAATTTACCCCAAATCGGTTTTCAGTTACCTACCAAAACACAGAGAAATACATCAGAAAAACAATCAGCTCAAAAATAAGCAGAAAATTTATTATGATAGAGGTAGTAAATTACTCCCATCATTGTCATCTGGGAACACTGTTAGAATGAAAATCGCTGCCCCCACTTGGAATACTAAAGCCCAAGTTTTGGATAAAGTGACAAGTAGATCCTATCGAGTTGTCACTGAATCAGGGCATACGTTACGAAGAGACCGAAGTGATTTAATGAAAACAAGCGAGTCCTTTACTAAAAAATCAGCAGATAATTTTGATGAAAATATTCCCGATAAAATGTATGAAGGGCGTAGGGAGTTAATAGCAAACAGGGAGCCATTTTCTAGTATTCACTCTAAAATAGTAGATATTTCAGACAACAACCGCTCAGAAAAATTGACAGGGCAGGGGCTAATTCGCAGGACAACATGGCTTCAGCGGGTTGTGCTGTAAAAAGTCCAAACTATTGTTCACGAGATCAGCAATCCTCTCCAAGCCCAGAAAAAGTTCATAGAAAGTCCACTAGAGTGAGAAAACCAGTCATAAAATTGAATCTTTAAGTTACATTTTTGTGTTTCAGGTTTGTTAAAAGAGAACAGTTTTGTCGTGTAAAAAAGGGAGATGTAATGATAATACTGTTGTATGTTGCCGTTACGGCTATCCGTACTTGTACTGTGTAATGTTGTTGGCCTCGCTTTCAAGAGACTTCTCGTGCTCTTAATAAATAGTAATGGCTGACTGGGACTTGAGTTGTTTGTTGGGCTCAAACAATACAGCCACCAGAGGCATTCTTTGATTTTGGTTGGTGGATTTTCAAAAATCTTCTCTGAAACTACCAGGCCAAATGTTTTGATACTTCACATAAATGATGACTGGGACCCCCTCTACCAACAATCCTCATTTAATGTTGATCGGGTCGTGAACATGGTTGTAATTGAGGCTTATAGTTACTATAGAAACCCTATGGGAAATCACATTTTCATCTTCTCTGGAACTATTGAACCGACGTGAACCAAACCTGGCAGGGATAGTCTATGGGAGGTCTTCTACAAGTGCTCCTCATTTTTTTTTTACCGTGCATCGAAAAACATGGCTGCCAGAAGCATTTTTTGATTCTGATTGGTGGATTTTGGAAAATCTTCTCCTCTGAAACCACAGGCCAAATGTTTTGAAACTTTGCATGGTTGATGACAGGGACACCCTCTACCAACGTTCCTCATTTAATGCTGATCGTGTTGCCAACATGGCTACAATTGCGACTTACAGTTACTATAGAAAACCCTATGGAGAAATCACATTTTCTTCTTCTCTCTGGAACTACTGAGCCGACGTGAACCAAACTTTGCAGGAATGGGCTACAGGAGACCCTCTACAAACGATTCTCTTTTTGTTTCCGTTGGTTGGAAAATATGGCAACCAGAAACATTCTCTGATTCTGTTTGATGGATTTTGCAAAAATATTCCCCTCTGAAACTACAAAGTCAAATATTTTGAAACTTCACGTGATTGAGGACTGGGACACCTCCTACCAATGATCCTCATGTAAAGTTGATGTAATGTTGCAAACATGGCCACAATTGCAGCTCATAGTTGCCATGGAAAGCCTATGGGAAATCACATTTTTATATGTAGTTCCAGGTGAGCGATTATAGGCTCTTTAAAGCCTCTAGTTGACTCCCAAAATTTCTTTTTTGGGGTTTCCCGATAACTTTAGTTATAGTTGGCCAAATCAAATGAAATTTGGTATGTAGGTGTATTAACATAAAATACAGGTCAAGTTCAAATTGGGGTTTGGTCCGACAGTTTTTGCCAGAGTTATGTTCCTTTTTTGACTTCGGAAAATTAAATTAAATCAAATACTTCAAATTGCACACATTTTTTTCGGGGGACGTGTGGCCGAGTGGCCTTTTATTCCAATATTGTTACTCAATCACTTTGAAATTTCTGGCATGGCAAAACTTTCCTTATTCACCGAATTAAGGTCTCACGGAAAGAAAAAAGGAAAGTTTTTTTCATTTATTACTATTTATAGCTTATGCATCCATGAAAACAATCTCGATTTGCCATTGTTGATATCCATTCTGTGGGTTTTATTAGAAGCATAACCGCACTTCATTTGAAATAATACAAGTTTTTTGATTTGACAGTGCCGAGCTAGTGCTAAAATAATGCACAGGTGTTGTTCATGGGGATAAAATATTTGGAATGCAGCTGAAGTATTCAATTATTTCCATGTGTATCCGAAATTATAATGCGTGGTTTTATGTTTACATCCAATAACCAAATCAGTCTTGTTTGACAGAGCTCAGTAGGCACAGGTGTTGTTCATGGGGATCAAATATTTGGAATGCAGCTGAAGTATTCAATTATTTTCATGTGTATCTGAAATTATAATGCATGGTTTTATGTTTACATCCAACAACCAAATCAATCTTGTTTGACAGAGCTCAGTGGACTCTGTAAACATGAATGAAATTTTTAACTTCAGGGTTGGGGGAGTGGGGGTGTTAATCACCTACCAAAACATGTTTTGTTACTTTTGCTACTCTTGTCAGTTTCATTATTTTTTTGGTCATGACAAACACAAAATGGAAATTTGTTTATTTTTCTGTGACCAGTAAAATTGTAACAACACTGTTGAGATTTTTTAGCTTGTTGAAACAATACATGTATCTTAACCCTTTACCCAACGCAGACGATGTCAAAATTTAGTATTTTAAATATCATTTTTTTAAAGTTTTCAAAAAATTTCAACAAAACCATATCTTGTGACCTCTCGTTGGAACGAGCTCGTTCCAACGAGGGGTCACATGCTATCGTTTTGTTGAAATTTTTTGAAAAATAATATTTTTTCAACTGCTGAATATGCATATTACACGGGCAGATGCAGCCGATTCGTTGGGTAAAGGGTTAACTATCAACAGAATATATGTGATTTTTTTCTTTTCACTTTTGTTCAGCTGTAGAAATTCCAAGTTTATGGTGTAGGACGTTTGGAAAAAGGTGAACTGGAAGTGATCCTGGATCTGTTGCTGGTGACCCAATAATGGATTTCTATGGTGGAAAAAATATTCCGCTTGGTCTGTAGGAAACATCAAAACTAAAAATTCTTGGGTACCTTTACCCCTAGGCATTGGTTACCAGGTACTATTTTACCAGTAAAACAAATTGTTTACCACACTAAACTTTCACTGCTATACTCCCTGGGAGTTCCACGTGGAAATCCCAGGAAGAGCAAAATAACACCGCTAAAACTGAAGAAACATATCCTGTTGAGTACCCCATTTCCCCAGGAAAGGTCCCATTAGAACGATAGTACTATTTGGTACATCTTGGTTGAAGAAACTTTGGCCCAAACAATGGGGCCGTCGAGGGAATCTCCTGTCTTGACTAAATTGCTTTAACTCACCCAGAATATCTAAAATTATTTCTGGTTTTTTTTTCATGTATTAAGCTGATCATATGCTATAATGGGAATTTATTTATTGCTGTTTATGGTCACATATTTCTGCACAATGGCTGTTCATGACAGCAACATGGAGATAAAGTAAAGTTTAGTCAATCGTTTATACCCATGTTGCCCATTTTAGAGGACAAGATGCCCCAAGCATTGTGGACTGGGTCCTATTTTACCAGTAAAACAGAGCTTGTTTACCATAGTAACAAGCACTGCTTCACTTCCCGGGGTTCAGGGACAGCATTTCATCAACATAAGCATGGAAACATGCATCATACACAAACAATGTTTCCATTCTGTTTTTATTTACTGGTATTGGAGCTGTTTGGTCACTTTCAGCATCCGCAGCTTTGTTGTAAACACAACACAGGTATAAAGTCGAGTTCTGCCAATCATAATTATGTTGCCCACTTTTGAGGACTCTGCCCATTTGTTGGTAAAGTTATCAAGAGGTTGTTTTGTAACTGTCTTCTGTCCCTCATGTCATGTTGTGTTCTTGAGCCCTTTACCAGTAGGTCGATTGCAGGTCCCTTCAAAATACTATTGATTCAAATCAGCCATATATTCACAGGAGGCAATAAAGTTCTGGCCACTACAAATAGTGAAGTTTTATAGTACAGTGGAACCCGGTTAACTGACACTTTGCCAGAGAAAAATAACAGGAATTGGGTGATTTTTCGTATCTTCTTGTTATAAACTGAGCATTTATTCTATTATATCTTGTTTGACAGAGCTCGTTAACTGTCTATATTGGGTGTATTTAGGCCAAAAATGTCTATAAATGTGGTGATATTGTGAGTAATTCGTTGACAGATGACAAGATGTATTCAGTTGAAGGGGTGTTTACTCTATAACCAATATGCATTTAACAGGTAATATTTGTACTGCGGAAATGGTTTGGCATTTGTAAATTATATACAATTAACAGTTATTCAAAGCTGAAATCGGGGTGAAAATCCTTAAAACTAGCATCTCTGATTATGGACAATGGATATTTTTCACTGACTAATGTAACTTCCATTTAGTTTATTTTTACTATTCAACAATAATTTGGTAATATGATAATGATACACACAGATCACTACTTACATTTACATTACACACAAAATTCACTGTACAAATTGTATCACAGAACAACTGTATATAATCATTAAAACAAAAAAACTCTGTACAATTGTACCCACAGAGTAAGCTGTGTGGTTGGGAAATTTTACACACCTCCACCAGCCGCTTGTGGTCTTAACAGTCTCATTGCTGCAAGTTTCTTTTGTTGAGATTTTCCTGAACGCTCAGCACACTGAAGGTAAAATATTAAAATTTCAACCTATAATTTTTTTCCCATAATGCATCTAGGATTTTCATCAATTAAATCCTGTTTTTTGCATAGTTCAATGAGCTCTATCAAACAAGATTGAATTAGTTAAATTCCTTGATGAATTATGGGAAACATTTGCTTCTTTAAATAGGTAAAATATTAAAATTTCAACCTATAATTTTTTTCCCATAATGCATCTAGGATTTTCATCAATTAAATCCTGTTTTTTGCATAGTTCAATGAGCTCTATCAAACAAGATTGAATTAGTTAAATTCCTTGATGAATTATGGGAAACATTTGCTTCTTTAAATTTCGGTATTAACTGGTAGAGTGCTGGACTCATATTTGGGCTTTATTCTGAAGTGCAGGCACCGCATCTTAAAGGCTTCATATTCTGTGGATGTGCTTCATATTATCTTCGAAGTGTTAAATAATTTCATCTGCATAAATTTACCTTGTTACAATTCATGGGAGAGTGCCTAAAGTCACTCTCCCATGAATTGTAACAAGGTAACAGCTGACAACCAAAAATAACTTGGCACTCTACCAGTTAAAACATCAGTGTGCAGAGGTTTAACAGTATAAACCCTAATTTTAATTTAACCCATAGGTTCCCCACATGTAATAAAGTTTGTGGCTTGACAACATGAACTTTGCTGAGCAAACATTGGGGATGTCCTCAAACCCCCATGAACAATTATTAATATAACCTGACATATAAATTTAGTAAAGTCTTGTTTGTTTATAAATGCCAAAACCTGACTAAAAGTCATTATCAAATTAGACTTGAAAGTTGTAGCAGAACCTAAATTATGCAAAACTGCCCGGACCATTTGGGTTTAATCCTTTACCTAACATGAAAAGCAGATGACACTTTCAAACGAAATTCTTGAATTTTTTGTTGTAGCAGAGCCTAAATTATGTAAAACGGACCAGACCATTTGGGTGTAACCCTTTACCTAACATGAAAAGCATGCGACACTGGCAAACAAAATTCTTGAATTTTTTTCACGTTTTGTCTAAAAAAAAATAGGTTTTGACCCCTCGTTGGAATGGGTTCGGTGAGCTCATTCCAAAGAGGCTTCATAACCCATGAATTGCGCTGGCCGGTTTGGGCCGTTATGTTGGGTAAAGGGTTAAGTGTGGTATTCTCTATGGCAATTCTGGTCTGTACTGGAAACACCATAATTATTGTGTGAGAAATACCATTTGGTATTTTCAACTTGCAGTGTAATTGCTGTTGGTTCAAGTCTTATTAAGCAACAAATGGGCCAAACCTGTTCAATGCTGCACACAAAAGATGGAAATTTCTAATTCTGCTATTTTTATCACAATTTATATTCAAAACATAGCCTATTATTCAGCTCATTTCTGTGATAGCCCAAAAGCTAAATACTGAGAGCAATCCAAGAAGAAATCTGTTTCAGACATTTGGGAAAATATTGCACAGGACCTCCTCAGGCCAAATTGGGTAAAATTGTGTTAAGCCCATAACTGATGGTTTATTTATTGGGATTAAAGCCATTTTCAGCATCTGTGGCTGTATTTTAATACAATTCAAGTAGAAAGTCATGATTATAATAAGGTTGTCCACTTCATAGGACTAACCCCTGGAACTGGCTAATGAGGCTTACAATACCAGTAAAGCAGAACTTGTTTACCATAGTAAACAATTGAGTAAACAAACATTGCTCAACTTCCCAGGGTATGTGACAAAAATAAATCATGGGTCTCTCTGTCTTCAGGGGAATGTGTTGATGCTAATCCCACCTGCGGCAATCGCGTTGTGTCCTTGGGCAAGACACTTCACCCCGATTGCCTACATGGGTCACGATGACGCTGTGTACTGAGAAGTACTGCACGTCGATGGTGCGCATGTCTTCAACCAATCTAACCCTGCCTGTGCTGCGGTGCAGAGTTACGATGTTGGAGAGCTGACAGCTGCTCGTCGTTGCTCGATGGTTCTCTCCGGGTACTCCGGCTTCCTCCACCCGTAAAACTGTCACGGTCACGATTAGCCATTGTGCATAAGTATGTGACCTTAAACACCAATAAAATAAATAAATATGTGTTGATGCTGATAGTGGATCCCACTTATTTGGATATCTCTTAACTGGTAGAGTGCTGGAAGCCCTTATTTGGGCTTTATTCTGAAGTGCAGGTATCACAGTTTGAAGGCTCATATTCAGTGGATGTGCTTTGTATTATCTTTGAAGTGATATTATTTAGTCTGTAACGGTTTGCCTTGTTACAATTTATGGGAGAGTGCCCATAGGCACTCTCCCATAAATTGTAACAAGGCAAAGATATGTGCACAAGAGTTGATGGTCAAAAATAATTTAGCACTCTACCAGTTATCTGAATAATCCTGTTAACTAAATATAATTTCCCAACACAAAACCATTTACCATACTTCTAGTACAAATTTGACCTGTTAATTGAATATAGGTTATAGAGTAAACTCCTGTTAATTGAATAAAAAGATCTTGCAACCTGTCGAGAAATTACCCTGACTCTCCCCATTTTTCCTTTGTTTATAGAACTATTTGGCCTCAGTACATCCAATACAGGCATTTAATGTATTATATCTTGTTTGACAGAGTCTATGGAGCTCTGGCAAACAAGATATAATAGAATAAATGCTAAGTTTATCTCTAGAATACAGGAAAGTGACACAATCCTGTTAACTGAATACTCCTGTTAACTGAATAATTTTCATTGGCAAAGTGGCTATTCAATTAACAGGGTGCCACTATATTCTAAAAATTTCATTTACCCTTTCAAACTGGTATGCACTTTTACATAAGGTAAAAATTAATAGCTGAGTACTGGACAGGCAAGGAGGATCAGTAATTTAATTCTACAGGGCTTTTCGATTATTTACTAAAAATTACGAGACAACTAGGGTGTTGGGACTGAAATGGCTAATTAACCCATTCCTAACATGACTTGAAATAGCAATTGCACAAAGAACAAAAGAATAAAATTTTAGTTTTTCATCTCAAAAACATAGCTTATGAACCCTCAATGGACTACGCCTGATGAACTCTTTCCAGTGAGGGTCATAAGCTATTTTTGGAGGCTAAAGTTGAAAAAAAAAATTTAATAAAATTTGAATGGTAATTTTCATGGTGAATGAAATAATGATGGCCAATATAAGTGTTATGTTGGGAAAAGGGTTGAAAGTGCTATAAATGAGTAAATGGTTTTAAATTCATGCTAAAAGAATGTTATATTACACTGCTGGAAAGAGCTTCATAACTACATCAGTTTACAAAGTCCATGATTTTTTATAACATCACAATCAGGAAGTTGAAAATCTTTTAAAGGTTTTCCACACATGGACATATAGTTTGGAAATGTCATGACTTCACAATTTTCAAGAGCTGAAGAAACCCTATTTGGTCTATCATTCAGTATTATAAAATTAATACCTTTTATACTGCTTATCAATAAAAGTGGGCTGGGCAGCATTGAAAGGATATTTCCCTAAATTTTTTGGACATTTTATTTCCTTGAGAAGCTCAGTATTCGATGATGGAATAAGATACAGTCACTAGCTAAATATCTCATGCTCTCATATCCCATTTGAAATTTTTGGCAGTGTCCTTAAAGAAGTATGGGTTGATTTCCTCTTATCTTTTTTGCTGATGTTACCAACTTTGGAGGGCTTGCTTTATGTAATTTGATATGTATAGGAAAAGTATAAAAAATTTTTTTTAATCATTACAGACTTAACCCCTACACTGTCTCAACTGCACCAACAAAGGACTTATTCCTTGGATTACTGAGCATTAATAAATTGATAGTACATGACCCCTCATTGGTACAAGCCCAACTAGTCTCCCAGTAAGGCACCAAAAGATGTGTTTTGGGGGCCAAAATTGAAAAAAATAAGACAATTTGAATGATTTTTGTTAAGAGGTTTGGCTGTTACGTTACGTAAATAGAGGATCTCATATGAGTCCCCAGTTTATAACGAAATTTACAAAACGAGTTCAATAAATTAGTGAGTCTAGTGAGGTCCAGACCTAATTTACTGCACAAGTTTAGTAATTTTCAATATAAACTGGGGACAAGTTGAAGATTCAATTTATTATATGATCCAAAAAACCCACAAAGGACACTTGCAAATATATTAAAGCACTCCTGGCACTATTTATGTTAATGCAAGGCCATGCATCACCATTTTAATGATTGGGCTTAACCCTTTAACCAATGCAGACGATTTCAAATTTTACTATTTTAAATATCATTTTTAAAATTTTTTCAAAAAATTTCAACAAAACCATATCATGTGACCCCTCTTTGGAATGAGCTCGTTCCAAAGAGGGGCCATATGAATTGGTTTTGTTGAAATTTTTCGAAAAATAATATTTTTTCAGCTGCTAAATTTGCATATTACGCGGGCGGATACGGGCGATTTGTTGGGTAAAGGGTTAACTGGTTGAGGGCTACATTATTTTGGGTGGTCTGTATATGTTCATTAAAATTTGTTTAATTACAAATTACTGAAGAGTGCCCACAGGCACTCTTCAATAATTTGTGATAAAATAAATTATGTAAACAAAATATTATTTGCATTCAACTGAATATGAAACATAAGCAAGGAAAATGTTGGATTTTGCTCTGGTACCCTCATTTTTTTTAAAGTCCTGTTAGTGGCTTCTAGCACTCAACCAGTTAATAACCATACAACGGTTCAGATCATATAATAAATGGTTTTAACTCACGTCAAAGAGATGCAGCTTATGTACAAATGGACAACACTGTACAAAACAGAGGATTTCATCAACCAGGAACAAAGTGGCATCATATATCCTCATGTTCTGTACTCATGCACAATTGTGATAGATGAATCTAACAGCTCATGGTGAACACTTAATGACTAAGAATGTGACATAGTTATGTTTTGACCTTATATGCTGCTAGTGCATGAATATGACTGTTAGCCGTAAGAGAGACTTCCAAGCAATGTAAAACAGTGGAACCACAAGAAAGAACACAAAGAGGGTGGAGTATAGGGGACTGGAATCAATGGCATGAGGTGGAGTTCTTCCTGCACAGCAGGGTAGCATCACTAATTTTACCCTCTGTGAACCTCAATCTGAATCAGGGTCTCAAAACTAAACAGAAAGAGGTACCCAGAGGATAAATTGGTCCACTGGGAAAGCATCATCAAATTAACCCTCTGGGGACATCATTTTGCAAATGTCAGACTGTTTATTTTCAGGCCTGAAATGCACATGTGACAGACAGGAAAAACTCTGCCAAGGGTCATAGATACTGTCCTCTATACTCTACTGGAGTTGTGTTCTGCATTTATACCATGATTAAACATGAATTAATTGAACGAAGCTCATATTTTTAAAGAAAAATATCACCTTTGGCAGAGTGTTAACTTTCTTGCTTGACACTGTTTTGTGTCCAAGCATTTCATTCACGTCATAATATCGCTCAAAGGTGTAACATCCAATCAGATGCATTCTTATATGATGTTCTTATGTGTAATCCAGATTCCATGCGTGGTGTCGGAGCACATTTCCCAAAGTCTACATTGTATTCGCACAGCAATCGTGTTATAAATAATTGAATAGCTACTTTGCCAGAGAAAAATATTCAATTAACAGGAATTTATTTATTTATTGGTCTTTATGGTCACATATTTCTGCACAATGGCTAATCGATAAAAGGTTCGGTCCAGCCAATCGTTTATACACATGTAATTGACAGGAATTTGGTCATTTTCTATACTTTGGAGATAATCTGAGTATTTATTCTATTATAGTGGTCCGGTCCATCCCAGGACAGGGTAATCCTGTCAAATGCAACAGAAAATTTCTAGTTGCATTTCATATCAAGGGAGATAATCAAAGCTTGAATATCTAGTTGGATTGAATGGACGCAGACACACACTCCCCATTTATATAAAAGATATGTTGTGGTGAATATTTATTTTATTATAGTTTGTTTGACATAGCTCATGGAGCTCTGTCAACATTTAATAGATTAAATGCTAATATTTCTTGAAATGAGGCCCAAGTGGTCTATAAACCTGGGGAATTCAAGAAGTGATCAGAGCAATTCTCTGCTATATCACAAGGTTTTTTTTTTATCATGCCCCCAACCTCCTTAGGAGGTTCAGTGTGTCTCTATAGTCGAAGTTTTCCTTCCATCCGTACAAACATTTTGTATTATAACTCTGGCATTGGTTGTCAGATTTTGAATGCCCTTTGGTATGAGGGTAGACCACCACAGGGGAAAGGATTACCACAAATCGTGGGTTTTTTCCACAGATTTATACCAGAGTTATAGTCCTTGTAGCAACTGGCAAAGTAGTAAAATGAATGTTTTGCATTGTAACTCTGGTATCGGTTGTCAGATTTTGCTTTTGTCTGTACATTCCTACCAGAGTTATGGCCCTTGTTACACTAAGAAAACCACATATTGCAGGTTTGGTCCAGGAATACAGACCAGAATTATGGCCCTTGTTACAGTTATAAAACTTTCCATACAAACATTTTGCCTTATAACTTTAGCATGGGTTGTTGGATTTTGATGTCCTTAGGTCTAGTAATAGACCATTCTCCTATGGGGGGGGGGGGGGGGGGGAAGGATACCTCCATTCTGCAGTTTAAGCCCATGCATGTTTACCAGAGTTATCAAAGCTATGCCCCTTTTTAGACTTTTGTATTACCCATGTTGACATTGCAGGAGGGGGCATATGCAATGCTTCGCATTGCAATTTCCTTGTTCAACAGGAATTTACTTGATAACCTATATGTAACTGGTAAGTTATGTCCTGAAGATATGGTGAATGGTTTAGTGTTTAGAAGTTATATGCAATTTACAGAGTTATTCTGTCAAGCAATATCTAATTACACTAGAGTTACAAAAAATTTGAAATTATTAATATATGTTTGCTTTTTGGATTAGGATGTTTGCTGTCAGTGTGATGAGAGAAGGATGCTGTGAAACAAGCCCCATTCTCTGTAAAATATGTTATTGTGATTAGCTCTATTATTACTGGTATTAACTGTAGTTCAAGATAATTTTAGCATCTGTAGCTATATTATAATCGCAACACAAGTATAAAGTCAAGTTTAATCGATCATTGCCCACTTTAGAGGATTTATACCCCAAGCATTGGTTACCAAGTATTTTGTTAACTGTGAAAAGGAACTTCACCACAATAAACAAGCATTGTGCCACTTCCTAGAGGAGTCTGGGGAAAGGACAATCTACCCTCTTTTTGTTGGCAATTAATCAGGTAGCTGGGGTTACTGAAATGGGATCAATCTCAGTTAACTAGACTTCTGAAAACTACATGGTATACTGCAGAAAATGAGATGTCATTCTTATTACCAAATTATGAACCTTGGAATTAAAACAGAGAACCAGCATACCAGGTGCTCTTGCCACTCTGAATGAAGAACACCTGCATGTCAGGTCTTTGAACATTTATTGTCAAGGTGCATCCACCTGTGAGAGAAACAAAATTCCAGGACTTTCCAGGGCCATTTTTTGAAGTTTTTAAGCACTTTCCAGGATCTTCATCACAAATTATTTGAATCATCTCCTATTTTCATATACATACTACAGTATCATCAGACATGGGTTGCAGAATTTCTGTCACTTTTTACTACTTTAGTTGATAATTCAAACCTGTGACATCATTTCTTCAGAAGCTCCCTCTAAGAGCTTCCCAAGAAATGATGGCAAGTGAGGTTGAGGCAAAATATTCTTCCTGGTTATAGAATTCAAAACACACATTTGCTGCAGTTTATAAGCACACTCTGTGACTAAAAAATTTTTTTAATCATTTTCCAGTAGCTTTTCCAAAAATGTTCAATTGTCAAGCACTTGGAAAATATTGGATTTCAATTTTGAAATTTAAGAACTTTCCCATATAAACACTGGTTGTTAAATCACAGGAGAGCAACAACAGACCATCTTAAATTGCTCCAGGGGAGCCATTCTGACTGGGTTTAGTGGGCAAGTTGATATGTAACCCGAATTAAGGTGGGCTATTTACATTTTCTATAGTTTAGGAGGGAAATTATGGCTCCCCTTGAGTTAGTTTTGTGGGAGCCATAGGGTACAGGAGCAATAGGTCTCCTAAAATAAAGTGTGCTACAATACTTTTTCTCTAAGAATTAGAAATTTTTGCTTTGTGCTTATTTAATATAATATATAAATCTTATTGTGATTTCGGTGTTTCACAGGGGTGGATTTAGCCAATAGAAAAAAGTTGAAATTTGGGGAATCAATTCTGCACAGGTATACGACAGTAGCTAAAATGTTATGGAAACAAAAACGTGGTGATAATAGATACACCAGTACAAAAAATGGTTATCTGCCAAGAACTGATGCAACTACTTGTAACAAAAACAATTTCCTTCTATGTACAATAATATTATGATAAAGATGCATAAAAATAACAGACTGAAAAATGGCTCATTATATTTCCAAGCCTTCCCACAAAGCAGAATGATAAAATAATAGGATCAGATCATATTTACAAATAAATAAATTCACAAGTTTTAGAACCAGTGGTTTTCAATCTTGAACTGATTGAGTTCTGAAGTCCATATTTCGGCTTATTCTGAAGTACAGGTACCATAACTTGAAGGCTTCATATTCTGTGGATGTGCTTCATATTATCTTTAAAATGAAATTATTTAGTCTGTATGAATGAGTATTTTTTTTAAAGATATCATGCTACCAACAAGTGGAGTCTATTTTAGCAATATATTGCTCATAAATAACATTTTTGTTACTCTCTCTTGCAGTGTGCCCGTTTGTTGTAAAATAGTTATATACGAACATTTTTTTCTTCAGTAGAGCAAGCGGGTTCTTGCATATAATGCAAGTCCACTGAAGTGCAATTCATCATAGTTCAGTTGAACCATAATAGTGACCTCTAGCACTCAACCAGTCAAACTTTACGAGAAACAATAACAAAAAAATGATACATGTAGTACATTTTTACCCACAGTTATATTCAGATTTCTTGTTCTCAAACTAAACTTATGACCCTCTAAATGATAACATCCCAGTCAGCCTGCAGAACATTATCAGTTGTTGTCATGAATTGATGGTAACATGGTCTGTGGTTTGCGGCTCAGAGCTTATGTTCAAACAAGACGCTAAGCATCGAGTTTGAACATACACTCTGAGCCACAAACTTTAGACCATGTTACTGTCAACTCATCACAATAACCTATATGTTCCAATAAGACACTCCCCATAGCCCCAAACGTACATCCTGAAACCCGAGAGGCTTATTTACTAAACCTGTGATCCTTAAAAGTTGCCTTGTTCAAGGCAACTTTTAACGATCATAGGTTTAGTAAATAAACCTCTCGTGTACCCCAACACTTGATAAATAATCAATAAACCAGATCAACTTATTTCATCTCAGTTCAAATTGTAAATCGGTTTGTAATTTAAAGAACACTTCATCCGGAACACCGTCTGCTTCACTGGTGAAAAATCCAGAAAAATGAAACAGCTTGCTTGTCACTCCGTTGATGCAGCAATTATGAAACGGGTGACATCATTTCAAATATTTTGCATTGTGACATCAGACGGTAACCTTTGGTACTGGAGCCATAAACATAAAAGAAACTACGTCAGCTCTTATCCAATCAGAAGGTGAGGATTTTACTCTTATTGGAACATAAGGATAGATTGAGATTTTTCATCTGGCTTCAGTTTATTTTCAAGTAACTATTGTTTTCAGGTATTCAAGTGAAAACTGATTTCCAGACCAATTTCCAGTAAACTAATTGTAATGCCCATCACAGAATTATTTGCACAGGATGTCCTTTATTTGGAGACAAAAAGAATAATTTTGCAAAGCATAACATACACACACCATTTGTAACACCTTTTCATTTGATTCACTGTTCTGGACAAGTCCTGATAATATTCTTCTAGAACACTAGTTATCATTTGAACAGGTGGAGACTTTAGCAGTTCTTTCAAAATGACATACTAGAATATTTTGAGTGTTGTCACTGTGCCAGCCTATCTCAGTAATTGGAATTTGGTTTCTGTATCCTGCAGGTCCAGGACAGTGAAGTGAATGCTCTGAATACCATTAGTGGCAGTAAGGGGTGGGCACCCAAATTCCAGCAGGTCCAGGAGAGTGAAGTGAATGCTCTGAATACCAGTAGTGGCAGTGAGGGGTGGGGACCCAAATTCCTGCAGGTTCAGGAGAGTGAAGTGAATGCTCTGAATACCAGTAGTGGCAGTAAAAGGTAAGGACCCAAATTCCTGCAGGTCCAGGAAAGTGACTACTCTGATTATCAGTGGCAGTGCCAAGTGCAAGTGATGGTGGTGGTGGGCTCCCCAAGTTAAACTGACACATGATTTCCATCCCTCACCTTCTCGGTCATACACAAAAATAGCCTCAGCCCTTTGGAGGGTCCAGTTCCCTCTCAGAGCATCAAAATATGAAAACTTCTGGGCAGGTCCCTAGATCCACACTTATAGGAGGGAGACATCTCCTCCCAAGTCCAAACTTTTCGACCCAAAGCCTGTAACTAATTTTTTTTGTTTTGGTGTGGTATGACCATGGGACATACTGCACTGAAAAATTATATTATGGGCTTTGAGTACAACACTGAAGAATATCAAAGCCCTTGGGTCCTAGTTTGGACTTCCAACTCCCATACCACCCCCAGCGCAGTCCCTCGGAATATACACTGGCAAATCAATATTGTAATTGGGCCCATATCATAATCCACCCCTGCCCAGATTTTGTAACCCTGTCTCTGCCACCAATATTTCGGATTTACTGAAAAATGTAGGTGCCACGATGAAGTACAGACATTTTTAGTTTTGTAGTCATCTTGGAGAATATTATATATTGTTAGCCCTTTACTCAAAGCAGACAATATCAAAATTTATTATTTTAAATATTTGAAAAAAAAAATTCAACAGGACCATATCATGTTACCCATCATTGGAATAAGCTTGTTCCAATGAGGGGTCACATGATAGTTTTGTTAAAATTTTTTTTAATAAAATTTTTTTTTCAACTGCTCAATTTGTATATTACACAGACAGATGTGGCCGATTCCTTAAAGAATAATATCTTTTCTCATAATTTAAGAAAAAAGTGCCTTTAAGCATTCTCAAATAAATTTAACAACACAAAATGAACAAATTCTGGATATCAAATACAGTAGAATCCTCTTAATTGAATATCCATTTTGCCAGTGAAAATTATTCAATTAACAGGAGTATACAATTAACAGGGATTTGGTCAGTTTCATGTGTTCTGGAAGTAAACTGCGCATTTATTCTATTATATCTTGTTTGACAGAGCTCACAGAGCTCTGTCAAACAAGATATAATAGAATAAATGCCTGTATTGGATGTAGTGAGGCCAAAAAGGTTGATAAATAAGGGGAATTTGGTGTGTGTCGCAGTAATTTTTTCAACATATTACAAAAATTTATATACAATTAACAGGAGTTTACTCTACAACCCATATACAATTAACAGATCAAATTTGTACTGAAGGTATGGTAAATGGTTTTGTGTTTGAAAATTTTATTCAATAACAGGATATACAATTAAGAGATATCCAATTAAGTGGGCTCCACTGTATAATATAGCACTCCACCAGTCTAACGCTATGATCTATGACGGCTCTTGAATTTGTTTCAATTATTTGCTTTAACCCTTTACCCAATATAATGGACAAAACCGGCCAGCACTTTTCACAAAAATCGCCAATTAATTTTCATTATTTTTTCATTTTTTGTCTCAAAAACATAGGTTTTTCAATGAGCTTGTTCCAATGAGGGGTCATAACCTATATTTTTAAGACAAAAAACAGTTATTCAAGAATTTCATTTGCAAGTGTCGTCTGCTTTTCATATTAGGTAAAGGGTTAAAGCATCTTTGATTTGCTTTGAAAAAAGAAAACTGAACAGGGCAGAATAGAAACCAATTATTATCGTGTATGTATATCATGTAATTTCAATCATCTTATCAAATTAAATCAAAGGCCACACAAAGTAGATATTCTGTTTCTCAGGCCAAGATTTGTAAAATTGCATGCGGGTGGGCGTTTTTTTATTTAAAATTTTATTTTTGTAATTATTTCTTTGCCATCAGAAATTCATATTCTTGGTTTATTTTATGTTTTAGACCTCATAATCTACAGAATAGCAAGGGTGGTGGTGTATTTCGTACCTTGGGTGCAACAAGGCTTTGCAATGCTAATGCTTTGCAAAGCCTTGTTGCACTCAAGGGACAAATTTATCAGTTTTATTAACTTGTGTAAAATATCAGACATAAACCATTTAATTTTTATTTTTTCAAGTTTGCATTGGTCATAATAAGAGAGCATGCGGCAGCCAGAAGGACCATGCGGGAGGGAGGGCCTGAGAAACAGATTTTTAATTTTATTAGGCCAAATCATATCATATGTGATTCACTGCAGAGGATTTGTAAAAATTTTATAAAGGCCACACAAACAATATTTGCTCTTTCTCCGGACATTTTTTATTTCCAAACTTTTCACAGGAAGACATTTTAGCACTTTTTTTTCAATTTATTCTCCCCATGTTTCTATCCTGTGCTTGTTTTTTTTCATTACTCTTTTCTAATATTGGAGGTAGGATGTTACATGACATAAAGTTTCAGATCTGATATGTGGATTGCATGTACAGCAAACATTACTGTGTGGGTGGACTTGAGAAAAAGAGGTTTCATTACTTAGGCTGAACATTCAACTCTTTCAGTGCCACAATCAATTCTAGAACAAACACAACATCTTTCTGTATCTTTGCTTTTGCTGATGAATTGGATTTGATTTGGAAAGGCTCTTGGAGCTCATTGCAACATAATATCATGTTATAGCAAATTAATAGCCTCATGACAGAAATTTCAAGACAGATCAGATCTGTGATGTTTTGGCCACTCAATTAAGCCGTGATCCCCACAAACTGTTTATTTAGGTGGGAAAGGCGAAAAAAAATGTTTCGATTCTCAGGCAATCCCTTAGTGAAAATGAAACCCCTCGCTGGAAATTTGTATTGCCTTGCAGTCTCTTCCAGTATTACTACAAAAGTGGACGACTCAAAACTTCTTACGTTTTTGATTTATGCATGTAACTGAAATCTGAAGAGCATAACTCGAGACAGTTTACATCCTGTGTCTTTGTAGTTGTTTCTAGGCAAGTCTTGTCTGCCTATTTAGGCAGCCCCATTTAGGCAGCCAAGACTTGCCTAGAAACAACTGCACAGTTGTTTAGAATAGAGCTGTAGGTTAACCGAAACCGAACCGAGGTTTTTAGTTTTTTTTAAAAAACGAAACCGAAACCGTTGACATCCCGTAATCCAAGGTTTTTCGTTTTTTTATTAAATACTCTCTTGCTGCATAAATTCACAGAATGTAGCCATTCCAGAGTAGTGGGACTACCCAGACACTGCCAATGGCAGTGTCTGGGTACTCTCATTACTCTGGGAAGGCTACATTCTGTGGATTTCCGACATTTCAGCTTAGTTGTGTTTGCAGCTTTCCTCAAGTTGTGTGTAGGTGTCAGACCTCGGAAAATGGCCAAGCACAATAAAAGTTCTGTATATTTAGGTAATTATTATATTGGCCTTCCTGATTCTTCATGTACATGTATTATAGCTTATTTCGGGCATTCATTGAGTTTCATTCAATTTCACTACCATTCAGTTATGACTCCGGACATAAGAATGAGTTTTAGTGAATTTTACTTGGCCTCATGAACTTGCCAAGAAACAACTGCCAAATCACTTAGAATATAACTCACCAAGATTTACTGTTGCAGAGAAAGTGATCAAAGTTTGAGTTCGGCCCTTGAGGGTTTAAATTAAATGAGTTAATTTGTATAACTGTGCACTTTCTGTGTATTCTGTGTTTGAAAAGACAGCCGAACGCCTCAATCCATGCTCATTATATGCAAGAGAAAAATAAAAATTGAAAATAAAACCCTTCATCCATCACTGATTTAAAAAAAAAATGCCTGAGAATCAATTAATTTATCTTGTGTGGCCAAAGTCATTATTTATTAACCCTTTACCCAACTCAAATAAAAGACAACACTTGAAAAAGAATTTCTTGAATAAATGAAAATGTCCATTTTTGCCTATGACCCCTCACTGGATGACTGAGCTCTGTGGTGAGCTTGTTTCAATGAGGATGTCATAAGCTATGTTTTTAAGCTATGCCTTTTAGATGAAAATTCAAAAAATAAAAAATATATGAAAGGCAATTTCTGTGAATAACATTCACAATATTGACCATTTCATTAGGTAATGGGTTAAAGAAAAAGTGTACATAAATACAATGACCCCAGAGGGTTTCCAAATCTCTAAAAGAATTCCTGCCACATTTCTATGACAAATACATTTCTTCCAAGACCAACTGGTCATTTTGGTGGAGAAAACAGAAGATCTCACACTAGTACTGTGAAAGAAACCTAATATGGCCTCCTCCCCTCCAAATGCAGTCACTCAGTTCTCACATTTAAAACTCAAAAAGTCGGAAAAAATAAATTAGGTTCTTAGCTTGGAATAGCATTCAATGATTTTGGGGAAAAATACAAATTTCCATAGCACTTCTTCAACTTTTCATGATGAAGTTATTTTGCTATGCCATTTCCATGACTACAGGAACCCTGCCTTAAAGGTCAGACTTCAATTGCTAGATAAATCACTGTGTATTGTGTCCACCAATTTCATTAACCCTTTACCAAACATGACTAGCAGACGACATTTGAATAACTAGTTTTATTTGTTGTCTCAAAAACATAGCTTATGATCTCTCACTGGAATGAGCTCAAGGGCTCATTCCAATGAAGGGGCATAAGATGTACTCTGGAGGCAAAATTGGAAAAAAATAAGAAAACTAGAATGGTGATTTTTGTGAATATAACAATTATATTTTGGTAAAGTGTTGATAACAATGAGACAGCGGCAGATCCAGTCGACACCTCGAGAGGCCTTAGAGGCACTCAGATTTTTTCCAGCTGTCTCAGAAATCGACCTCCAATTCATCTTTAATTGAAGAAGTCAGTAATATAATGTTACAGACTGGGCTGACACCCATTTGTTTCAATGGAAAATAATTGGCATTTAATAGTTTATGGCATTTAATAGTTTACCCAATTCATTACTACCTAGGTGCTTCATCAGATTAGAGAGTAATAAACTTTTATCTAAGCATTGGAACCAATGGTTTGTATTGGTGCTATGGTGTTGAATTTTGTCTGTACAACCAGACACCCGGCAGTATTCTTTCTTGTACAGTGTCACAAAAGACAGGCATTTCTGGAGTACAGGTTAGTGCTGATTTCCCACTGAAAATAGGCTTCAAATTTGTTCTTTTGGACACCTAAATTAAAAAATTCTCCTCCCATACCATTCACACTTTTGGCTGTCATTAATTTTAACATATGAAACAAAATATTACCCTGTAAGTTACATTAATATATAGAAATCATAGGTGGCTATATTTAACACTATATAAATTTATGACTTTCTCACTACATCGAACATGAAATTAAACAGACGCATCGGTGTACAGAGATACTAACAGGTCCTTCATTAAAGTTTACATGACTTGAATAACAAACTTTTTTTGAGTAAATATTATTAGCTTTCCAGTCAATACCACCATGTCTTGGAACAACTGATATTGTTAGAACTGAATTGACAAACCACAAGGCATCCTCATAATTTAACCCTCAGCACAATGATGTCAAAAAATCCTAATTAAAGACTGGGCATTTTTCTTATAATACTAGGAATTTAACCAATGAATAAAAAATTGCGACTGAACTTTCGGTATTTTAACATCCATGCTAAGTTCAAGGATTTTCAATGAACTTTTTGGTTGAATTCAAAGATTATGAAGAATGTTTTGAGACTGGATATTCAAGTACTTGTAGGCAGCTGTATTAAAAAGAAAATGAAACAATGTTTTCAGTATTGATACTGAAATGTTTAAAGAACAGAACGTGATGATAAAATCATTGGTCCCAACTAGGACCTTCCGGTCACTTTATTACATGCCTGCCCTATATAATCTCCATCTATACAACACTAAACCTTGCAGAAAATGAAAATCTGTTCTGCACATATGTGCGGAACGGAAATCGTTAACAGACTACTTTTAAATAGAAGCGAAATTTCACTGGAATTTTCTACAAAACGTGCAACGCAATTACAATTTGAATCGTTAGCAATAGCTGAAAAACATTTCCTGAGTTCCAATGTGTTCTATGTGCCAGTTGTCACATAGAACACATTGGAACTCAGGGGACGAAATAGTAATACGGGTTCCCTTCACAAATTTGGTTGGCAATAAAATGTGCTCTTTTTGTTAATAGTTGTCAAAAGAATTGCTGAGTGTCCTTCTAATAATTTTTTTAGAGATGTGAAGGCATGTAATAAACACAGAACAACACGCGTCTGTGAATGGGTTTATCAATATGGTACTTGTGCCATCATGGAAGGATAAAACTCGAGGCCTGTGGCCTTTTGTTCTATCCTTCCCCACTGGCACTTGTGCCATATTGATTAACCCATTCACAAATGCGTGTTCTGTGTATATCCAGCACCCTAACTTCCGACAGGTGAGTGAGGGGTAGCCATAACAACCAGAAACTCCTAATCATAATGGATTCATTACTCTAAATCAGAGTAGGTTAATAGGAGTTCCAAATTAGTAGAGTTTCTTAAGATCACCCACCCATCCACTAAAATGTGCATATTTTTCCCATTTTGTGTCACCCAGCAAAATATGCAAAATTATCTGCATTTATTCTATTGCACATCAGTCTCTGTTTTTTATGATATTGAGCTGTGTAAAATTTGAACACTTTCAAATTGAATTTTCTGTTTTCCCCCAAAATTGGCTACATAACTCTCTAATGAAACAGACTCCAATCCATGACTAGCATATTTTAGACACAGTTGAGGTAGGTTTAAACAGGTACTTCTTTTTGAGACTAGCCTAATTTTTCACCTCAGTTGCTACGATGTGACATAGTCCTCTATATTAATCACATTCCGGTATCACCCATACTCTAACAAACAATCAGCAACATGGCTACTATCCACCCCTCTGTATTTTGATAGATATCCACTCTCTCTGTACTGCAGTCTATTATTTTTTTTTAAAGCCAGACAGTACTTTATAATTTACAATAATAGTGTGTACATTAATCTGAATGCTTGATTAATCAATGGTTAATTCTTTACCTAACGAATTGGCCGCATCTTCCATTGTAATTTACAAATTCAGCAGTAAAAAAAAAACCTTTCCAAAATACTTCAACAAAACTATATCATGTAACCCCTCATTAGAGGAGCTCAACAACAGCTCGCTCCATTGAGATGGTCATATATGATTTTGATGACATTTTGGAAAACATTTGAAATTTTTTTTTATTAAAGTAAGCTTACCCCCCCCCCCCCCCCCCCCCCCCCCCAAGGCCATGCAAGTGGAGTGATTTTTAGTCCTCCTGCATTTTTCTGCATTTTTAAGAATGCCAGGCCTGATTAGAAGTTATAAGCTATAGCTTCAAATAAAAATTAAATTTTTGAATGATATGGGAAGACATATTGGTACTGCCATCTTCAACCCATTCCCTAACATGACTAACAGTTGACACAAAACCTTTCTCTAATTAGCAAAACACTTTTCATTTTTTGTTTCCAAAAATAGTTTATGACTCCTCAATAGAACAAGCTCATTTCAATCAGATGTCATATTTTATAAACAAACTTGAAAAAATAAAATTTAGAAAGAAATTTTGTTGTCTAGCCTAGGTGAATTTGCAGATACAAAAGGTAAAAGGTGAACCCTTTACCCAACCTGTACAGTAGATCAAGGAAACAAAATTCTTGAATAACTAAAAATTTTCATTTTTGGCCTCAAAAACATAACTTATGATCCCATCATTGGAACAAACTCAAAAAACTTGTTCCAGTGAGGGCTCCGGAGCTGTTTTGGGAATAAAAAAAAAAATGAAAAAAAAAAAAAAACCCAATACAATTTGAATGGCAATTTTTGTGAATTACATTGGTCAGTTTTTGGCCATTACAATAGGTGAAGGATAACAAAAAACACTGACCATTTCATTCAATTCATATACCTAATACTTCAATTATTATGAGACTGAATGGTGATGAAAGTTCAACAAAAGGCAGACTGCCTTTGTTTTAACATAAAATATGTTGTATCTTCCTATGATTTGTCAGGTAATGTCGAATCATGGAATGATTGAATAAAATTTAATATACAATACTAAAATTTAATTGTGTCACTGCCATAGATTAGTTGATAGAGTTTGACCTGAAGGAGGAGGAGGTCCCCATGCATGAGGTACTGCTGTAGTCTGCTGGGTCATACCAGCCATTGCACTAGTTCCCATATTCATTGCTGCCATCTGCTGCTGCATCTGAAAAATAAGATAAAACAATTTATCTCACAATTAAAATGTATTTCCCCAAATACAAGTACAAATGCCAAGACAAAATACAAATCTGTATTGAGGGTAGCAATGGCACGTGTGATCCTACAATTCAGAAAGCAAACATTTTTACCTGCACTCAATTGGCACCGAGTTTTATATCATGCACGCCTATGTTACTATCTGTGAAAAGCCTGTATGTTAAATTTTAGCTTTTAACCCCACTAACAGTGTAAAGATGCTACTGCAGTTAACATTTTTTTACATCTACAGTAGGAAGTTCATCCAATCTGACCTTTGACATGACGCAATTTGCTGACTTTGATACATTCACACTTTGCGGTGTTTCATTCAAACATATGATATTTTGCAGTACTATCTACTACATGCAATGACTTATGTTTAAAACCCCACAATTAAATATTTAAAATAAAATTTAAGAATTGTTAATAACAATTTGACTGAAAAAGCAACGTAAATTCAATAAACTTTGACGATGTGTCTCGCTGTCAATCAAGCATTCATGTGCAGCCGGTAGTACTGCCCACCGGTGCAGATGTAAACAAAACAAACCCATGTGTTTGCGATACAAAGTGTCATTTTTTCTCCATTTTAATTGACAAAGTCGATTATTTACTAAGAGCATGGTGTAAATAAAACAAGAGGCCCCACGGGGCCTGAGGGCGCTCACCTGATACTGGCCGAGTCATATCACCAAAATAGCAAGGGATTCTGCCTTGTGGTTATTATCAGTTTTTCAACATAAAAGTGTTTTCTCTACTTAGTAACCCAGAGTGTTCATATGTTAGATCCCCATATTGGGTACTCAATAATTTATCTATTTATTTATTGGAATTTAAGGTCACTTTCTAAGGCTACATCATTACAGAGGCATAATTATAATATCAGGTTTGGTCAATCGTTTATGCCTATTACTGCCCACTTTACAGGGCTTTCAACGCAGGAATTGGTTACTGGGCCCAATTTTATCAATAAACCAGAACTTGAACAAATTTCAATTTGCCGCTTCTAAGAAAACTAAAAATCAAATATCAAAAGATTCTGAGAGGAGTATCAGAAAAAAAAGATTTTTTAAGAATATTTCTCATACTGAATTAAGTTATACATTGGGCTCCCATAGGGAACCCAAAAACAAAAGCTTCTGAAGCAGTGGTTTGGGAGAAGAAGATTATTCAACGTTATTCCCATTACCTACAGTGTTAAAAAATGATGACTCGGCACTTTTAGTCCTGGAAAAGTACTTATGATAAAACCAATGGCATTTTTTTCACCATTCCTTTCTCCCGGCCCTAAGGAAGCTTCACATTGTATAAAAATTCTCAGTGCCATGTAGTTCTGGAAATATGGGCATTCAAAAAAAAGGGAGTCCAAATATGAACTCAGGGACTTGGCTTGAACAAACATCAATCTCACCCCCCTAAGGATGATGCATAGCAAATATCAAAAGATTCTGATTTGTGGATCCGAAGAAGAAGATTTTTAAAATATATCCCTCATATTGCACTAATTTGAACATTTGGGTTCCCATAGGGAACCCAAATATGGACCGAGGAATTTGATTTCTACAAATATGTGAATCAATGTTCCAAAGATGTTATATGTAAAATATGAAAGCTTTTAGAGCAGTGGTTTGGAAGAAAACAATTCTTTATTTTTTTCCCATTGCCTACTGTGTTAAAAAATACTGACTCAGCACTTTTTCAGAGTCCCGAAAAAGTACCCTATGATAAAACTGATAGCAATTTTTTTTTACCAATCCTTTCTGTTGGTCCCAAGAAAGCTTCACACCAAATAAAAATTCTCACTGCCGTGCAGTTTTTGAGATATAGGCGTTTTAATTTTTTTCTATTTTTAGCTCCTGTGGTTCCCACGGGGCTACAGGAAAAAAAATTTCTGCATAAATTAGGTACTTATGACCCAATAAGCCCTCACATAAAATTTGGTTCAAATTGGCCTCTCGGTTTAAAAAATAGAAATTTGGGGTGGGGCCAAAATTTTTGCTCCTCCCATAACATCGCCAAGTATAGACCTACAAACTTCTCTTGAACAAACTTGAGTCTACACCTCAAAAGGAAGCTGCATACCAAATATCAAGTCTCTGCTATTGCTGGTTCTTGAGAAGAAGATTTTTTAAGAATTGGAGCATTTTTGCCCCACCCCTCTGCTCAATATGAGCCGAAACCTAATTTGCCCAAAAATCAAAATGCCGCTATATAACCCCTACTCACATGAAATTTCATTAACATGCGGCCAGTGGTTTGGAAGAAAAAGACCCAAACACCACCTTCACGCCGGACGACGGACGACGGACGCCGGACGCCGGACGACGGACGAAAAGTGATCAGAAAAGCTCACCCTGACTTTCAGTCAGGTGAGCTAACAAACAGGTACTAGCAAGCCGTGTGCTTAAACCCTTAACCTACTTTTGGTTTAAATCTAATTACAGACCCTAGTACTTATTTATTCTATATATCACACATGTCGAAGTCCCCCTCCCCTCCCCCACCCCCACCCTCGATAACAGTAATTAAATGATAAATAAATCAACAGCTCAATGAAATTAATTAGTTTGCCATGATGACATTTTTATAGGCCTGCTACGCATGCATTACACAAGAAAAATAAAACAAAGAAACACACTGCTGAAATATTATTATTTATTTATTTATTGGTGTTTAAGGTCACATACTTATGCACAATGGCTAATCGTGACCGTGACAGTTTTACGGGTGAAGGAAGCCGGAGTACCCGGAGAGAACTACCGAGCATCGACGAGCAACTGTCAGCTTCTCAACATTCTAACTCTGTTCAAGCTCTGCTCAAGCAAGGTTATAGCGGTTGGAGACGTATGCACCATCGACGTGCGGTATGCCTTAGTACACAGCATCATCGTGCCCCCCATGTAGGCAACTGGGATAAAGTTCATTGTCCAAGGACACAATGCAGGTCATCCCGGACGGGATTGAACTTGGGACCTCTAGCATAGAAGTCCAACAGTCGACCACTGAGCTCCCTGCTGAAACACTACTATTAACTTCCATAGTGTTTCAGCAGGGAGCTCAGTGGTCGATAGTACAAGTAAAACAATCAACAGGCCCAAAAATAAGCAGTCTGACATTTGCAGAATGAGGTTCTCAGAGAGTGAATTTTATGATGCTATCCCATACTATGGGTCAATGTATCCTCTGGGTATCTCTTTCTGTTTAGTTTTGAAACCCTGATTCAGACTGAGGTTCACAGGGGGTAAATGTAGTGATGCAACCCTGGGGATTAAATCATGCACAACACAAGAACATAATACCAGAACGTCATGATCTTCATTGAAAACTTTATCAATTGTGAATGAATGGGTGGGGGGGGGGGGGGGGGGGATGATTAAATCATGCACATCTCAAGAACGTAATATATAAACTTGTCCTAACAGCCTCGCAGATATATTTCCAGAGATGAAGTCTCGACTTCAAGGCACCAACTTGGAAATCCAGAAAACAAACTGAATAACTATTTTATTTTCTATTTGACGTCTCCATTTAACATTATCATGTGACTCTTTACTGGAATGAGGTCAATGAGCTCGTTCCAATAAGGAGTCACATGATATGGTTTTGTTCAAATTTTTTTTACAAATAATAGTTTTCTACTGCTCAATTTGTATATCACGTGGGCGGATGAGGCCGATTCATTGGGTAAAGGGTTGAAAACTCATTTCAACTTAATAAAAGGACTATTTGTAAATTTTTGAAGTAATGAAAGAATTTGAAAAGAGTGAAAACACAGAAATTTGGCATTAAAAATAGGCCTGAGACTAGAATCTCAAAATTTTCCAACATGGTGGGGCAAGACTAAGAACTGAATTTTTCAACTGTGTTCATGGATCGTTGTTGATCATTATGGACTCCAAACAAAACTCAATATATTTCTTTAAAAAAATAATAAATGAAAAGTAATTCTTTAACCCCTAAGGGCCTGGAGATTTTTATACATTTTCTCTACACTTTGAAAGTCTACCTCCAGTGGATTTGCTGTTGTTTCTAGTCAAGTCTTGGCTGCCTACAGCTGCCCAGAAACAACTGACAAGTTTACTCAAAGAATGCATGATGGGGCACCTGATCCTTTCCATTAAAAAGTTATCAAAGTCGAAACTAGGCCCTTAAGGGTTAAATTAATAATAATAAATCAAAGTTTTTTGTGTATATTGCTGCTTAATTTGCAATTTTTAACAAAGATCACAGATTAGGCTTTAGCCAGGAACCTGTTATCATTGATGTACATTCCTCCCTGGTCACACCACGTAAGGGAATTTCAAAGAACAAGAGGATCCATTACCTCTCTTCCCAAAAAATGTTGTCATTTGAGCAACCAACAATATTAACAGATAACAAAAACTTTTCACCTGGGGATAAATCCCTCACCCCTCCAGCCCAGGTCAAAACACAAACAAGAGGCCACAAGGGGTCTTAATCGCTCACCTGAGAAAAATGTTTAAAAAAGAATGTAAGGTCACATTCAGCATCTAAATTTAATCTAATTTAGATAGGGAGAGGAATTGGGGAGGGTCTGGTGGATGAATTATTTTTCTGCAAAAAAATATTCAAAACCTTCCCAAACACATTTCAAAGAAAGAAAAAAAAATCCCAATAGACCCCCATCCACTCCACTAATACCAACAGGGTAAATTATTTTGGTTTTTTTACAAAACATCATTTAAAATTCTCCAAAGCTTGTTTTCAAGCAAAAAAAAAAACATTAGCCCAATGGACCTCCCACATGGACTCCACCCACAGAGCCTCAAGTGCCCTGGTGAGCTCTGTCAAACATGGTATGTCAGATTAAATGCCTTTTGGGATGTATGGATGCCAAAATATCAATGAATATGGGAAATCAGTGGATATCAGAGTTATTTTTTGTCACATTAGGCCACTTAAAATAGATCTTCTGTTTCTCAGGCCATTATTTGTAAAATTGCACACAGGCAAGTGGTCTTTTATTTTATTTTTTATTTCTGTCATTATTTCTTTGTCATCAAAAGTTCATGTTCTTGGTTTTTGTTTTAGGCCTCATAATCTACGGAATAGCATGGGTGGTGGTGTATTTCATCCCTTGAGAGCATGAAGGCTTTGCAATGCTAAAGCATTACAAAGCCTTCTTGCACTCAATGGACAAATTTATCATTTTCTTTAACTTGGGTAAAATATTTTTTTTTTTTTAAGTTTGCATGGTTATAAAAAGAGAGAATGCAGCAGCCAAAAGGACCATGCGGGAGGGCCTGAGAAACAGATTTTTAATTTTTGTAGGCCTCATGCAAGATTTTTTATTCAATTAGTTTATTCTTTTACCTACATGCAATAAACAGGTAAAATTTTGTCAAAAGTATGGTAAATGGTTTGGTATTTGTAAGTTATACACAATTAACAGGGTTATTCCATTAAAAGATACACAATTAAGTGGACTCCACCGTACCTGCTGATGCTGCATCTGTTGCAACTGCTGATTATACATGGACATATTTTGCTGCATCATTACATTTTGGTCTTGAATACCTGGATTCATCTGTTGTTGTCCCATACCATACATGCCAGCCTGACAAATGAAATAAATTTGAAGACTTCCTAATCATAGATGACAAACTGAATAGTTACCAATAGACACTACCAGTAAAACACACTTTTGGAAGGGGCTCTCCTGGAAGGAGATCTCACGTAATTTAATTTAGCTTTGTCCGAGATAAGCTGGACTATAATAATATAATAACCAACTCGAAAGAGTTCGAGGAGACCTGTGAATAATTATCCCGTAGAGTTCGGGGAGACCTGTGAATAATTATCCTGTAATAGACTGTATAGTGTGCCTGAAAGGCACACTACACCATCTATTACGGGATAATTATTCACAGGTCCCCTTGAACTCTTTCGAGTTGGTTATTATATTGCTCAATAAATTTAGACCTGTGTTACGATTATCGCAAATAATATTATGGCCACAGATTCTGTTAGCACCCTCAGTCTTACATCCAGCCTCAGTAATACCACTGTTATTATGTCGGATGTTTTAAAGGTCCACACAGCCTAAACTGCATGACCAGGAAATGTATTTACCTTTTGCACTGTCACCATCGCGACAAATAGTACGTTGGTGAAACTAAAAGACATTTCCAAATCCGCATCAGAGAACACCTGGCGGATGTTAAACACACATGAGACACTCCTATTGCCATCCACTTTAATGGCACCAATCACTCGATATCCGACATTCGCTACCGTGTTATACAGGTACTATACTCCGATCTAGAACTACCTACCACTATGGAACAATGCCACCTGAGTGAAGTCCATTGGATCTTCACCCTTAAAACGCTACAACCATTTAGGCCTCAACAGAAAGGACTTTTAATTAAGTTGATTTCATTTGGGCTATAATAAGCTCATTAACTGGTAGAGTGCTAGATTATTTTTGGTCATCAAAATTTGTTCACATTGCCTTGTTAGAATTCATAAGAGAGGATCTGCACTCTCCCATGAATTGTAACAAGGCAAATCCACACAGATGAAATAATTTCACTTCAAAGATACATGTAATATGAAAGACATCCACAGAATATGGAGGGGTTAAGCTGTGGCACATGTACTTCTAACTAGACCCCAAAAATGAGCTTCCAGCACTCTACTAGTTTAACAGCTCCTTTGTAAATTCCAGGCCCAAATATTTTAGGAGAGTCATTGAACCTGCTCCCTACGGCATCTGCAAAACTAATTCAGGAGGTGCCATAATTACTTTCCTTAGACTGTAAAAATGCAAATAGCTATCTTCAAGTTGTGTTAAATGTCAAATTGTCCCTTGAAATCAGTCAATATGGTTTTTCTGGAGCAATTTAAGGAGGGCTGTTGTGGCGGCTCCCATTATTTTCAAATGATGAGGCCTGAAATTCTCCTTTAAATATTGAAGTCAGTGGGGCATTTAGTTGTACCAGTAAATGTACAACCTAAAAATTCTGTGATATGGTATTATAGTACAACCCTGTTAATTGAAGATGTTTACCAGCAAGAATTATTCAATTAACAGGGGTATTCAATTAACAGGAAAGTTAAAAAATTTATAGTAATTTATATATTTTTTATACTTACCAATGACCCAGACATAGCTGGTGCTAACTCTTAAAATATAGGGCCAAACACAAATTTTGCCCCCCAATCCCCAAAATTTGCATCTAAAACTAAAGAAAACATGTCCTGAAAGGCCCTCCACACTTCGCCCCTACTGCGCATGCGCAGTGTCAAGGACGTTCCGAAATTGGCGCCATTAATCATTCTAATAACCAGTGCCTGGTAAGCGCTATGTACTCAGCGGGGAGGCAAGAGTTCCCAACTCCTGGGAGGGCCATCCCCGTCTGGGTCATTGGTAAGTATAAAAAATATATAAATTACTATAAATTTTTTAACATTTTTATACTGTACCAATGACCCAGACATAGCTGAATAGTAAAAAGGCTGGAGGGCCAAGGACATAGAGCAAAATGGAATACGCTCAATAAAATAAAATAGAGTCATCCCCTGTAGGGAAAAAGAAGTAATAGGCCTTACATGTATCTTTCTTATTTATGATAAATTAGAAAGATACAACACCTTCCAAAATTGAGCTTCATACATCCATGTACTCTATTAATATCCAATATAATCCTTATACTAATAATTTTTAAAGTAAGCCAATAAATAAAGTAAGTCTAGAGAATAGAGACTCTTATACTCCTAAAAGTGTCTGAGGATTGCATAATCATGTCCGTTGACATATGCAATATTCAAAAGCTATACTTTAAAAACTAAGACTTCAATGAATTTTAAAAACCTAAACTTCTCACTAAACAACCATCCCAATAACAGCTCAGAATTACTAACTCCGGAGGAGGTATCCCCTTGTTTTCATAGTAAAACAGGTGACCCAAGGGAACACCCTCCCCCCCCCCCCCCCTTTTTCTTGCCCTGGGTCAAATAGCTCAGAGCGAAGAGGGCAGCCGAACGGAGACACTGCCGAAACAGACAGCCTACCTAGCTATAGTAGCAACTGTTAAGTGAATGAAATTCTGAGCAGTAGATAATAGACCTAACAATAGAGGCCTCCAGAAATGGACTCGATATTTCTAAGATAAAATTCATGAATGTGGATGGCTGAGCGCAATGAGCGGCCTTCAAAAATCTATAATAGCGACACTATTAATGTAAGCCCAAGAAGTAGAAGAACTCTTACTTCATGAGCCGAAATCTTAAGCACAACTGCTAAGTCAGTGATATACCATAAGCAGTACCGATAGTTAATAGAATCCATTAACAATAAAATGGAGCGTAACGTCCTTCTACTAGACATCAAAGACAGAAGAAGCTTACGCCCTTTGTAATAAACAGATATCTGTTTATAAATACATAAACTGTACCCGGAAAGAGTAAAGGCCTATGCCCATACGAAGACGGAAGGACCTTAAAATAATAGGTTCCGGATAATAGGAGCCTAACTCTTATGCAACAATCCAACCTAAATAGTAACGGAAGTATTGATTCCGAAACTATGAAAGTGAAAATCATCCATCGATAGTGCATGAAACTCATTGACTCTACAGTAAAAGAGAAACCAACAGAATTACTGTCTAAAAGGTCAGAATTTGAAAACTACTGTTTCCAGAGGCTCAAATGATTACTTAGCTAAATAAGAACCGAAGTTAAAATCCGTATAGGAATTTAATCTAAAGATTCTAAGTCTATTTATCAAAAAGTTACTAACTGACTTAGATAAAGAGACAAAAGACTCAATTGTAAACTATCGTAGAGTGCATAGGTATGAGGTAACATAAACCTATAACCTAAATAATAACAGGCTGCAGTAGATCTTGTGAAACAAGTATACTAAAAAATAGCAATGAGTAGTATGGAGGGATCAACAATATGAACATAATGATCCCTACACCACGACGGAAGAGCTTCCACTTTAGCCGCATAGAATAGCGAAGAAGAGGATCTCCTATAGTAAGAAATCGCGTCCAAAGCTCGTCCAGTACAGTGCTTACAATGCAATACGGACCACACAACGGAATACATGAAGGTTGCGACCTTGCTGGTTGTGATAAAGATGACACGATTTACCCAGTGAAAAAGATCCTCACATAGAGGAAGATTTCACGTTAAGACCCACAGTAGACAAGAGAGTAAATTACTCATGATCTCTGTGAAGATAGAGATGCTATCAACAGAAATGTATTGTGGTTGTTTATCTTAGCAATACCTGCTAAAACAACAGCGCCGGAGGATACGCGTATCCTATCATTCCGTCCTATAGATCAATAGAGCGTTAACAATATTAGCTCAGAGATCTGGACAAGCCAACACATACGTCTGCAATTGATTAGCAAGCTGTGTCATAAATAAATCATCATTGGGCGCTCCCATAGATAGCAAATCTGATTGAATACTTGTTTGTTGAGAGTCCATTCTGACAGCAACAAGCGACCCGTAAGAGAACGGGAATCCGATAAAACAATCAGACGACCCGGAATATGACGGACCAAAACTGAACTTGGTGTACTATAACCAACAGACGGATTCTTTCCATTAAATTGAATAACGGAAACGAAAGAGTGCCTCCCTGGTTCCGGAGATACGCCACTACTGTCGAATTAAAGGACAGGAATTTGGGCATGCGTTTCTGAATAATGTTCATGCAATGACATAAAGCAAGCCTAAAAAACATTATTCCGCGGAAGTTAAACTGATTGCTAAAAGACTGCGGAACCCAAAGACCCTGGCACTTCGAATCCATAGGGATCAGTATTATATCCCAATCTGTTTGACTGGCAACCGTCATAACAGCCACACTCGGGTCCGGCAACTGCGGCGGCACTCTCTGAGTCAACCACCGAATGTTTGCCCCAGTCTGAATCTCTTGTAACACTAGATAGACAAGAGAACGTGTAAATCGAGCAATTCATGGATTGCCGAAAAGTTGCCGTCGAAGAGAAGCTCCTCCGAGAACGAAGCGACTCTGAGAGAGTTCTTAACCTTACTATCCACGCGTGTGGATGTAGCTAGGGCTGCGTCACGTCTAACTAACTCCAATCAGCCACTGAAGGGCAGAGTTATACGTGAACAAACTACTGCCCTCAAAAGAAATTACATTGAGAATAATATCCCGTAAATCTTTTCTTGAAGACGTAATGATAACGCCTCAGTAAGGCGGATTACGTATAATAAAGCGTCTAAGTTAAGTCTACTATACATAATGTCGTTCCCAACATTGAAATTGGAAAAGACATAAACGGCGAAAAAGAATATATGCAGTCTTTAATCACACCGTCTAGACGCATATGAACTCTCGGTATGCCCTGCTCTGCCAAAATAAACTATTTGTATAAATGATAAAATGGCAGAAATGAGCAACGCGGACAAGAAACTAAACTATCATGCTTAGTAGCAGGCTTGTATATATATATATATATATAGCGTCGAAAAATAAAACACATGTTGTAATGACAATATTGGACTGCGTCGGTAAGTCAGGGACAATGTCCCTGAACCGATCGAAAAATCCGAGTCCAATGACGCTATAAGTCTCTTATCCAAGATCGCAGCAATGAAGTCCGAAATAATAATCACTAGAAGATAATGCCAGAAGATATGAAAGGCATCTTCCGATACTACTAAAGGGAAAACTCGAAATCTTTCGAATCCCTTTCGCCATCCTGTCGGACCCTATAAAGCGTTCGGTCGTCCGTAGCTGATGCAACCGCGGACCGCACCGACCCAGCGCCGTCGGATAATTCCTGATTCGACCGAGAAACTGTCAATTGCTGGGATGCTGCGAAACAACTGTGCTAACTCGGATAGCACGTCCGTCACTGAGGCCTGAGGAGAAGCGGTCTTACGATGCATTGCCGCTGGAAGCTCCGTGATCGTTACCCCGTGCATACTACCAATATGCGAGCGAACGGAGTGTATAGGCCTCGTGTCCCTTGGCTACCGGATGGCGCGACCTATTCGCCGTGGAATCACTGAATGCCGAAACTGATCGGATACTCGAGGTCACGTAGCCAATGTGCGGTCGTGTGCCCTGCTGTGAGGATGAGGAAGCATTAAAGACAGTCTCTCGGACTGTCAATATAACGGAGCGTCCCGACCAACGGACATATGCTCCGAATGTAAAATATCTGAACCACAACATGCGGTCCCCTATGTTGTTGGGCGAGAGAGGGACCTCTCTCGCTCACAGCCCGGACGGTCCTGGACAAGCCAGGAACCGGACTAACAGGCTTCCTCCGATCTGTCCTCAATCTGCCGTCACTGGGTGAGTACTAAAGTAATTAAAGTGCTCGCAACACCCAAATCTCCTTCCTAGACCGCAACGGACGAACCCGGCAGCCGAACCATTCGATGAATGTACGCTACACCGGGTGAGCTAGCGAATGTCACTCCGTAGGCGATAGACATATTCCATGAGCACTTATTGCCGCTAACTCTTCATTAACTATGACGACAGAGGCACACTTTTGAAAGACATCTCCATAACTCTTCGAACAAGAAACCAGAAATGCTTGGTTAGCAAGCATAAAATAATAATATATATAGCGTCGTTCAATAATTCGAAAGTTTGTGTGACATTATTGGTCTATGTCGGAACTGAGGGACGATGTCCCTGAACCGAACCAAAAATTTCTAAGTCCACCGACGCTATCAGTTTCTTATCCGGCATCGCAGCATTCTGGTCCGACGAAAGAAGCTGTAGAAGACCAAGTCAGATGACATACACAACAGCATATGTTGTTCCGAAAGGGAAAGCTCGAAATCCTCCGAATCCCTTTCGGTATCCCGTCGGACCGGATGAAACTTTCGGACGTCCGTACCCGCTTCCGCGGAGCGTCCCGACCCAGCATCGTCAGATAAAATATATGCGACAGATTCAGTTGATGCTGGGATGCTGCGATAAACTGTGCTATTAAGGCAAGCACGTCCGTTCCCGAGGCCTGTGCAGTAGCGGTCTTACGATGCATTGCCACCGGAAGCTCCGTGTACGTTGACTCCCGCACACTTCCTATGCGAACGTCCGGAGTCTGCAGGCCTCGTGTCCCTGGCTACCGGATGGTGTGACCTGGTCGCCGAAGAATCCTTGATCGGCGAAGCTGGTAATATATCGGCGGTCACGCAGCCAAGGTGTGGTCGTGTGCACTGACAAGAAGAGGAAGCCTTAGCAGTCTCAGCGGACTGCCTATACAACAGAGCGTCCCGAGCGACGGACGTATGCTCCGCTTGCGACACATTTTGTACCACAACATCTGGGGCCAGATGTTGTTGAACGAGAGAGGGGCCTCTCTCGCTTGCCGTCCGGATGGACCGGAACGAGCTATGAACCGGACTAAAAGGCTTCCTGCGTTCTCCCTCCGATCCGCCGTCACTGGGTGTGCATTAGGTTAATTTATAGTGCTCGCATCACCCCAAAATTCCTTCTAGACCGCAACGGACGAACCTGGCTGCCGAACCATTCGGTGAATGGACGCTACACCGGGCGAGCTAGCGGACGTCAAAGGCCGTCGAACCTACTAGGGTCCTCTTAGGCAATTGGCGTATTTACATGAGCACTTTTCCGCTAGCCCTTCATTAATTGTGACGACGGAGGCACACTGTTGGAAGACATCACAGATACATCACCCTAATCTTGATCGTCTGAAATAGAAATTGATAAAGTAGAGTGACCCTGCGGGGAAAGGACCGAGTGTCCAAATCCCCAACAACATACCGTGACATACGCTTCCCATATTGTCATCGAAATCATACGATACAGAACAGGAGTTAATGCGAGTACACTGACCACATATAGAATGATAATAAAGTCAGAGGAAGACTTCCTCTTAAAACAATTGATCAATATCCTTTCAATGTGAAAAGAAAACAAGTCCTGGTACTCGCACTAACCCCTGGCAATCAAAATACATAATAATAATATGATCCATTAATATAGAAAAAATAATTGAAATCAAAATATTTTGAAAAAATATTTTTTCAGAACAGCCCAAGTTTCTGAAAAGTAACGTTGAGCCCCAATGGATCCCAAGCCTAAGTGTGGACAAAAATTTTAAAAATATTTTAAACAATTTATTCAACACTTACGAACAATAATAATGTATCTAGTTATGATTAAAATAACATCAAGATATTATTTTTTAGAAATCCCCCCCTCACACAGAGGGCTGTTGTAAATGTAAACAATGAGTGTAAAAACACTAAAATAAGACTCCAGGCACCCAGGCCCGAAATCAGTTACCAAAAATATACTATCTGATGCAAAACAGAGACTTCCAGGGAAGAAACTGCAGAACATCAGATGGTAGATGCAGAACAAAACGCCTAACCACCCGTAGGTGAAGACGTAAACATGGGGAAAGAACAGAATTCATTCTGTTAATCAGCTAAAACTCCCAAGAAAATTTAGTAATAATAATTACAAAAACTATGCCAAAAGCATGGGAGAATAGCAAGGGGGAACTTAAAGGACAGGGAGAGAGGAAAACACTTAAAAAACAGTGTAACTAAATAATCAGAATGACAACAAAATGGCTGCTGCCTTGAAAATAGGTAACTTAACATAATTTCATTAAAAAACTTTAAGTTACAGCCCTGATAATATTCTGTCACACATTCTTTTCCTCTCCTCCTTCTCTATCCTCCTTAGAATCACCATTTCACTAATATTTATGTGTCTGGCATCATTTAAACTGAGATTTATAAGCACAAAGATCAGTCAGATGTTAACTGATGAAGGGCCAAACTTAGAATGATTAATGGCGCCAATTTCGGAACGTCCTTGACACTGCGCATGCGCAGTAGGGGCGAAGTGTGGAGGGCCTTTCAGGACATGTTTTCTTTAGTTTTAGATGCAAATTTTGGGGATTGGGGGGCAAAATTTGTGTTTGGCCCTATATTTTAAGAGTTAGCACCAGCTATGTCTGGGTCATTGGTACAGTATAAAAATATGATCACTTTCCTGCATCTAGAGATGAACTGAGCATTTATTCTATCATATCTTGTTTGACAGAGGTCATTAGCTGTGTCAAACAAGATATAGTAAATAGATTAAATGCCTCTATTGGATGTTCTGGGGCCAAATAAACATGGGGAATTCAGTGACTGTCATGGTAATTTCTCGACATTCTTTTATTCAATTAACAGGAATTTACTTTTTAACCTATTTGCAATTAACAGGTCAAATTTGTAATAAATAAATGGTTTGGTGTTTAGAAGTTCTATTCAATTGACAGGGTTATTTGTTTAAAAGATATCCAATTAAATGGGCTCCACTGTATCATGTTTCATTCATCTCTATTTTCAGGTCAAGAAAGAGTTGCACTCACAAAAATACGAAGAGCATGTTCCTAAAATCTTGATCTTACTATTCATTCAAGTCTTAGTCATGCATGCACATCCTCAGAGCAATAATCATACCAAGTTTACCTCCATTATCAGGTGAGGGAGGAACTGCATTAACAAGCTTAATACAAGTCAGATACAAGCCAGAAAATAAGCAGACTGACATCTGCAAAATGAGGTCTCCAGAGGGTGAATTTAGTGATGCTACCCTGCACAGCAGGGTAGCATCACTAAATTTACCCTCTGTGAACCTCAATCTGAATCACGGTCTCAAAACTAAACAGAAAGAGGTACTCAGAGGATAAATTGGCCCACTATATGGGATAGCATCATCAAATTTACCCACTGGGGACCTCATTCTGCAAATTTTAGACTGCTTATTTTCAGGCCTGGTCAGATATCACCTTCCAATGTTCATGTGATATTCTGGACCTGCACATCAATTGGGGAAAAGAAACATCAATGTTTTAATTACCTTCAATCTAAGGTGAAAGAGAGGCTGTGCAAAGGGATGACACAGCTAGCTGGCTTTGAGTGTCGTTTGGGCTCTTGCCTTTTTCTGGAGGGTTTGGATAGTAAGTGGACATCTATACTCTTTCATGATGTAACAAACTGTGCTGTGATTAAGATACAATCACTGTTAAAAGACTTTCCATTTTTTGCAATGTTCAAATGAGTGCTTGTTTTTAATCTCAAAGTATCAACTTTTAATCTTATCAGGATTTTCAGCTTTACATGAGAGTCCTGCCAAATTTAAATCAGCTGGTCTCTGGAAGGGGATGAATAGCATTAACCCTTTACCTAATGGATCATTCATTCACATCTGCCCACATAATTTTCAAATTAAACAAATATTTTTCAACACATTTCAACAAAATCATATCATGTGATCACTCATTGGAATGAGTTTGTTACAATGAAGGGGGGGGGGGGGGGGGGGAAGGTCACATGATATTGAAAACAAATTGGGAAAAAAATAATTAAAATAACAAATTTTGATATCATGCATATTGTGAAAAGGGTTAACCCTTTACCTAACGTAACAGCCAAAACAGGCCAGTACTATTCTCAACTAAAGGGGGTATCAGTACCCCGTGGCTCACCAACAGGTGGCCAATGCAAAGGGGTGGCTGGAGTAAAAAAAAAAAGTTCAAAACTTGCACACAAAAGTCCAAAATTAAAGAAAATAAGCAGTTAAAGGGTTAAATAATATAATAATAACCCCTAAGAAGCATGCTAACATAAAATAGGAACCATGGCAATATCCTACAAGGTAAGTCTCCACTTTGAAAAAAAGAAAGACAAACCTCAAAACCTGCACATAATAGTAAAAAAAAGTATCACATTTGTTTCAAAGGGTTAAAATTTAGAAAAATACCCTGAAAATATTACAATAACCAGCGTGGCAATATGCCAGTGAGATAAAACTCCACTTAAAAAAAATATCAAAACCTGCACACAAAAGTACAAAACCTGCACACAAAAGTCCAAAATTAAAGTAAATAAGCAGCTAAAGGGTTAAATAATATAAAAATAGCCCAAGAAGCATCCTAACATAAAATAGGAACCATGGCAATATGCTACAAGGTAAGTCACCACTTGCAAGAAAAGAAAGACAAACCTCAAAACCTGCACATAAAAGTAAAAAAAAGTATCACGTTTGTTTCAAGGGGTTAAAATTGAGAAAAATACCCTGTCACAGTAACCACAATGGCAATATGCCAGTAAGGTGAAAGTCTACTTGAAAAATATCCACTTGGAAAAAAAGAAAGACAAACTTCAAAACCTGCACATAAAAGTATCACATTTGTTTCAAAGGGTTAAAATTTAGAAAAATACCCTGAAAATGTTACAGTAACCACCATGGCAATATGCCAGAGAGGTAAAACTCCACTTAAAAAAAAATATCAAAAACTGCACACAAAAGTACAAAACCTGCACACAAAAGTCCAAAATTAAAGTAAATAAGCAGCTAAAGGGTTAAATAATATAATAATAGCCCCAAGAAGCATCCTAACATAAAATAGGAACCTTGGAAATATGCTACAAGGTATGTCACCACTTGGAAGAAAAGAAAGACAAACCTCAAAACCTGCACATAAAAGTAAAAAAACATCAAAACCTGCACACAAACGTCAAAATAAGTCCAAAATTTGATTCAATTAAGATGAAATACCCTGGAAAAGAGTTAAATGTTATCGTGAACCCCCACAGCAATATGCAAAGAAGAAAAACATTTTTTTAAAAGCACAAAAAAACAAACCTGTAAACAAAAGAAGTCCTAAATTGAAATAATTAAGCAGGAAAAGGGTTAAAGAATACAACGTAGCCATGAGATGCATGTTTACATACAATAGAAAGCATATACTACAAGGTAAATCTACACTTGGAAGAAAGGAAAAAAAATACATGAAAACCTGCACGCAAACGTCCAAATAAGTCTAAAAATCTATTCAAAGGGTTAAAATTTTTTAAAAAATGCACTGGAAAGATATCAATGTTATAATGCAGTGAAGTCAACCTCACTTGAAATTGTTTTTTTTTATCACAACCTGTACATAAAAGTAAGAAGCTGTAAGCCTAAGTCCAAAAGCTGTACATAAAAGTCCAAAATTGAAGTAATTCAGCAGGAAAAGGGTTAAATAATACAAACATAGCCCTAAGATGCATGTATACATACAATAGAAAGCATGGACATATGCTGCAAGGTAAATCTCCACTTGGAAGAAAGGAAAAAAAACCCATCAAAACCTGCACGCAAACATCAAAATAAGTCTAAAATTTGATTCAAAGGGTTAAAATGAAGACAAAATACCCTGGAAAAGAGTTCAATGTTATAGTGAACCACCATAGCAATATGCAGAAACTCTACACTTGGAAGAAAGGGAAAAAAAACCCCATGAAAACCTGCACGCAAACGTCAAAATAAGTCTAAAAATCTGTTGAAGGGGTTAAAAAATTTTTAAAAATGCACTGGAAAGATATCAATGTTATAATAACCACCACTGCAATATGCAGTGAGGTCAACCTCACATGAAATTGTTTTTTTTTATCACAACCTGTACATAAAAGTAAGAAGCTGTAAGTCTAAGTCCAAAAGCTGTACATAAAAGTCCAAAATTGAAGTAATTCAGCAGGAAAAGGGTTAAATAATACAAACATAGCCCTAAGATGCATGTATACCTACAATAGAAAGCATGGACATATGCTGCAAGGTAAATCTCAACTTGAAAGAAAGGGGGAAAAAAAAACATCAAAACCTGCACGCAAACATCAAAATAAGTCTAAAATTTGATTCAAAGGGTTAAAATTACGACAAAATACCCTGGAATAGAGTTAAATGTTATAGTGAACCACTATAGCAATATGCTGAAACTAAAAAAAAATTTGAAAAGCCAAAAAATCAAAACCTGTACACAAAAGTTCAAAATATTTGAGAGCGGACGCCGACGCCGACTTGAGGGCTATGCCATAGGCTCACACAACTAACGTTGGTGAGCCAAAAATCGGCAATTAATTTTCATTATTTTTTCATTTTTTGTCTCTGAAACATAGGTTATGACCCCTTCCAATGAGGGTCATAACTTATGTGTGTGAGACAAAAATGAAAATAATAGTTATTCAAGAATATTTTTTGCAAGTGTCGTCTGCTTTTCATGTTAGGTAAAGGGTTAATAAGCTCAATAACAGACCCATAACCTCCTGCACACTGATATAGAAAAATAAAAAATTCAACCTTCAAATTTTCTCACAAGGCAAAAGGGAATTCAAACAATACAATCTTGTTTGACAGTGCTCAGTTACTGAATTTTTTAAATATGGGCAGTTTGAAAAAATTTTTTTCTTATTTTGCAGTCAGTGTACAGAGGGTTAACTTGGAATAACAAACATCTAGGGTTTTTGACATCTTGTTCTTCAGATTTCACTGGTTATATCAGTAAGACTACGATACCTTCCATGACCATGATTCTGGAAATAAAGCTCCCAAAAAATTTAATTATAGCTTAACATGCAGATCAAGCATTATAACTCAATGATGTTAACCCTTTGCACAACACAGATGATATCAAAATTTATTATTTTAAATATTTTTTCAAATGTTTCAAAAAATTTCAATAAAACCTTATCATGTGACCCATTCAATGGAACATGCTCAGTAAGCTCGTTCCAATGAGAGGATCACATGGTACGGTTTTTGTTCAAAATTTTTGAAAAGGAATTTTTTTCAACTGCTGAATTTCTATATTATTGGGGTTGGTGCAGGTGATTTGTTAGGTAAATGGCAGACCTGGCATTCTAAAAAAAATCTCTGACAGCTAAAAATCTACTAACCTAGGGTTTTTTTTGGGCCCAACTCAGCAAGACAATATTTGCGACACCCCAACAACTTGACCAGTACCTGGCCTTGAGGTCAGGTACTGGAGAAGCTGTAGGGGGTTTCACAGAGACTAAGGCCCAGTCCTGAGGTTTTATTTTTTGGCATCCGTACATTTCACAACACACTATTTTGGGAACCTCAACCAGGACAGTTTTCTGTGATGAAGATGCACCCGACATTAAGCACAACACACAATTTAACACTTTCTATCACAAGCCTCCTATAGATTAGACATCTGACTGTAGTTGTCAATCCATTGGTGGAGTGACACCATTATGCTCAGATGGCTGAACTATGATATGATAGCATGTTAATTTTCTAATGGTTATCTGTTTATGGAGTTAGTGTGGCAAAATCTCATGGGATAGCAAAGTGATATTTTGGTCATCTCAATTTTTATTTGGCAAGCAGTAGTCAGGCAATAAAATAGTTTGCCTGAGAATGCCAGGTCTGAAACTGTTAATAAAAATAGAACATTATTACCTGCTGCACTCCTACCATTCCTTGATACTGCATATTTGGAACTCTGGCCATGTTAGGCTGCTGAGCCATCATTGGACCTTGGACATTATTATACGCTCCCATATTTGGCTGCTGAACATACATACCACCTGGAAAGAGATACAACCTGCTAAAATTTGTTCCTTAATTCAAATAAACAGCTGAGGAATCCCAAATCTGGTGTACAAATCTGGAAAATGACTCTATGCCTTGAAAAAAAGATTAGTCATGTATTATTAAACTCATGGAAGGCTCTCAGCAAATGCTCATGGGTGATATATTAGTGTTTGTGATATCAAATTGAAAGAAAAATGGATGGTGACTTCTGAGACTATAAAAAGTAGGTCAAGACTACTTGGGGAGGGGGGGGGGGGGGGGGACTGGGACAACTAGAGCTGTCACTAATGGAGATTAATACCCACAACTATGGTTATCCAGAATGCTATTCTGAGAGTTGAGCTTTGAAATATTGAATGTGCGGTTGTTCACTTGCTAGTGGGGATGTCTGAGAAGTTTCATCAAAATCAGTTCATAAATATAGGAGATGAGCAACCAAGAATTTCATTAACAAAACAATATGAAATCGATGTTTAAGGGAAGATAACTTTGTCCAAATAGCTGCAAGTTGAAAACTTTGGAAGATTCATATGTCTACTTGCTAATCACTGTGTATAAAATGTTTCATTAAAATCAAATCATAAGAGTGGGAGGAATTGCACACACAAGAATCTTATATTGGGATCTATATTAATCTAAGTTCAAGAGAAAATAACTTGGAAAAAATCACTGTCCCATTAAAAATTGAGGAATGTGCACACATTCGCAGGTTAGTGCTCAGATTGGAGATGTTTCATCGAAATAGGTTCATTAACCTTTCGAGCACACAAATTTGAAAGTCTTGTGACATACGAAAAATAAAACAGCGCGTTGATATTTTGTGGTCATTTGTTTTATTATTTTTTGATTTTTTAAAGTTTTAACCTCAATTTCTATTTTCTCCCGAATAGTGCTCAGTGACAACCGTTGAGCCAAATGTTATCGCAGTTTAAAATACTAATATAATCCTGCTATCAAGACTTAACTGGTTGAGTGCTAGAAGCCACTATCAGGGCTTTCAAAAAATGAGGATACCCGAGCAAAAGCCAACACTTTCCTTGTTTATATTTCATATTCAGTAAAACACAAATAATATTTTGTTTATCTGTTTTATTACAAATTATTGGAGAGTGCCTGCAAGTTCTGAATAACGAATTCAGACCACAAAAAAATAATCTAGCCCTCAACGAGATAATCATTAATGTGAAAAATATTTTGTTATTTGTACTTTCCGATATTTGACGTTGCATTTTGAAAACCGTTGAAGAATCTGAATTCCCAGTGACATTTGAACGTCAGGATAATTAAAGTCTTAAAGGGTTGAAGTTGTTGCAGATCGAAAATTTAGAAATATGCATGTGATGACTTTTTAATGGTCATGTTTGAGAAATTTCATCACCATCAGTTCATAAAAGTACAAGGAATTGCACACACAAGATCTCATACAGATGGCTGTATCAAATCTTTTAAGTTCAAGGCACCTAACTTGGTCAAAAATTGTCGTAGATTGAAAGTTAAAAAATTTATAGTAATTTATATATTTTTTATACTTACCAATGACCCAGACATAGCTGGTGCTAACTCTTAAAATATAGGGCCAAACACAAATTTTGCCCCCCAATCCCCAAAATTTGCATCTAAAACTAAAGAAAACATGTCCTGAAAGGCCCTCCACACTTCGCCCCTACTGCGCATGCGCAGTGTCAAGGACGTTCCGAAATTGGCGCCATTAATCATTCTAATAACCAGTGCCTGGTAAGCGCTATGTACTCAGCGGGGAGGCAAGAGTTCCCAACTCCTGGGAGGGCCATCCCCGTCTGGGTCATTGGTAAGTATAAAAAATATATAAATTACTATAAATTTTTTAACATTTTTATACTGTACCAATGACCCAGACATAGCTGAATAGTAAAAAGGCTGGAGGGCCAAGGACATAGAGCAAAATGGAATACGCTCAATAAAATAAAATAGAGTCATCCCCTGTAGGGAAAAGAAGTAATAGGCCTTACATGCATCTTTCTTATTTTATGTTAAATTAGAAAGATACAACACCTTCCAAAATTGAGCTTCATACATCCATGTACTCTATTAGTATCCAATATAATCCTTATACTAATAATTTTTAAAGTAAGCCAATAAATAAAGTAAGTCTAGAGAATAGAGACTCTTATACTCCTAAAAGTGTCTGAGGATTGCATAATCATGTCCGTTGACATATGCAATATTCAAAAGCTATACTTTAAAAACTAAGACTTGAATGAATTTTAAAAACCTAAACTTCTCACTAAACAACCATCCCAATAACAGCTCAGAATTACTAACTCCGGAGGAGGTATCCCCTTGTTTTCATAGTAAAACAGGTGACCCAAGGGAACACCCTCCCCCCCCCCCCCCCCCTTTTTCTTGCCCTGGGTCAAATAGCCCAGAGCGAAGAGGGCAGCCGAACGGAGACACTGCCGAAACAGACAGCCTACCTAGCTATAGTAGCAACTGTTAAGTGAATGACATTCTGAGCAGTAGATAATAGACCTAACAATAGAGGCCTCCAGAAATGGACTCGATATTTCTGAGATAAAATTCATGAATGTGGATGGCTGAGCGCAATGAGCGGCCTTCAAAAATCTATAATAGCGACACTATTAATGTAAGCCCAAGAAGTAGAAGAACTCTTACTTCATGAGCCGAAATCTTAAGCACAACTGCTAAGTCAATGATATACTATAAGCAGTACCGATAGTTAATAGAATCCATTAACAATAAAATGGAGCGTAACGTCCTTCTACTAGACATCAAAGACAGAAGAAGCTTACGCCCATAGTAATAAACATAAATCTGTTTATAAATACATAAACTGTACCCGGAAAGAGTAAAGGCCTAGGCCCATACGAAGACGGAAGGACCTTAAAATAATAGGTTCCGGATAATAGGAGCCTAACTCTTATGCAACAATCCAACCTAAATAGTAACGGAAGTATTGATTCCGAAACTATGAAAGTGAAAATCATCCATCGATAGTGCATGAAACTCACTGACTCTACAGTAAAAGAGAAACCAACAGAATTACTGTCTAAAAGGTCAGAATTTGAAAACTACTGTTTCCAGAGGCTCAAATGATTACTTAGCTAAATAAGAACCGAAGTTAAAATCCGTATAGGAATTTAATCTAAAGATTCTAAGTCTATTTATCAAAAAGTTACTAACTGACTTAGATAAAGAGACAAAAGACTCAATTGTAAACTATCGTAGAGTGCATAGGTATGAGGTAACATAAACCTATAACCTAAATAATAACAGGCTGCAGTAGATCTTGTGAAACAAGTATACTAAAAAATAGCAATGAGTAGTATGGAGGGATCAACAATATGAACATAATGATCCCTACACCACGACGGAAGAGCCTCCACTTTAGCCGCATAGAATAGCGAAGAAGAGGATCTCCTATAGAAAGAAATCGCGTCCAAAGCTCGTCCAGTACAGTGCTTACAATGCAATACGGACCACACAACGGAATACATGAAGGTTGCGACCTTGCAGGTTGTGATAAAAATGACACGATTTACCCAGTGAAAAAGATCCTCACATAGAGGAAGATTTCACGTTAAAACCCACAGTAGACAAGAGAGAAAATTACTCATGATCTCTGTGAAGATAGAGATGCTATCAACAGAAATGTATTGTGGTTGTTTATCTTAGCAATACCTGCTGAAACAACAGCGCCGGAGGATACGCGTATCCTATCATTCCGTCCTATAGATCAATAGAGCGTTAAGAATATTAGCTCAGAGATCTGGACAAGCCAACACATACGTCTGCAATTGATTAGCAAGCTGTGTCATAAATAAATCATCATTGGGCGCTCCCATAGATAGCAAATCTGATTGAATACTTGTTTGTTGAGAGTCCATTCTGACAGCAACAAGCGACCCGTAAGAGAACGGGAGTCCGATAAAACAATCAGACGACCCGGAATATGACGGACCAAAACTGAACTTGGTGTACTATAACCAACAGACGGATTCTTTCCATTAAATTGAATAACGGAAACGAAAGAGTGCCTCCCTGGTTCCGGAGATACGCCACTACTGTCGAATTAAAGGACAGGAATTTGGGCATGCGTTTCTGAATAATGTTCATGCAATGACATAAAGCAAGCCTAAAAAACATTATTCCGCGGAAGAAAACTGATTGCTAAAAGACTGCGGAACCCAAAGATCCTGGCACTTCGAATCCGTAGGGATCAGTATTATATCCCAATCTGTATGACTGGCAACCGTCATAACAGCCACACTCGGGTCCGGCAACTGCGGCGGCACTCTCTGAGTCAACCACCTAATGTTTGCCCCAGTCTGAATCTCTTGTAACACTAGATAGACAAGAGAACGTGTAAATCGAGCAATTCATGGATTGCCGAAAAGTTGCCGTCGAAGAGAAGCTCCTCCGAGAACGAAGCGACTCTGAGAGAGTTCTTAACCTTACTATCCACGCGAGTGGATGTAGCTAGGGCTGCGTCACGTCTAACTAACTCCAATCAGCCACTGAAGGGCGGAGTTATACGTGAACAAACTACTGCCCTCAAAAGAAATTACATTGACAATAATATCCCGTAAATCTTTTCTTGAAGACATAATGATAACGCCTCAGTAAGGCGGATTACGTATAATAAAGCGTCTAAGTTAAGTCTACTATACATAATGTCGTTCCCAACATTCAAAATGGAAAAGACATAAACGGCGAAAAAGAATATATGCAGTTTTTAATCACACCGTCTAGACACATATGAACTCTCGGTATGCCCTGCTCTGCCAAAATAAACTATTTGTATAAATGATAAAATGGCAGAAATGAGCAACGCGGACAAGAAACTAAACTATTATGCTTAGTAGCAGGCTTGTATATATATATATATATAGCGTCGAAAAATAAAACACATGTTGTAATGACAATATTGGACTACGTCGGTAAGTCAGGGACAATGTCCCCGAACCGATCGAAAAATCCGAGTCCAATGACGCTATAAGTCTCTTATCCAAGATCGCAGCAATGAAGTCCGAAATAATAATCACTGGAAGATAAAGCCAAAAGATATGAAAGGCATCTTCCGATACTACTAAAGGGAAAACTCGAAATCTTTCGAATCCCTTTCGCCATCCTGTCGGACCTTATAAAGCGTTCGGTCGTCCGTACCTGATGCAACCGCGGACCGCACCGACCCAGCGCCGTCGGATAATTCCTGATTCGACCGAGAAACTGTCAATTGCTGGGATGCTGCGAAACAACTGTGCTAACTCGGATAGCACGTCCGTCACTGAGGCCTGAGGAGAAGCGGTCTTACGATGCATTGCCGCTGGAAGCTCCGTGATCGCTAGCCCGTGCATACTACCAATATGCGAGCGAACGGAGTGTATAGGCCTCGTGTCCCTTGGCTACCGGATGGCGTGACCTATTCGCCGTGGAATCACTGAATGCCGAAACTGATCGGATACTCGAGGTCACGTAGCCAATGTGCGGTCGTGTGCCCTGGTGTGAGGATGAGGAAGCATTAAAGACAGTCTCTCGGACTGTCAATATAACGGAGCGTCCCGACCAACGGACATATGCTCCGAATGTAAAATATCTGAACCACAACATGCGGTCCCCTATGTTGTTGGGCGAGAGAGGGACCTCTCTCGCTCACAGCCCGGATGGACCTGGACCAGCCAGGAACCGGACTAACAGGCTTCCTCCGATCTGTCCTCAATCTGCCGTCACTGGGTGAGTACTAAAGTAATTAAAGTGCTCGCATCACCCAAATCTCCTTCCTAGACCGCAACGGACGAACCCGGCAGCCGAACCATTCGATGAATGTACGCTACACCGGGTGAGCTAGCGAATGTCACTCCGTAGGCGATAGACATATTCCATGAGCACTTATTGCCGCTAACTCTTCATTAACTATGACGACAGAGGCACACTTTTGAAAGACATCTCCATAACTCTTCGAACAAGAAACCAGAAATGCTTGGTTAGCAAGCATAAAATAATAATATATATAGCGTCGTTCAATAATTCAAAAGTTTGTGTGACATTATTGGACTATGTCGGAACTGAGGGACGATGTCCCTGAACCGAACCAAAAATTTCTAAGTCCACCGACGCTATCAGTTTCTTATCCGGCATCGCAGCATTCTGGTCCGACGAAAGAAGCTGGAGAAGACCAAGTCAGATGACATACACAACAGCATATGTTGTTCCGAAAGGGAAAGCTCGAAATCCTCCGAATCCCTTTCGGTATCCCGTCGGACCGGATGAAACTTTCGGACGTCCGTACCCGCTTCCGCGGAGCGTCCCGACCCAGCATCGTCGGATAAAATATATGCGACAGATTCAGTTGATGCTGGGATGCTGCGATAAACTGTGCTATTAAGGAAAGCACGTCCGTTCCCGAGGCCTGTGCAGTAGCGGTCTTACGATGCATTGCCGCCGGAAGCTCCGTGTACGTTGACTCCCGCACACTTCCTATGCGAACGTCCGGAGTCTGCAGGCCTCGTGTCCCTGGCTACCGGATGGTGTGACCTGGTCGCCGAAGAATCCTTGATCGGCGAAGCTGGTAATATATCGGCAGTCACGCAGCCAAGGTGCGGTCGTGTGCGCTGACGAGAAGAGGAAGCCTTAGCAGTCTCAGCGGACTGCCTATACAACGGAGCGTCCCGAGCGACGGACGTATGCTCCGCTTACGACACATTTTGTACCACAACATCTGGGGCCAGATGTTGTTGAACGAGAGAGGGGCCTCCCTCGCTTGCCGTCCGGATGGACCGGAACGAGCTATGAACCGGACTAAAAGGCTTCCTGCGTTCTCCCTCCGATCCGCCGTCACTGGGTGTGCATTAGGTTAGTTTATAGTGCTCGCATCACCCCAAAATTCCTTCTAGACCGCAACGGACGAACCCGGCTGCCGAACCATTCGGTGAATGGACGCTACACCGGGCGAGCTAGCGGACGTCAAAGGCCGTCGAACCTACTAGGGTCCTCTTAGGCAATTGGCGTATTTACATGAGCACTTTTCCGCTAGCCCTTCATTAATTGTGACGACGGAGGCACACTGTTGGAAGACATCACAGATACATCACCCTAATCTTGATCGTCTGAAATAGAAATTGATAAAGTAGAGTGACCCTGCGGGGAAAGGACCGGAGTGTCCAAATCCCCAACAACATACCGTGACATACGCTTCCCATATTGTCATCGAAATCATACGATACAGAACAGGAGTTAATGCGAGTACACTGACCACATATAGAATGATAATAAAGTCAGAGGAAGACTTCCTCTTAAAACAATTGATCAATATCCTTTCAATGTGAAAAGAAAACAAGTCCTGGTACTCGCACTAACCCCTGGCAATCAAAATACATAATAATAATATGATCCATTGATATAGAAAAAATAATTGAAATCAAAATATTTTGAAAAAATATTTTTTTTCAGAACAGCCCAAGTTTCTGAAAAGTAACGTTGAGCCCCAATGGATCCCAAGCCTAAGTGTGGACAAAAATTTTAAAAATATTTTAAACAATTTATTCAACACTTACGAACAATAATAATGTATCTAGTTATGATTAAAATAACATCAAGATATTATTTTAGAAATCCCCCCCTCACACAGAGGGCTGTTGAAAATGTAAACAATGAGTGTAAAAACACTAAAATAAGACTCCAGGCACCCAGGCCCGAAATCAGTTACCAAAATACACTATCTGATGCAAAACAGAGACTTCCAGGGAAGAAACTGCAGAACATCAGATGGTAGATGCAGAACACAACGCCTAACCACCCCTAGGTGAAGACGTAAACATGGGGAAAGAACAGAATTCATTCTGTTATTCAGCTAAAACTCCCAAGAAAATTTAGTAATAATAATTACAAAAACTATGCCAAAAGCATGGGAGAATAGCAAGGGGGAACTTAAAGGACAGGGAGAGAGGAAAACACTTAAAAAAACAGTGTAACTAAATAATCAGAATGACAACAAAATGGCTGCTGCCTTGAAAATAGGTAACTTAACATAATTTCATTAAAAAATTTTAAGTTACAGCCCTGATAATATTCTGTCACACATTCTTTTCCTCTCCTCCTTTTCTATCCTCCTCAGAATCACCATTTCACTAATATTTATGTGTCTGGCATCATTTAAACTGAGATTTATAAGCACAAAGATCAGTCAGATGTTAACTGATGAAGGGCCAAACTTAGAATGATTAATGGCGCCAATTTCGGAACGTCCTTGACACTGCGCATGCGCAGTAGGGGCGAAGTGTGGAGGGCCTTTCAGGACATGTTTTCTTTAGTTTTAGATGCAAATTTTGGGGATTGGGGGGCAAAATTTGTGTTTGGCCCTATATTTTAAGAGTTAGCACCAGCTATGTCTGGGTCATTGGTACAGTATAAAAATATTGGGAAATATGAGCATGTTCACTTGTTAGAGGTCATGTTTGAGAAGTTTCAATGAAATCAGTTCATGAATGTAGAAACTGAGAATTTAATATGGATGGGTGTATGGACAGATATATGTTATGACATGTGGATGTTCAATCATAAGGACATACAGGGTGATAACTACATGAGATGAGCCGAAATACACTACTGCTGAAGTAAGGCTATATACTCAGTTTTAAAGAAACTGTATCAACAAAGAAGCCTGAAGTTTGGGTCAATATATTAATTGGTAGAGTGCTGGAAGTCCTTATTTGGGCTTTATTCTGAAATACAGGCACTGCCACTTGAGGCTTCATATTCTGTGAATGTGCTTCATATTATCTTTAAAGTGAAATTATTTAGTCTGTACAGACTTGCTTTGTTACAATTGATGAGAGAGTGCCCAGAGGCCCAGAGGCACTCTCCAATCAATTGTAACAAAGCAAGTCTGTACATTTGTATGCCTGTTAACAGGTAGAGTGCTAAATTATTTTCGATCATTAAAAATTTTTCACATGTTCTTGCCAAAATCATTGATTAGACTACGCACACAATATCAAAAGGTTATTTTAATATTTTTTTTTTCATTACTTTCAAAAAATTTCAACAAAACGTTATCAAGTGACACCATATTGCAATGAGCTCAATGATTTTGGCAAGAACATATGATCAAAAATAATTTAGCACTCTACCTATTAACAGGCATACAAATGCCTGTATGATAGACATAATGGTGATCCTTTGCAAGTTCCAGTCTTAACAACTAAAATAGGTTTTTCTTTGAAACCACAGGGCTACTGGGGTCCTCTTTCGAACAGCAATCTGTCCAAAAGTGACTAAAAACACTTGTTCTGTAAGGAAACCCTTTCAATGCTTGAGGGAGTTATGAGCTGAAACATATTTTTCAATGTTTAATGTAATTTTCTATGCAGGAAAGAGAGCCTTAGAAACAAAATTTGATTTTGCATACCAACCTGGAACACCAAACTGCTGCTGTTGTGCATTTGACCCATACAGAGCCATAATTGAGTCTTTTGTAGTCTGTTTCTGCTCTGAACTTGAACTGTCAGAAAAAAGATTTTCTTCACCATTTACAATCTATACAGAAAACAAAAATATAGACGAAATCAATAAAATAAATTGGGCATAGGAACAAAGGCTGAAAAAAATTTATCAGGGAAGATGTATATTTAAAATCCACCCCTTCATCAGCATATGCTGTTTTTTTTAAATTCTGACGATCACAGACAAAATGGAAAAAGGGTACCATAACTATGCAACCCAAGAAAGTTTGCCAACATAAACCAACATAACCATACACACATAGAAGTACACACAAAATACTGAAATATATTACATTATGAAGGTTTGATCATGAACAAAACATTTGATCATGAACAAACCAACATATGGATGGATGGACAGACAAACCAAAAGCAGTATTTCTTGAGCATCTAACCTCTCAGTCAAGACTAAAAATTTGAAACTTATAAAGAAATCATATTTCATTTCTATGTTTTAAATTGAAAAAGAAAGTGTGGGTTCTCAAATTGTCACTTTCAAGAATAAAAAGGCTCCACAAAGTAAATCATCTGTTTCTCAGACCATTTTTTGTAAAATTGCATAGAGGCGGGCTGTTTTTTATTTTTGTAATTATTTCTTTGTCGTCAAAAGTCCATATGCTTGGTTTGTTTTATGTTTTAAACCTCATAATCTACAGAATAGCATGGGTGGTGGTGTATTTCATCCCTTGAGTGCAAGAAGGCTTTACAATGCTAAAGCATTGCAAAGCCTTGTTGCACTCAAGGGACAAATTTATCAGTTTTATTAACTTGGGTAAAATATCAGACATAAACCTTTAATTTTCAATTTTTAAAGTTGGCATTGATAATAAAAAGAGAGCATGTGGCAGCCAAAATGACCGTGTGGGAGTGCCTGAGAAACAGATTCTTAACTTTCTTAAGCCTAATGAGAGAAGTTTTTCCCCAGGGGCTGTTAGTTTTCCATATATATACATGATATAAACATTAAATACAGAAGAATATAAATAAAAGGCCATCCAAGTAAATGCTAGAATTAACCTTTTACACTACGCACACTATATCAAAAGGTTATTTTAATATTTTTTTTTTATTTCTTTCAAACAATTTCAACAAAACGATATCAAGTGACACCATATTGCAATGAGCTCAATGATTTTGGAATAAAATTAGAAGACACTACAAGGCAATAAAATGTCCAGTGAGGGGGTTCATTTTCATAGTCTGGGAATCCAAACATTCTTTTAGCCTAATTTATGAATGAAACATTTTACAAGGCCTGATTTGTACTGAAGGCAATATCATTATAAAATTTACTACATTTTCTGATGATAAGTAAACCATCAATGTGTCTTGTGGCTCATTTATTCCACCTTGTTCTCTAATGGCGGTGTCATTTGAGCTAGAGATGGGCAATATACCGAAAAACTGAACCGATACTGAAATTATGGGGATACTGAAAAAACAAACCAAACCAATCATTAAATACCGAAGCCATCGATATTTTCAAAGTTTCCTGCATTTGCTATTTAGAAGTCCCTCTTGAGGCTTGACAACAGTTGAAAGGATCATTTTCATGAAAGAATTGATTGATTTTATTTTCAGTTTTGTTAACGCTCAATGGACTGGGCAGCTGTCAAGAATTCCCTCTAGACTACAACCTGTACATGTCCAACTGCTTAGCAGTAATTTCTAGTCAAGTCTTGGCCACCTGTGTTTTGTCTATTGTCAGCAGGACCTTCTAAAGATAGCATGGTCAGGGCACATGCTCTGAGATCGAAAAAGCCTGAAATAGGTCTTTAAACATTAAGGTGCATTTTGAACAAGTAACAAAATTTCTGTAGATATGATTTGTGGTTGAAAAAGAATGCCACTGTTGAGCTCATTGGCAGTGTCATTTATATTAGCAAATCTCAGTCAAGTCAAATACCGAATACCAAACCGATATCAAGTATCCCCCCCCCCCCCCCCAACCTTAAATATATCAAAACTGATACCGAACTTGAAATACCAATTAATTAATTAATTAATTAATTAGAGAATTAGGTTTGTTATGCTAGGCCTAAAACATACAAACTACTTTAAGAAAATTGAATGCAGTAGACCTGATATTCACCTCTTCTCACTGAAGTTTGAAAAATCATCCAATTCTGTAAGTGTGATGAAAAGAACTTGCATGAAGTTGGATTAATTTCTTATAAGATTCAGTTCCTTAATGATAAACATTGTGACTGAGGGGAATGTTCACAAGATACTATGCATTTCAGAAATAATTTTATATTTATTTTAGAGACAGACTTTTTTTCCGAACGTCAAAGCCACTTGTGTTCAGCAGGCCTGGCATTTTAAGGACAGCGATTTATTCGCTCGCCTACTGCTCGCCTTAAAAAAATTAGTGAGGGCAAAAACTAGCCCTCCTGGCCATAGAAAATAATGATTACCATAACCGCCTATTCCTAAAACCCACATCTTTTAAGATCTCTGCCATGGCCCGGAGGTGTGGGAGGGGCAGTGTAGCCATCTCACAGAGACTACCTTGTTAGCAGCACCAAATAAAATGTACAAAGCCCACTTGCCAGAATCCATTTTGCAATTTTAGCTTTTGTAAGCCTGAGGAGAGCTAATCATTTGCCTAGGCCATGCGAGGGGAGCCAGTTTTAGCCCTCCTGCATTTTTAAGAATACAGGCCTGGTTCAGAAAATTTATTTTATTACTGAAAACCCGACTGGCAAGGAAAATGCAAAGGAATTGACGGTTCAAAGCATCAATATCCCCGTTATTATTAGAGTACATCTTATAAAAGCAATGTTGATATTTATATGAATGTTACAAGCTGGGAATACCTTTTGATTTTCTGTTTGAACATCTGATTGCCCTCCTCCAAAGATATCAGTCAAATCTTTGTTACTACCTGATGCTTCTACTGATGCTCCAGTACAAGGAGGATTATCTGAAATGTATACATACAGCAGTTTGATTTTACCTTTCAAGCTTGTCATTTTTAACCCTTTACACAATGCAGGTGATATCCAAATTTATCATTTTAAATATCAATTTGTCAAAATTATTGAATAATTTCAACAAATCTATATCACATGAAAAGCTTGTTTCAATGAGGGGTCACATGATACAATGGCGGATACAGAGGGGGGGGGGGGGGGGGGGGGGGCGGTCCCCCCCCCCCCCCCCCCCTTTAGCTCGTGTTTGTCTCCCATGTAGGGCGTAGCCAGGATTTTCATTTGGGGACAATACATGAATTGAAGTAAAAACATACAACGACATTTATTTCCTCCATCACCATTCGCTATGGAAAACAAATATACCGTTGAAATTATGCAAAATGTTAAAAAATTTATAGTAATTTATATATTTTTTATACTTACCAATGACCCAGACTTAGCTGGTGCTAACTCCACAAAAACCAGGGCCAAACACAAATTTTGCCCCCCAATCCCCAAAATTTGCATCCAAAACAAAAAGAAATCATGTCCTAAAGGACCTCCATAGTACGACTCTACTGCGCATGCGCAGTGACGCAGTCGTCCCGAAATTGGCGCCAAATATCATTCTTACTGGCAGTGCCTGGTCAGCGCTATGTACTCAGCGGGGAGGCAAGAGTTCCCAACTCAGGGAGGGCCATCCCCGTCTGGGTCATTGGTAAGTATAAAAAATATATAAATTACTATAAATTTTTTAACATTTTTATACTGTACCAATGACCCAGACTTAGCTGAATAGTAAACAGGCTGGAGGGCCTAGGACATAGAGGAAAATCCAATAAGCTCAATTATAAAATAAAGAGGTAACCCCTTAAGGAGAAAAGGAGTATTAGGCTTTACATGTATCTTTCTTATTTAATATTTAAATTAGAAAGATACACTACCCTTAATAATTGAGCACAATAACATTCATGTTCTCTATTAACATCCAGTATAACCTTTATACTAATTATCTTTAAAGCAAGCCAATAAATAAAGTAGTCCAGAGAATTGAGACTCTTTATAATCATTTAAAAGTGTCCGAGTATTGTATATTAAAGCCCGTTTGACACTTGACATATACAAATGCTTCACACCGAGCTACACTTTAAAAATAAGACATGAATGAAATTAAACATTAATATTACACTTTAAAACCATCCCGGAAGCGACTCAGAAATACTGTCTTGGAGGAGGCATTCCCTTGCTTTTCACTATAAAGCAGGTGACCTAAGGGAACACCCGCCCCCCCCTTCCCCTTGCCCTGGGTCAAATAGCCCAGAGCGAAGAGGGCAGCCGGACGGAGTCACTGCCGGAACAGAAAGCCTGCATAACTATAGTTGCAACTGTTTAGTGGACGACATTCTGAGCAACAGATAACGGACCTAAACAATGCAGGTCTCCAGAAATGGACTCAATATTTCTGAGATAAAAATTAGTAAATGTGGATGGCTGAGACCAATAAGCAGCCTTCATTAAATCTGTAATAGCAACACTATTAGCATAAGCCCAGGAAGTAGAAAGAGCTCTTACTTCATGAGCAGAAATCTTAAGCACAGACTGCTGAGAAGAAGATAAATCTTCATACGCAGTACGGATAGTTAACTGAATCCATCTAGCAATAGAATGGACTGAAATGTCCTTTCTATTAGGCATCAAAGACAGAAAGAAACGTTTCCGTCCCTTTCTGATGAACTGAGATCTCTGTTTATAGATACGTAGTGCTCTAACAGGACAGAGTAAAGGCCTACGCCCGTCTGAAGACGGAAGAGCCTTAATAACAATAGGTTCCGGATATTTATTAGGAGCCTGATTCTTAGCTAAAAAACCGACATTAGTAGTGAAGGTGATAGTGTTCCCAACACTACGATAATGAGAATCATCCACCGATAGTGCATGAAGCTCACTGACTCTTCTGGCAGAAGAGAAAGCTAAGAGAAAAGCTGTCTTATAAGATAAGAATTTGAAATCTACTGTCCCAAGAGGTTCAAATGGCTTTTCCTTCAATTTAAGGAGAACCCAAGCTAAATTCCACTTAGGAATTAATCTAAGAGTTCTGGGTCTATTTATCGAAAAGTTTCTAACCAATTTCGATAAAGAGACATTAGATCCAATTTGTAAACTATCATGATGTGCATAGGTATCAGATAACATAGATCTATAACCCTTTATAGTAACAGGTTGCAGTTTGATTTCGTCAAACAAGTATACTAGAAAGTTAGCAAAGTCTGGTATAGAGGGATCAAATATATCAACAGAATGATCCCTACACCAACGACGGAAAACCTTCCACTTAGCCGCATAGTTTAGCGAAGAGGAGGTCCTCCTACAGTTAGAAATCGCGTCCACTGCTCGTCCTGTAAAGTGCTTGCCATGCAAGAAGGACCGCACAACGGAAAAACGTGAAGGTTGAGACCTTGCGGGTTGTGATGTAGTTGGCGCGATTTCCCCTGCCAAAGAAGATCCTCTCGTGGAGGGAGCTTCCGCGGTAGGTCCCACAACAGACACCTGAGTAGATTTATCCACGGTCTCTGTGGCGACAGAGATGCTACCAACAGAATCTTGCATTGAGATTGTTTTATCTTTAGCAATACTTGTTGAATTAACGGCGCTGGAGGATACGCATATCCTATCATTCCGTCCCAAGGGATCGATAGAGCGTCTACTGCAAATGCTCTTGGATCCGGACACGGGGACACATATGTCTGCAACTGATTGTTGAGATGTGTCGCAAATAAGTCTATCATTGGCCGTTCCCATTGGTAGCAAATCTGATTGAATACTTGTTTGTTGAGAGTCCACTCCGACGGCAACAAGCGACCCTTTCGTGAAAGGGAGTCTGCTAGCACATTCAGACGACCCGGTATGTGACGGACCGAAAGAAGAACGTGATGTTCCAACGCAAACAGAAGGATTCTTTCCGTTAGATTGAACAACGGAACTGAATGAGTGCCTCCCTGATTCCGTATATACGCCACTACTGTCGTATTGTCGGATAGGATTTGGACATGAGCATCGTGAATAATGTCCATCCAGTGACGTAACGCAAGCCAAATTGACATCATTTCCTTGATGTTTATGTGCTTGCACAGGAATTGCGGATCCCAAAGACCCTGGCATCTCGAATCCGTTGGGATTAATGATGCACCCCAACCTGTTTGACTGGCATCCGTCATAATGGTAAAACTCGGATCCGGCAACTGCAGCGGAACTCCTTGAGTTAACCACTGAATGTTTGCCCAAGTCTGAATCTCTTGTTTCACTTGATCTGACAAGAGAACGTCTACATCGAGCGAATGAATTTTCACACTCCAATTCTGAGTCAGGAAAATTTGAAGAGGCCGTGTGCGTAGCCGTCCCATCGGAATGAGATCCGCGGCGGCTCCGCACAGACCTATCAGTCTCATAAATTCTCTCGCTGTGACTTTGTCTGTATTTAGACAATAGCGAGCGTAACAACTGACTAATTTCGCTCTGGTTAACGGCAGACGAACGAGATTGTTGTGCGTCTCGAAGCTCATTCCCAGATGAGTGAATGACTTGGACGGCACCAGATCCGACTTCTCCTCGTTTACTATGAAACCGAGACGTCGGAGCAATAGAAGAAGATTCTGAACATCGTTCTGAAGCGTTAACTCGTTGCCGTACCTCTGAAGAATGTCGTCCAGGTAGGCCGACGTTACCGCAGACGAATGAGCTCGGAAGTAGATCATTACCGAGTTCATTACCCGAGTGAAAGCCCAGGGTGCTAGATTCAATCCGAAGCACATGGCCCGGAACTGATACACCACTCCTAGGACTGCGAAGCGTAGATACTTTCGGAATGTCGGATGTACCATGACGTGAAAGTACGCATCTTTGAGATCTATGCTCGTTGCATAATCGTTCACCCGAATACTCGCTCTGACCGATCGAATCGTCTCCATATAAAACTTCGGAGCGACGATCAGCTTGTTTATCCAGCTCAAATCTATGACTGGACGGAACGAGCCGTCTGGTTTCGGAACCAGAAACAGATGGCTGTAGAATCCCAGCGATTCCTGGTTTTCTACGACCTCTACCGCGTTCTTCATTAAAAGAGACTGCACCTCTGATAGCAGAGCGTCTCTTTTCTGAGGGTTTGACGGAAGATGAGTCCACTTTGGACTTCGAGTTAATGGAGGCTTTCGTTTGAAGGATATCTTTAGACCTTCCGAAGTCACTCCTCTCACCCACGGGTCGTCCGTAATCGACGCCCACTCTTGAGAAAAACTCGACAACCTTCCGCCAACCGGAACGCGATAGAGGTTTGAGCCATCACCTCCTGGATCTGCGAGGCCTGCGGTAGGAGAAACCACGTCTTCCACGACCCGCACCTCGCCTCGTCGACCTCGGGGCGTCCGACCGATTGTCCCGGCCTGAAGGACGTCCCGAACGAGAGTCGCTATCCTGACGGTCTCTCGAATAAGAGCTAGAGGACGCACCGGAACCTCTATAGGAACCTCTCTTGGGCGGATAAGACCCAGAAGTGCCCGCCTTATTCGTGTCTGCTGTATCCGACCTTTTAGGAGCGGATCTAAACAACAGAGAATCACTAGCTTTCTTTTTAATATTATCATAAATAGCGGAAAGCTTGCCGTCAAAGAGAAGATCTCCTGAGACCGAAGCGACTCTAAGAGAGTTCTTCACCTTAGAATCCACTAGTGTGGATGTAGACAGGGCTGCGTCACGTCTAACCAACTCCAGATTTGCCACTGAAAGGGCGGAGTTACACGTGGAATAAGCTACTGCCCTTGAAAGAAGTCTTAAGGAGGATTGTATATCCTGAAACTCTTCCCCTTGAAGACGCAGTGATAACGCCTTCGTAAGGTGATCTGCGTAAGATAAGGCATCTAAATTGGCTCTGTTAGACGCAATAGCTGTTTCCAACACTGCGGTTGGAATAGAAGCTGACGACGGTAATGATAGCTCTAAGTCTTCCGCCTCGTCGTCCATACGCAGAGGAACTCTCGGTATACCCTGACCTGCCGTGTCGAATTTATTCCTTGCATTAATGAAAGGCAGGTTGAGAGTATTTGCGGACAAGAAGCCTGCTTTCCCCGTCCTGGAAGCAAGTTTAAAAATAGCGTCGTTCAATAATTCAAATGTTCTTGCAACATTATTGGACTGCGACGGAAACTCGGGAGCGATGTCCCTGAACCGCTCGAAAAAATCAGAGTCCAATGACGCTATAATTCTCCTGTCCGGAAGCGCAGCAGTCTGGCCCGACGGAACAACTTGAGGAAGAAAGTGCCGGATGAAGTCCACGGCAGCTTTGTGTTGTTCCGAAAGGGATAGCTCCAATTCATCCGTATCCCTTTCACCATCCGGTCGGACCTCCCGATGTTCCCGGTCGTCCGCCCCCGATGCTTCGGCGGAGCGTACCGACCCAGCGCCGTCGGATAATTCTCGATCCGACACCGTCTCTGTCGGCTGCTGGGATGCTGCGATAAGCTGTGCTATCTGCACTAGAATGTCCGACGTCGAGACCTGCGGAGGAGCGGTCTTTCGCTGCTTTGCCGAGGGCAGCTCCGCATCAGATGGCTCCCGCATACTTTTCCTATGCGAACGTCCGGAGTCCATCGGTCTCGAATCCCTGGCTGCCGGATGGTGTGACCTGGTCGCCGAAGAATCCTTCATCGGCGAAGCTGGCAAAATATCGGAGGTCACGCAGCCAAGGTGCGGTCGTGTGCGCCGGCGAGAAGAGGAAGCCTTAACAGTCTCTGCGGACTGCTTATACAACGGAGCGTCCCGAGCGACGGACGTATGCTCCGCTAAAGACACATTTTGTACCACAACATCTGGTCCCAGATGTTGTTGTACGAGAGAGGGGCCTCTCTCGCTCGCGGCCCGGCTGGACCTGGACGAGCTAGGAACCGGACTAAAAGGCTTCCTCCGTTCTCGTTCACTATCCGCCGTCACTGGGTGTGCATCTATTATTTTTATAGTGCTCGCATCACCCAAAACTTCCTCTTGGACCGCATCGGATGAACCCGGCTGCCGAACCATTCGGTGAATGGACGCTACACCGGGCGAGCTAGCGGACGACATTTGTCTAATCTCCATGAGCACTTTTGCCGCTAGCTCTGTATTTAATTGTGACGACGGACGCACACTTGAAGAAGATAACATGGAAACATCACCCTGTTCTGGTTCCTCTGAAATAGAAACTGAGAGAGTAGAGTGACCTTGTGGAGAAAGAGCCGGCATCGCTCTTTCTCCAGAAACAACATATCGTGACACACGTTTCCAATGTTTCTCATCCCAATGTTCACATACAGGACAGGGATTAATGCGAGAACACTGACTACAATTAATGCAATAATCATGAAAGTCAGAGGAAGATTTCTTCCTATTACAATTTGAACAAGTTCCCTTCATTGTGAAAGAACAACAATAAGTCCTAGTTACTCGCAAAAACCCCTGACACAAAGATACATAATAACATGATCCATTAATAAATGAAAAAACAATTGCAAAACAAAATAATTTTGAAAAAATATTTTTTCAGAGAAGCCCAAGTTGCTGAAAAGTAACGTTGAGCCCCGATGGATCCGATGGCAAAGTGTGGTCAAAAATTTTAAAATTATATAAAATAATTAATGAGACACTTTCGGATAATATAAATGTATCTTATAATGAGATAAACTACCTCAAAGGCAAACAGCCCCCCTCAAAAAAGGCTTTTGCCAATGAAAACAAACAGTGTAAACACAGAAGAAAACATGACTCCAGGCACTGAAAAAACTGGCCCGGAATCAGTCATCAATTACACTCTATCTGATGCAAAACAGAGACTCCCAGGGGAGAATCTGCAGAACATCAGATGGAAGATGCAGAACACAAACGTTATACACCCATGGGTGAAAACGTAACTATGGGGAAAATAACAGAAAACATTCTGTAACCAAGCAACTCTCCCAGGGAATTTTTAGAAATGAAACTTCTCAAAAATATGCCAAAAGCATGGGAGAATTGCAAGGGGGGACTTTAGAAGGTTAGGGGAGAGGAAACACTGAATAAGCAGTTCAACAATTAGCAAGAATGACAACAAGAGGCGTTTGCCTCGAAAATAGGCAACTTAACATAATTTCAACAAAAAATTTTAAGTACAGCCCTGATTATTTTTTGCCACTTCTTTTTTCCTCTCCTCCTTCTATCCTCCTTAGAATCACATTTTCTCCAAGAATTACGTGTCTGGCATCCTTTAAACTGAGATTTACAAGCACAAAGATCAGTGAGATGTTGACTGATGAAGGGCCAAACAGAGAATGATATTTGGCGCCAATTTCGGGACGACTGCGTCACTGCGCATGCGCAGTAGAGTCGTACTATGGAGGTCCTTTAGGACATGATTTCTTTTTGTTTTGGATGCAAATTTTGGGGATTGGGGGGCAAAATTTGTGTTTGGCCCTGGTTTTTGTGGAGTTAGCACCAGCTAAGTCTGGGTCATTGGTACAGTATAAAAATATATCTACTGGTCGCCTCCATTTATAGCGTCACCGACACAGCATGATTTTGTGGTGTTACATGCCCCTAGCCTTAGGTACCCCATGGTTATGCCAGTTATGGGTCAGGATCTTAATTGGCATAGTCATGGCGTACCTAAGCCTAGAGGGCTGACTGCTGAAAACTTTCAAACGCTGGCAGATCGCAATATTCTCCTGAGGTTAAGTCGGTTATGACTGTAAACAATGTGTCCAAAATACAATATTATGGTAAACGGATCTGAAGAGCATATTTCAAATTCTCTAATTCTGTCTTGAACGTATGACAGAATTTGAAATTCTGAAACATGCTGTTTAAAAAGTATTAATTAGCCGTTCAAAAATTCAAGAGGATTTCCACCCCAGAAACCACCAGAATGCCCCATTTGGTCGCTCATTTCCAAAAAAAGACCCCCCTACAAAAGCTCGTGCCTTCAGCACTCGCGGCAGATGCCTTTGGCATCCGCACGATCCGCCCCCCCCCCCCCCCCCCCCCCCCCTTTGAGAATTCCTGTATCCGCCACTGACATGATATGGTTTTGCTGAAACTTTTGGAAACATAATTTTTTTCAACTGCTCAATTAGGCTCAATTGGTAAATTACATGAGAGATTGTGGCTGATTCGTGAGGTAATAGGATAAAAATCACAGGAGAGTCACTAAGCCATCCCAGGAAATGTTTCATGAAGGCGACTGCCCACATAGTATATCAGTCATATCACTATGATGAGAAACTCTATACCATAGCTTTTTCTTTAATACCATCCTGTACCATAGGCATTTCTTTAACCCTTTACCTAAGTCCTAATGTAGACGATATTACATTTGATATTTAAATTATCTTTTGTTCAAGTTTTTGAAAAATTTCAATGAAACCATATCATGTCAACCCTCATTTGAATGACCTCAACAAGCTCATTCCAATGAGGAGTGACATGCTATGGTTTGTTGAAATTTAAAAAACAATTTTTTTTAAAACTGCTCAATTTGTAAATTACGACATCAGATGCATCTGATTCATTAGGTAAAAGGTTTGTTTGTTTGTTGGTGGTTAACGTCACATATTTATGCACCATGGCTAATCGTGACACAACTTGGAGATAAAGTCAAGTTTAGTCAATCGTTGATCTACATGTTGCCCATTTTAGAGGACTTTCACCCCAAGCATTGGTGACTGGGTCCTATTTAACTAGTAAAGCGGAACTGGTTTACCACAGTAAACAAGTGCTGCTTACTTCCTGGGGTTCCCACAGGGACAGGTAAAAGGTAAAGGCTTAATACTATACATTGGGAACTGTTAACTGGTAGAGTGCTGAATTTTTTTTTGGTCATCAAAATTTGTTTACATGTCTTTGCCTGGTTACAATTTATGGGAGAGTGTCAATAGGCACTCTCCCATAAATTTTAACAAAGCAAATCCTAACAGACAAAATTATTAAACTTCAAAGGTAAGGCCAGGTAAGGTATGTGTTCTCAGGCATCAGATAACACCAGTCCAGAGTTTGTAAAAGATTTCTTCATGAAATGTGAATATATTTTTTTACGGTATTTTTTTCAGATTTCAGATTAAATCAAAGTGTCAATGACACTGTAGCTTAACTTGTGTGTTGTGTTTGATGAAAAGGATAATGTTCAATGTTTATGAAAGGATTATGAAATAAGACAAGACTTGTGATAATTGAGAATATGTTCATTTCTGTTCCCTGTATGCTATGTTCTTGATAAAAATAATACGAGGTGTACACTGTACTGAAGAGCTGAGGGGTGGGTTAATATGACCACACAGTTAATGTATGTGACCCTCACAGTTAACAAATATCAACGAAAGTTACCAAGTTACAGTGAAATTATTCCAAAACAAGTCATCCTATCAAGTTACATTGAAATCCCTTCATAAATATGGCCTGTAGACTGTGCTAAAGGTTTTCAGGCTTCGGGCCCCTGTAGCCGTCAGTTTCCCAATTGCGTCCAAAGGGGACATTCTCATCTAGACATTATATGCAGTCAACCTACCAAGTTACAATGAAATCCCTTCATAAATATGACCTGTGGACTGTGCTAAAGGTTTTTGGGCTTTGGGCTAGGGCAGCCATCATGGTTGAATGATCGCAACCAAAAGGGGACATTCTCATCTGGGCATCATCTGGAGTGATCCTACGAAATTACAATGAAATCCCTTCATAAATATGACCTGCAGACCGTGCTCAATGTTTTCGGGCTTTGGGCCCCTGAAGCCATCACAGTTGACCAATCACGACCAAAAGGGGATGTCATCATCCAGGCATTATATGGAGTCAAACGAACAAGTTAAAATGAAATCCTTCCATAAATGTGACCTATAGACTATGCTAAAGGTTTTGGGGTTTTGGGCTTGGGCAGCCCTCAAGGCTGAATGATCGCGACCAAAAGGGGACATTCTCATCTAGACATTATTTGGAGACATCCTACCAAGGTACAATGAAATCCCTTCATAAATATCATCTGTAGACTGTGCTAAAGGTTTTCGGGCTTCAGGCCCCTGTAGCCATCACAGTTGCCTAATGGTGTCCAAAAGGGGCTGTTCTCATCTAGACATTATATGAAGTCAACCTACCAAGTTACAATGAAATCCCTTCATAAATATGAACTGAAGACTGTGCTAAGAGTTTTAGGCTTTGGGCTCGGGCAGCCATCATGGTTGAATGATCGCAACCCAAAGGGGACATTCTCACCTAGGCATCATCTGGAGTGATTCTAAGAAGTTACAATGAAATCCCTTCATAAATATGACCTGTAGACTCAGGGGTCAGCCGAGTGGGCGACTTGGGCGAAAAAGTCGCCTTGTCATTCCTCAAGTCGCCTTGGCTTACATTGGGGGCGAAATTCAAGTCGCCCTCCAAAACTTCCTTGGGAGACATGGCAGTTTACTGTATTTTCTTATGTTTTATTTTTTAAAAACACCCGCTTCCGCATTCGCAAAAAAAAGTAAACACGGCTGCTGTTAAAGTCTGTCACACAGCTATGAAAATAGCCTAAACTAGCCCAATTTTATATTTCTGAAAAGAATTGTAATGGCGTAGTCGTTCGAACAATTCGCCCCAACTGATAGCAACCAGCACAAAATGGCTATTTAAAAACAGAGTGCCAGCCAAAACAACGAATCACACAAGACACGCATCGAGTTAATTAGAATTTATTAAAGTTAACCATTGTTTCAAAACAAAAAAAAATGTATTGGAGACAGTTCGTCCATATCGAAATTGCTTGCGGGTTACGCTCTGTTCCACTGAAAAATTGGTTGAATTGAAATTCGCCCCGCAAGTTGCATTGAATGTTTTTCTTTGAAAACTTATGAAGTTGTGTTGGAAGGGGGTTAAATGTAATAAGGCTTCAATAGAAATCACAGGTATTTGGATGGATAAGAGTGGCAGACCTTCAAAGCACCAATCGCATGTGTCACTGTCAGTGTAAGATGGTTGGCAGAAATTGTCAGTTTTCTGAACTCTGAACAGTGTATTATTACCCAGCGCAGCCGGGAAGGGAGACAACTGAAATATTTTGTCATTTACCCAAGAAATAAATAACTCAAATTGTTAATAATGCTTAATTTACGAAGGATATCGAAAACTTTTTTAACTACGCTTTTCAACTCAGTTAGGGCATTCAGAAACCATGAATGACCCAGCTTCTTATATGAACTTGAAATTTATTTTAAACACTTTAAATATTTTTTTAAAAAGAATATACTTTCCATTACAGAGAAGAACACTCTCACCATGGGTCATACTAAATTTCAAATCCACATCGTTGAGGCAAATACAAAATCAACTGTATGGTAACCTTAGTCATCACTGTTAGGCAAAGAGTTAGGGAGTATTCAGAAACCATGAACGACATAGTTTTTTGTGGGGTGGGGGGGGGGGATTTTAACCTACATTCTGTTATATACCATCTGACTTAGTTTTGTGTGTGTGTGTATGTATGTTTGTATAACTTTTATTTATTTTTTTCTCCACAATTGTGTCCTCTATGTTCATTTATTTTGTCACGATGTCATACACGTTTTATGTTTTTTTCTGATTTCTCCTTCATGTCCACTGACTTCTCCCTCCTGGGTCCTGACTTCTCCCTAAAGTCTCTGAAGGGAGAAGTCACTTCTCCCTAAAATCAGCTGCCAGGCTGACCCCTGTGTAGACTGTGCTCAAGATTTTCGGGCTTCGGGCACCTGTAGCCATCACAGTTGACCAATCACGACCAAAAGGGGATGTCATCACATAGGCATTATATCGAGTCAAACGAACAGGTTAAAATGAAATCCTTCCATAAATGTGACCTATAGACTATGCTAAAGGTTTTGGGCTTGGCAGCCATCAAGGCTGAATGATCGCGACCAAAAGGGGATGTTCTCATCTAGACATTATTTGGAGTCATCCTTCCAAGGTACAATGAAATCCCTTCATAAATATCAACTGTAGACTGTGTTAAAGGTTTTCAGGCTTCAGGCCCCTGTAGCCATCACAGTTGCCTAATGGTGTCAAAAAGGGGGCTTCGGCCCCTGTAGCTGTCACAGTTGCCCAATTGTGTCCAAAAGGAGACGTTCTCATCAAGACATTATATGAAGTCAAACCTACCAAGTTACAATGAAATCATTTCATAAATATGACCTGTTGACTGTGCCAAAGTATTCAGGCTTCGGGCTCGGTCAGCCATAATGGTTGAATGATCGCAACCAAAAGGGAACATTCTCATCTGGGCATCATCTGGAGTGATCCTAAGAAGTTACAATGAAATCCCTTCATAAATATGACCTGTAGACTGTGCTCAAGATTTTCGGGCTTTGGGCACCTGTAGCCATCACAGTTGACCAATCACAACCAAAAGGGGATGTCATCATCTAGGCATTATATGGAGTCAACCTAACAAGTTACAATGAAATTCTTCCATAAATACGACCTATAAACTATGCTAAAGGTTTTTGGGCTCGGGCAGCCATCAAGGCTGAATAATTGCGACCAAAAGGGGACGTTCTCATCTAGACATTATTTGGAGTCATCCTACCAAGTTACAATAAAATCCCTTCATAAATATGACCTGTAGACTGTGCTAAAGGTTTTCGGGTTTTGGGCCCCTTTAGCCGTCACAGTTGCCCAATCACGTCCAAAAGGAGACTTTCTCATCTGGACATTATATGAAGTCAACCCACCAAGTTACAATGAAATTCCTCAATAAATATGACCTGTAGACTGTGCTAAAGGTTTTCGGGTTTTGGGCTCGGGCAGTCGTCACGGTTGGCAGATCACGCCCAAATAGGGAAATTCTCATCTAGACATCATGAGGAGTCATCCTACCAAGTTACAATGAAATCCATCCATATTAAACATGACCTGCAGACTGTGCTAAAAGTTTTTGGGTTTCGGGATTGGGCAGCCATCACGGTTAACAGATCATGCCCAAAAGGGGACGTTCTCATCTAGGCATTATACAGAGGCAACCTACCAAGTTACAATGAAATACCTTCATAAATACGACCTGTAGACTGTGCTAATGGTTTTCGGGTTTTGGGCTCGGGCAGCCATACTGGTTACCCGATTGCAACCAAAAGAGGACGTTCTCATCTAGATGTGACCCCAAACTGCATATGAAATTTCATGACGATCAGACAAGAACTGCGGGGTGTAGCCTGTGATAAAGGAAAATGTGAACAGACTTCCGCACGCGTGATTGCAATAGCTTATCTTGACTTTGTCAAGTTAAACTAAAAATTAAAATAAAAAGCCTCCCGCCCTCATAAAAAAATTTGAGGCACAATTGCCTGAGAACACAGACATTTTTTTTTTAATGAATATGATGCCTTCAAGATGCAGCACCTACACTTCAGAATAAACCACAAATATGGGCTTCCAGCACTTTACAAGTTAAATGTCTCTATCCAACTTTGACAAACTTTATGGTCTCAGTACAGGTACTTTAACACACAAACAAGAAGAGATTCTGTTGACAACAGTCAAATTACCGTAGTACTGGTTATATTTGTAAATCTCTCAAGATTAAACCTTTACCCACTGTAAAGGTCCTAAATGGTCAGTACTATTCCTAGCTTTCACGCCTCCAGTTTAATTCTGTAAGAGAAATACGACGCTGTTATAGCCTTGAACCAGTCTAGTGCTGAAATGGGTCATTGCCCATTTCTCCATCTGGAATATTTCAGGTGGTTGGAAAAGCGAAAAATTATTGTCTTTGTTTTACAGCAAAGTAATTGTGAAGGCCAGGAACACCTGTTATTGTAGTCTAGTGATGACCGGACTATCCACATATATAAAGACATAAACCCACATGTGGGGAGGTGACTTGCGTGTATTTTCTTTGTTTTACTGCAGGGACATGACTCATTTGAAAGCCTTTCCCATAAACAATATTCATTCAAAATTTCACTGAAATCTGATAACCCAAACCTGAAATATGAGGCGAACAGACAAAAAATTGGCTATTTTACGAGACAAACAGCAAATTTTCGAAGTTAAAAGGGGAGATAAGTCTAAAAAGTGAAAAGTAAAAAATATCATTAGAGACTCATTTGAAAGCCTTTCCCATAAACAATTTTCATTCCAGATTTCATTGAGATCCAATGACCCAAACTTTAGATACGACGCGAACAAACAAAAAAATAGCCTATTTTTGTATATTCAAAGGGCCATAACTCACAGAAAAAATATTCCAACAGCAAATCGGCTAATGCTGCTAAAGGTCTCATGATAGTGAATATCTATATGAAATTTCATCAAAATCTGAGCAGTAGTGTTGAATTTATAATGCGAACAGACATCTGAGTTTGGACGAATAGACGTACGGATAGATGCAGAAACCCACGGACACACGGATGCATGGACAGGCACAATCCAGTGTACTCCACTTTTAACCCACTTTTTGAAAAAAAGTGGGGGTATAATAAAGACTCACCACATCCAGAGATTTAGATCTACGCCGGATAGTTCCACAAATTATGTTATATAATAATTTTCAAGGGGGATTCAATACTCATTGCTTGGAATATCTATAACTAGGGCAGGAAAGAGAACCTGAATATCATTGACAGTAAAAGCACATCAATAGTCTGCTGCATCCTAATTTCCATAAATAAAAAATGGATAAAGAAACATTCCATAACAGCATCAAATTCCAAACAGAATTAGAGTGGTGGCCTGAGAGCTTGGCACTATTCATGAAAGCTGCCATTCAAATTCAAATGTAATTTCAAGTTTTTCTTTAACCCTTTACCCAACGTAACGGCCAAAACCGGCCAGCGCTATTCTCAAAAATCGCCAATTAATTTTCACTATTTTTTTCATTTTTTGTCTCAAAAACATAGGTTATGACCCCTCGTTGGAACGAGCTCGTTCCAACGAGGGGTCATAACCTATGTTTTTGAGACAAAAAATGAAAAAAATTAGTTATTCAAGAATTTTTTTGGCAAGTGTCGTCTGCTTTTCACGTTAGGTAAAGGGTTAAAAACAAAGCCTTTGACTGCTCATTCGAACAGGCTTGTTTTTCCCTTCTCTTCCTTAACATGGCTTGCATTCCCTGAATGGAATACATTCATTGACAATAAGCTGCATTTTTTAAAATAAAAGAAATTTTTAATTAAAGGTGGCAAATATTTTTGGTAGTTTTCAGCATGGGATAAAGGGTTAACACTTTAACCCTTTAGCTAACAAATCGACACAAGAGCCTGCCTACATTTACAAATTTAGCAGTTGAGAAAACAAACATTTTCAAAATATTTCCACAAAACCATATCATGTGATCCCTCATTGGAACAAGCTCGTTCCAATGAGGGTCAAATGACATGGTTTTGTGGAAATTTGAAAAAAAAAAAAATTAAAATAATAAATTTTGGGTAAAGGGTTATCTGAGAAATCAGTCATGTCAACCCAGTGACATCCATAAATAAAAGTGTCAATGACTCTGTAGCTTAACTTGACTGTGTGTAGTGTTTGGTGAAAAGGAGAGTGTTCAATGTTTATGAAAGGATTATGAAATAAGACAAGAATTCTGATAATTGAGAATATGTTAATTTCTGTTCCCTTTATGCTATGTTTTCAAAAAGAATAATTTGAGGTGTAGACTATACTAAAGAATTGAGGCCTGGGTTAATGTGGCCCTCACAGTCAAAGTATGTCAACCAAAGTTAACAAGTTACAGTAAAATTATTCCAAAACAAGTCATCCTATCAAGTTACAATGAAATCCCTTCATAAATATAACTTGTAGACTTTGCTAAAGGAATCTAGCTCACGTGACTGTTTGGCGGTCACAGTTGGCCGATCATGACCAAAATAGGAAAGTTATCCTACCAAGTTACAATGAAATCAATTTGTAAAAAACAACCTGCAGACAGTGCTAAAGGAATCTAGGCCACGTGAGCAGGCAGCTGTAACAGCTGACCCATCGTGACCAAATTACGACAGTCTTATCTGGACATCATTCCACGTTATCATTCCAAGTTACAATGAAATCGCTTCATAAATATGAACTGTAGACTGTCCTAAACAAATCTAGGTCACATGCCTGTGCAGCCATCATGCTTGACCGATCATGGCCAACAAACGACATTCACATTTAGACATTATACCGAGTCATCCTACAAATTTACAATGAAATCCCTTCATAATGCAAGCTGTCGACTGTGGTAAAAGAATCTAGGTAACATGCTTCTGCGGCTGTCACAGCTGAATGAACCCGATCAAAATAGGATGTTCTCATCTAGACATGAAACAGTCATCCTACGAAGTTACAATAAAAACTGTTCATAAATACGACCTGTAGACAGCACTAAAAGTTTTGAGATTTAGAGCCTGCACTGCCGTCATGGTTGACCGATTAAAACCAAAAGGGGACGTTCTCATCTAGACCTTATACAGAGTCATCCTACCAAGTTTCAATGAAATCACTTCATAAATACAACCTGTAGACTGTGCTAAAGGTTATCGGGTTTCTGGCTCAAGTATCCATCACAGTTGACCGATCGCGACCAAAAGGGGACGTTGTCATCTAGACATTATACAGAGTCATTCTACTAAGTTACAATGAAATCCTTTCATAAATATGACCAGTAGACTGTGCTAAAGGTTTTTGGGCTCGCATAGCCATCACGATTGACAGATCACGACCAACGGGGGATGTTATCATCTAGACATGACCTCAAACCTGCATAGGAAATTTCGTTATAATTGGACAAGAACTGCAGGGTGTAACCTGTGCTAAAGATAATGTGAACAGATTCACAGACTTCCGCACATGTGATGGCAATAGCTAATCTTTGTCAAGTTAAGCTAAAAACCATCTAAAACTACTGTAGTTTCCAGTTTCTACCTCCAAAATATAGCTAATGTAGCAGTCTTTTAAATAATTATTTCAAAGTTGAATACTCTTCGTAAAATACTTTCCTATGTTCCGAGACCATTTTTGCTCATAAAAATCATTCGGTTTCAATTTAATGTAAAGTTTCTCAGAGCATGGAGGTTCAGTGGTCAGAACATTGGACTCTAAACCAAAAGGTTGATGGTTTTGATCCTCACCAGCGGTAACTACTTTGTGTCCTTTGGAAAAACACTTAATCCTGAGATTGCCCATGTGAGGGCAAGATGGCACTATGTACCAATGTGTACTGTTCATCGATGGTGTATTTGCCATCTTCGGGGGAGCTGACAGTTGCTCGCCATTGCTTGGTGGTTCTCTCCAGGTAATCCAGCTTCCTCCACCCGTAAAACTGTCGTGGTCATGATTAGCCATTGTGCAGAAATATGTGACCTTAAACACCAATAAATAAATAAATAAATAATTTGCCATCTTCTACTCGAGTTGAGTTGGTAATTTGGAGAGTGTGAGAGCCACTCGCCACTGCTCGATGTTTTCTCAAGCTTCCTCCAACTGTAAAACTCTGACATGATGTGACTTTGGTTGTTGAAAGTATCATTAAACCCGAAGTTACAAACAAACAACAAACAATGCAAAGTTCCTGGTAGCACAGTTAAAAAAACAAACATAATTCCTTGAAACAAAATCTGTTACAATTCTATAAACAAGAGGCCCCAGGGGGCCTGAGGGCGCTCACCTGACATGTCGTCTAAATATGAAACCAGGGACTTGACTTGAATAAGCTGCATACGCCCCTCCTAAGAAAAGCATATACCAACTAGATGAAGCGATTGTGCCCACACAATACACAGGACTTTCCTTCTATTTTCAGTTTCACTTTTACATCCCAAAATTGAGATCATTGAGATCAACACATAAAAAACAGACTTTTTTTCCCAAACAAAATATTTTCATCCTAAAATTGTTTCTTCTTCTTAAAACACATAAAAAAACAAAAAACTAATTTCCGGATTTTGGTCCAAAATTTTCCAAGTCCCACCCGGACTCCAAATTTTCAGTGTAAAAAAAAATAATTTTTTTTTGTCCTAAAATTGACCGAAACGCATAAAAAACAAAAAAAAAGTTAAAAAATTTATAGTAATTTATATATTTTTTATACTTACCAATGACCCAGACTTAGCTGGTGCTAACTCTAACAAAACCAGGGCCAAACACAAATTTTGCCCCCCAATCCCCAAAATTTGCATCCAAAACAAAAAGAAATCATGTCCTAAAGGACCTCCATACTACGCCTCTACTGCGCATGCGCAGTGACGCAGACGTCCCGAAATTGGCGCCAATTATCATTCTTACTGGCAGTGCCTGGTCAGCGCTATGTACTCAGCGGGGAGGCGAGAGTTCTCAACTCCAGGGAGGGCCATCCCCGTCTGGGTCATTGGTAAGTATAAAAAATATATAAATTACTATAAATTTTTTAACTTTTTTATACTGTACCAATGACCCAGACTTAGCTGAATAGTAAACAGGCTGGAGGGCCTAGGACATAGAGGAAAATCCAATAAGCTCAACTATATAGTAAAGAGGTAACCCCTTAAGGAGAAAAGGAGTATTAGGCTTTACATGTATCTTTCTTATTTAATATTAAATTAGAAAGATACACTACCCTTAATAATTGAGCACAATAACATTCATGTTCTCTATTAACATCCAGTATAACCCTTATACTAATTATTTTTAAAGCAAGCCAATAAATAAAGTAGTCCAGAGAATTGAGACTCTTTATAGTCATTTAAAAGTGTCCGAGTATTGTATATTAAAGCCCATTTGACACTTGACATATACAAATGCTTCACACCGAGCTACACTTTAAAAATAAGACATGAATGAATTTTAACATTAATATTACACTTTAAAACCATCCCGGAAACGACTCAGAAATACTGACTTGGAGGAGGCATTCCCTTGCTTTTCACTATAAAGCAGGTGACCTAAGGGAACACCCCCCCCCCCCCCCCTTCCCCTTGCCCTGGGTCAAATAGCCCAGAGCGAAGAGGGCAGCCGGACGGAGTCACTGCCGGAACAGAAAGCCTGCATAACTATGGTTGCAACTGTTTAGTGGATGACATTCTGAGCAACAGATAACGGACCTAAACAATGCAGGTCTCCAGAAATGGACTCAATATTTCTGAGATAAAAATTCATGAATGTGGATGGCTGAGACCAATAAGCAGCCTTCATTAAATCTGTAATAGCAACACTATTAGCATAAGCCCAGGAAGTAGAAAGAGCTCTTACTTCATGAGCAGAAATCTTAAGCACAGACTGCTGAGAAGAAGATAAATCTTCATAAGCAGTACGGATAGTTAATTGAATCCATCTAGCAATAGAATGGACTGAAATGTCCTTTCTATTAGGCATCAAAGACAGAAAGAAATGTTTCCGTCCCTTTCTGATAAACTGAGATCTCTGTTTATAGATACGTAATGCTCTAACAGGACAGAGTAAAGGCCTACGCCCGTCTGAAGACGGAAGAGCCTTAATAACAATAGGTTCTGGATATTTATTAGGAGCCTGATTCTTAGCTAAAAAACCCACATTAGTAGTGAAGGTGATAGTGTTCCCAACACTACGATAATGAGAATCATCCACCGATAGTGCATGAAGCTCACTGACTCTTCTAGCAGAAGAGAAAGCTAAGAGAAAAGCTGTCTTATAAGATAAGAATTTGAAATCTACTGTCCCAAGAGGTTCAAATGGCTTTTCCTTCAATTTAAGAAGAACCCAAGCTAAATTCCACTTAGGAATTAATCTAAGAGTTCTGGGTCTATTTATCGAAAAGTTTCTAACCAACTTAGATAAAGAGACATTAGATCCAATTTGTAAACTATCATGATGTGCATAGGTATCAGATAACATAGATCTATAACCCTTTATAGTAACAGGCTGCAGTTTGATTTCGTCAAACAAGTATACTAGAAAGTTTGCAATGTCTGGTATAGAGGGATCGAATATATCTACAGAATGATCCCTACACCAACGACGAAAAACCTTCCACTTAGCCGCATAGTTTAGCGAAGAGGAGGTCCTCCTACAGTTAGAAATCGCATCCACTGCTCGTCCTGTAAAGTGCTTGCCATGCAAGAAGGACCGCACAACGGAAAAACGTGAAGGTTGAGACCTTGCGGGTTGTGATGGAGTTGGCGCGATTTCCCCTGCGAAAGAAGATCCTCCTGTGGAGGAAGCTTCCGCGGTAGGTCCCACAACAGACACCTGAGTAGATTTATCCACGGTCTCTGTGGCGACAGAGATGCTACCAACAGAATCTTGCATTGAGATTGTTTTATCTTTAGCAATACTTGTTGAATTAACGGCGCTGGAGGATACGCATATCCTATCATTCCGTCCCAAGGGATCGACAGAGCGTCTACTGCAAATGCTCTTGGATCCGGACACGGAGACACATACGTCTGCAACTGATTGTTGAGATGTGTCGCAAATAAGTCTATCATTGGTCGTTCCCATTGGTAGCAAATCTGATTGAATACTTGTTTGTTGAGAGTCCACTCCGATGGCAACAAGCGACCCTTTCGTGAAAGGGAGTCTGCTAGCACATTCAGACGACCCGGTATGTGACGGACCGAAAGAAGAACGTGATGTTCTAGCGCAAACAGAAGGATTCTTTCCGTTAGATTGAACAACGGAACTGAATGAGTGCCTCCCTGATTCCGTATATATGCCACTACTGTCGTATTGTCGGATAGGATTTGGACATGAGCATCGTGAATAATGTCCATCCAGTGACGTAATGCAAGCCAAATTGACATCATTTCCTTGATGTTTATCTGCTTGCACAGGAATTGCGGATCCCAAAGACCCTGGCATCTCGAATCCGTTGGGATTAATGATGCACCCCAACCTGTTTGACTGGCATCCGTCATAACGGTAAAACTCGGATCCGGCAACTGCAGCGGAACTCCCTGAGTTAACCACTGAATGTTTGCCCAAGTCTGAATCTCTTGTTCCACTTGATCTGACAAGAGAACGTCTACATCGAGCGAATGAATTTTCACACTCCAATTCTGAGTCAGGAAAATTTGAAGAGGACGTGTGCGTAACCGCCCCATCGGAATGAGATCCGCGGCGGCTCCGCACAGACCTATCAGTCTCATAAATTCTCTCGCCGTGACTTTGTCTGCGTGCAGACAATAGCGAGCGTAACAACTGACTAATTTCGCTCTGGTTAACGGCAGACGAACGAGATTGTTGTGCGTCTCGAAGCTCATTCCCAGATGAGTGAATGACTTGGACGGCACCAGATCCGACTTCTCCTCGTTTACTATAAAACTGAGACGTCGGAGCAATAGAAGAAGATTCTGAACATCGTTCTGAAGCGTTAACTCGTTGCCGTACCACTGAAGAATGTCGTCCAGGTTGGCCGACGTTACCGCAGACGAATGAGCTCGGAAGTAGATCATTACCGAGTTCATTACCGAGTGAAAGCCCAGGGTGCTAGATTCAATCCGAAGCACATCGCCCGGAATTGATACACCACTCCTAGGACTGCGAAGCGTAGATACTTTCGGAATGTCGGATGTACCATGACGTGAAAGTACGCATCTTTGAGATCTATGCTCGTTGCATAATCGTTCACCCGAATACTCGCTCTGACCGGTCGAATCGTCTCCATATAAAACTTCGGAGCGACGACAGCCTGTTTATCCAGCTCAAATCTATGACTGGACGGAACGAGCCGTCTGGTTTCGGAACCAGAAACAGATGGCTGTAGAATCCCGGAGATTCCTGGTTTTCTACGACCTCTACCGCGTTCTTCATTAAAAGAGACTGCACCTCTGATAACAGAGCGTCTCTTTTCTGCGGATTTGACGGAAGATGAGTCCACTTTGGACTTCGAGTTAATGGAGGCTTTCGTTTGAAGGATATCTTTAGACCTTCCGAAGTCACTCCTCTCACCCAAGGGTCGTCCGTAATCGACGCCCATTCTTGTGAAAAGTTCGACAACCTTCCGCCAACCGGAACACGATAGAGGTTTAAGCCATCACCTCCTGGACCTGCGAGGCCTGCGGTAGGAGAAACCACGTCTTCCACGGCCCGCACCTCGCCCCGTCGACCTCGGGGCGTCCGACTGATTGTCCCGGCCTGAAGGACGTCCCGAACGAGAGTAGCTATCCTGACGGTCTCTCGAATAAGACCAAGAGGACGCACCGGAACCTCTATAGGAACCTCTCTTGGGCGCATTAGCCCCAGAAGTGCCTGTCTTATTCGTGTCTGCTGTATCCGACTTCTTAGGAGCAGATTTGAACAACAGAGAATCCTTAGCTTTCTTTGTAATTTTATCATAAATAGCAGAAAGCTTGCCGTCAAAGAGAAGTTCTCCTGAGACCGAAGCGACTCTAAGAGAGTTCTTCACCTTAGAATCCACTAGTGTGGATGTAGCTAGGGCTGCGTCACGTCTAACCAACTCCAGATTTGCCACTGAAAGGGCGGAGTTACACGTGGAATAAGCTACTGCCCTTGAAAGAAGTCTTAAAGAGGATTGTATATCCTGAAACTCTTTCCCCTGAAGGCGCAGTGATAACGCCTTAGTAAGGTGATCTGCGTAAGATAAGGCATCTAAATTGGCTCTGTTAGACGCAATAGCTGTTTCCAACACCGCGGTTGGAATAGAAGCTGACGACGGTAATGATAGCTCTAAGTCTTCCGCCTCGTCGTCCATACGCAGAGGAACTCTCGGTATACCCTGTCCTGCCGTATCGAATTTATTCCTTGCATTAATGAAAGGCAGGTTGAGAGTATTAGCGGACAAGAAACCTGCTTTCCCCGTCCTGGAAGCAAGTTTAAATATAGCGTCGTTCAATAATTCAAATGTTCTTGCAACATTATTGGACTGCGACGGAAACTCGGGAGCGATGTCCCTGAACCGCTCAAAAAATTCAGAGTCCAATGACGCTATAATTCTCTTGTCCGGAACCGCAGCAGTCTGGCCCGACGGAACAACCTGAGGGAGAAAGTGCCGAATGAAGTCCACGGCAGCTTTATGTTGTTCCGAAAGGGATAGCTCCAAGTCATCCGTATCCCTTTCACCATCCGGTCGGACCTCATGATGTTCCCGGTCGTCCGCCCCCGATGCTTCGGCGGAGCGTACCGACCCAGCGCCGCCCGATAATTCTCGATCCGACACTGTTTCTGTCGGCTGCTGGGATGCTGCGATAAGCTGTGCTATCTGCACAAGAATGTCCGGCGTCGAGACCTGTGGAGGCGCAGTCTTTCGCTGCTTCGCCGAGGGCAGCTCCGCATCAGATGGCTCCCGCATACTTTTCCTATGCGAACGTCCGGAGTCCATCGGTCTCGAATCCCTGGCTGCCGGATGGTGTGACCTGGTCGCCGAAGAATCCTTGATCGGCGAAGCTGGTAATATATCGGCGGTCATGCAACCAAGGTGCGGTCGTGTGCGCTGACGAGAAGAGGAAGCCTTAACAGTCTCTGCGGACTGCTTATACAACGGAGCGTCCCGAGCGACGGACGTATGCTCCGCTAAAGACACATTTTGTACCACAACATCTGGTCCCAGATGTTGTTGTACGAGAGAGGGGCCTCTCTCGCTCGCGGCCCGGCTGGACCTGGACGAGCTAGGAACCGGACTCAAAGGCTTCCTCCGTTCTCGCTTACTATCCGCCGTCACTGGGTGTGCATTTATTATGTTTACAGTGCTCGCATCACCCAAAACTTCCTCTTGGACCGCATCGGACGAACCCGGCTGCCGAACCATTCGGTGAATGGACGCTACACCGGGCGAGCTAGCGGACGACATTTGTCTAATCTCCATGAGCACTTTTGCCGCTAGCTCTGAATTCATTTGTGACGACGGACGCACACTTGTAGAAGATAACATGGAAACATCACCCTGTTCTGGTTCCTCTGAAATAGAAACTGAGAGAGTAGAGTGACCTTGCGGAGAAAGAGCCAGCATCGCCCTTTCTCCAGAAACAACATATCGTGACACACGTTTCCAATGTTTCTCATCCCAATATTCACATATAGGACAGGGATTAATGCGAGAACACTGACTACAATTAATACAATGATCATGAAAGTCAGAGGAAGATTTCTTCCTATTACAATTTGAACAACGTCCCTTCATTGTGAAAGAACAACAATAAGTCCTAGTTACTCGCAAAAACCCCTGACACAAAGATACATAATAACATGATCCATTAATAAATGAAAAAACAATTGCAAATCAAAATAATTTTGAAAAAATATTTTTTCAGCGAAGCCCAAGTTGCTGAAAAGTAACGTTGAGCCCCGATGGATCCGATGGCAAAGTGTGGTCAAAAATTTTAAATTTATATTAAATAATTAATGAGACACGGATAATATAAATGTATCTTATAGTGAGATAAACTACAGCAAAGGCAAACAGCCCCCCTCAAAAAAGGCTGTTGCCAGTGTAAACAAACAGTGTAAAAACACCAGAAAACATGACTCCAGGCACTGAAAAAACTGGCCCGGAATCAGTCATCAAATTACACTCTATCTGATGCAAAACAGAGACTCCCAGGGGAGAATCTGCAGAACATCAGATGGAAGATGCAGAACACAAACATTATACACCCATGGGTGAAAACGTAACTATGGGGAAAATAACAGAAAACATTCTGTAACCAAGCAACTCTCCCAGGAAATTTTAGAAATGAAATTTCTCAAAAATATGCCAAAAGCATGGGAGAATTACAAGGGGGGACTTTAGAAGGCTAGGGGAGAGGAAACATTGAATAAGCAGTGCAACATTTAGCAAGAATGACAACAAGAGGCCCATGCCTCGAAAATAGGCAACTTAACATAATTTCATCAAAAAATTTTAAGTACAGCCCTGATTATTTTTTGTCACTTCTTTTTCCTCTCCTCCTTCTATCCTCCTTAGAATCACATTTTCTCCAAAAATTACGTGTCTGGCATCCTTTAAACTGAGATTTACAAGCACAAAGATCAGTGAGATGTTGACTGATGAAGGGCCAAACAGAGAATGATAATTGGCGCCAATTTCGGGACGTCTGCGTCACTGCGCATGCGCAGTAGAGGCGTAGTATGGAGGTCCTTTAGGACATGATTTCTTTTTGTTTTGGATGCAAATTTTGGGGATTGGGGGGCAAAATTTGTGTTTGGTCCTGGTTTTGTTAGAGTTAGCACCAGCTAAGTCTGGGTCATTGGTACAGTATAAAAATATCCAGATTTTGGTCCAAAATTTTCTAAGTCCCACAGGACCTCAAATTATCGGTGTAAAAAAAAAATTTTTTTGTCTTAAAATTGACCGAAACGCATAAAAAGAAAAAAAAAATTTCTGGATTTTGTCCGGAACGGGCCCCAAATTTTCAGCCTAAATATGAACCCAGGGACTTGGCTTGAATAAACTTGAATCTCACCCCCCTAAGGATGCTGCAAACCAAATATCAAAAGATTCTTATTGGTCGATCTGAAGAAGATTTTTAAAGAATATTCCTCATACTGCAATAATTTAAATATTTGGGCTCCCATAGAGGGAATTAATTTCAATAAACATGTGAAACAATCTTCCAAAGATGTTATATGTGAAATTTGAAAGCTTTTGGAGCAGTGGTTTGGGAGAAAAGTAGTCCTAAATGTTTTTCCCATTACACACAGTGTTAAAAAATGCTGATTCAGCACTTTTTCAAAGTCCCCAAAAAGTACCCCATGATAAAACTGATAGTAATTTTTTTTTACCATTCCATTCTGTTGGTCCTAAGGAAACTTCACACCAAATAAGAATTCTCAGTGCCGTGTAGTCTTGGAGATATGGGCGTTTTAATTTTTTTCTATTTTAGCTCCTGCGGTTCCCATGAGGCGATGGGAAAAAAAATGTGGGCATAAATTAAGTACTTATGACCCAATAAGCCCTCATATCAAATTTGGTTCAAATCTGCCTCTCGGTTTGGAAAATAGAAATTTTGGGAGTGGCAAAAATTCTTGCCCCTCCCATAACGAAGGCAAATAATGCCCAACAATCTTCTCTTGAACAAACTTGATTCTAAACCTCAAAAGTACCCTGTATACCACATATCAAGTCTCTGCTATTGGTGGTTCATTAAAAGAAGATTTTCAAAACATTTGGCCATTTTTCCCCCACACCTCTGCTTAATATGAGCCGAAACCTAATTTGCATAAAAATCAAAATGCCCCTATATAACCACTATTTACATGAAATTTAATTAAAATGTGGTCAGTGGTTTAGAAGAAAGAGGCTCAAACACCGCCTTCACGCAGGATGATGGACGATGGACGGCAGACGAAGAGTGATAAGAAAAGCTCACCCTGACTTTCAGTCAGGTGAGCTAATAAAAACCTGGTTAATAGGAAATTAACTATGACAAGAAATATACCAAGTCCTAACAATTCTACCCCTCAGTGAACAGGAAATTAACTTTGACAAGAAACATACCAAGCCCTAACAAATCTACTAATGGTGGTTTGGTTTTTTTAACTGTTGTTGCATTTTGTGACTTCACATTCTGTGTGGTACTGCTTGCAGGTAGTTTAACTTCTCCATTCACTGTTGTTGTCGTTGAAGAAGATGATGATGATGCTTTAGGTCGTGGTGCCTAAAAAAAAAATTATATCACAGTGTCTAGCCAGTTGTAAAAACTGCTAATGTATTAGTATCCTATACATGAAATACCAGAATTATGCAATTTTTGATTTCTCTGGTAAATATTTGATTCTTTAATCCTAAAAAAACCTGAAAAATTTAAAAATAAATTTTTTTTTAACATTGTAGGTTTGATGTTCACCTATCCTATCTTTGTCTAAAAAGTCATTTTGTCAGTTTCAATACAAAAGTAGCTGTTCTTGGACATGTTTGTTTGTTTGTTTGACTATTACCAGTTATTTGGTTGGTTCATTATTGTCCTGAATGGTATTCTCAAAATACTGCTATCTAACGTCATCAACAATCGCTTGGTGGCAAGGTAATCATATACATTTTATCTAAATTTTACCAAACTTTAAATACAAAACAATATCACATCCTATTATGCTACATATAAGATTGTTAACCAGTTGAGGTATATATCTACTTAACCCTTTACCAAGTAGAAATTGCAAGCATTCAAGAAGCTTGCAGTACACATAATTGGAACCTTCTTCTGTAAGCTTGCTTGCAATTGGACTAAACAGTGTGTGATATATATGTATATGATGTGCTACTAGGGTTATGTTCACATTAGTTGAATGGTGTAAATACATTTTTAAGAATCTGTTAGTTTATCAAGATTTTGTTGTTAGAAATTTGCCACTCAGCCTCTCTTTATTTTCTAAGCAGGTGGGCAAAAGAGGGCGGAGGTGACCTCTTGCCTCAAAATGACAAGCCTGTTAAGGCATTTAATTCACATGCCCCAGGTTAACCCTTAAGTCCTCAGATTAATTTTAAAGTATTTATGGCCTGTTTCAGCTTACATAGTTATTGATGTCTTGGCAGTGGTTCTACATCACTGCTGGCTGCCTATACAGGCAGCCAGCAGTGATGTAGAACCACTGCCAGGGAAAATTCAGTCTACACACAAGAGTAATAAAAAAGATTACACAAGGGAGCACCTGCTTCAATGCAATATAAAAGTGGCGGTTTGGGGCTATATGGGGGCTTAAGGGTTAACTTCCACATATAACCTCTTATTTGTTGGGCATTATGATATAAATACTGTTTATTCATAAATTTAATTGTCTTATGAAAAATAAAGACCAATTATCTTTCAATGTTAACCCTCAAAGGCTTGGAAATTTTTTCACAATCTTTATCACACATGACAAGCTATGTCCCATGGCTTTTCAGTGGTTGCAAGTCCAACCTTGACAGCCTGTATATGAAGGTAGCCAAGAGTTGACAAGATAATATTGACAGAAAATGTTAAATTCAACTGGCAAGTTGACATAAAGGCTCAGGATTGGGTCACCTGTTCCAAACGTTGGAAAACTGAAGATGAAATGAGCCCTTTTTTTCAACCAGAAAATTTTTCCCATAATGCATAATCAATTCAGTCTTATCTGATTTAATTGATTAAATTCCACCTTGCATTATGGGGAAAATATGCTGCTTGAAATTTCGTTATTTGGACATCAGAGTGCAGAGGGTTAACTCTTTGCATGCTGCTAGTGGATATTCCTGCCCAGCATAGGGCTTCTCTTGTCACTGAAATAAGTATAATTTGGACACATTTAATCATATTTCATCCCTGTAAATTGAATGGATTTTTTCACCAATGATTACTTGTGTTACATTTAGATTTAGTTTTCACCAAATCTAGTCATGGCTGCTTTAAAGAAGTCATGACTAGACTTGATAAAAAATATCTTGAAAATACTCAACAGGTTAAGAGTTTGAGTTCAATTAACTCTTTCAACACGAGAGGCCGCTTTTCCAGTCCAGGAATACGATATGTCATAATTTCATTAAGTAGGATGGCTACTACATGAACATGTGTGGTAGAACAATTAATATTTTCAGTGTGAAGGCTGCACATTGAAAATATTAATTGCTCTACCCCAAAAATAATGGATATGGACTCTTCCATTTAACTGGCATGGAAGATACCACCAGTGTTGAAAGGGTTCAATTGCAATTGATACTCAGATTTAAAAAAATGGAAGACGTGTGACGGACATACGTATGGACAGATGACCGATTGCAACTCATTCCAATAGCTCATACTTGATGTTGTCAAGTTGAGCTAAGAATGGAAGAAGTGTGAATATGCAAGAAAGAAACAGAAGGAAAAGTTTTATATTACTGCACTGTTATTGTAAAAGTACTTACACTATTAAGCTGTAAAGATGATGATGGTTTGGGTCTATTTCTCTTTTTATCTTTATCGTCATCAAGTAACTGAAATAATGTTATGAACTACAACATGGTTTCTATTCAATTTTGTGATGAAAAAGCAAGTATTACAGAAGCTAAGTTATAAATATGCATTAACCCTTTACCCAACGAATCGCCCGCATCCACCCGCGTAATATGCAAATTCAGCAGCTGAAAAAATATTATTTTTCGAAAAATTTCATCAAAACCATATCATGTGACCCCTCTTTGGAACAAGCTTGTTGAGCTCGTTCCAAAGAGGGGTCACATGATATGGTTTTGTTGAAATTTTTTGAACAAATTTAAAAAATGATATTTCAAATAATAAATTTTGAAATCATCTGCGTTGGGTAAAGGGTTAAATGAAGTAAGAAGTTTATTATCAGATATTCAAATTCACAAGCCTGGAAATAAGCAATCTGTCATTTGCAGAACGAAGTCCCCAGAGGAGGAATTTGGTGATGCTGTCCCATACAGTGGTCCAATTTATTCTCTGGGTGCCTCTTTTCTGTTTAGGCCTGAGACCTTGATTTAGTTTGAGGTGTACAGAGGGCAAATTTAATGATGTTACCCTGGTGTGCAGGGTAGCATCACCAAATTCACCCTGTGGGGACCTCATTCTACTTATGACAGTCTGTTTATTTCCAGGCTTGAGTTCATGAATAGAGTACAAGAGTGGGTTGTCGTTTGGTCACCTTGGTAAAAAGTATAAACTATAAAATAAACAATAATGAACTTCACTTATCTCTCCTAACCATCAGGGTTTGCACTGCCATTTGCAAAATTTGCAAAATGCCAAGAAAAATCTCATTTTGCAAAAAATAAAATCCATTCAGCAAATTTTTGGGCAAAAAAAGAAAAACCCTTCTCTTTGACCTTGATGCATTACAGGAAAGCAGTTGGTAGATTTGTGATTGAGTAAAATGATTGACAAGGTGTTCACACTCACTTCTGTATCTGATAGACAAGTGAAAATTAATTAAAAATTGAATCCTCTTTGTCCAGTATTATGGTTTTTGTCTTCAGTCCTAAACTGATTACTTTACATTGCCTTATTGTCAATAGAAAAGTTTCAGGATCATATATATTGTTCTTTGTTTTGAGGATTATGAAATTTGCTTTTATTATACATGACCCTTCGTATATTCACCTCTTATTTGTTCCAAATGTTGTTTTCAAAGACAGAATAAAAATATTAGAAAAATGCCCATTTCTATTAATTCAAATACCTATAAAAGTGTTTACAAATTTATTTATTTTTTATTTTGCCTGATTTGTACTTGATCTGTATTTTATGTTGATACACCTACACACCCAATTTAGTCAGACCACTCTCCAATTCGAACATCGCCTGTATTTCATGTTGATACACCTACATACCAAATTTCATTTGATTTGGCCAACTACAACTAAATTTAACATCAGGAAACCAAAGTGGGGTGGATGGACGGATGAACGGACAGATGGACGGACACCAGCTGTTTTAATATTCCCCTGACAAAAATTTTTCTGGGACAAAAAAACAAAACCATATCATGTGACCCTTCATTGAAACGAGCCAATAAGGGGTCATTTTGTAAATAAGGTGTTAGAAATAATGTTTGGACAAACTCTCAAAGTTAATTATTGTCAGTGAGTGTAAAGGCATTGTTTTTCTTCAATAAAACATTGTAGGTTATAAACTTTACAAAAGGCTGTATTTAATTAGATAAATACTTCATACCATTGTGAGTCACTCACGACGGTATCTAGTATTTATCTAATTAAATACTGCCATTAACAATAATTAGTTGATTAACCCTTTACCCAATGCAAAAGATATCAAAATTTATCATTTTAATTACTGTTTTGGGGTTTTTAAAAAAAAAAAAAAATCAACAAAACCATATCATGTGATCCCTAAATGAAACAAGCTCGAAGAGCCTGTTCCAATGAGGGGTCACATGATATGGTTTGGTTGAAACTTTTCAAAAAATAGATGGCTGCGTGGTGGCTCAGTGGTAGACTGTTGGACTTCTATGCTAGAGGTCCTGAGTTCAATCCCCGGCTGTGTTGACCCGCGTTGTGTCCTTGGGCAAGGCACTTTATCCCGGTTGCCTACGTGGGGGCATGATGACGCTGTGTATTAAGGCGTACTGCACGTCAATGGTGAACATGTCTTCAACTGCGGTAACCCTGCTTGAGCGAAGCTTGAACAGAGTTAGAATGTTGAGGAGCTGACAGGTGCTCGACGATGCTCGGTGGTTCTCTCCAGCTTCCTCCACCGTAAAACTGTCACGATTAGCCATTGTGCATAAGTATGTGACCTTGAACACCAATAAATAAATAAATTAAAAAGTTAAAAAATTTATAGTAATTTATATATTTTTTATACTTACCAATGACCCAGACATAGCTGGTGCTAACTCTTAAAATATAGGGCCAAACACAAATTTTGCCCCCCAATCCCCAAAATTTGCATCTAAAACCAAAGAAAACATGTCCTGAATGGCCCTCCACACTTCACCTCTACTGCGCATGCGCAGTGTCAAGGACGTTCCGAAATTGGCGCCATTAATCATTCTAATAACCAGTGCCTGGTAAGCGCTATGTACTCAGCGGGGAGGTAAGAGTTCCCAACTCCTGGGAGGGCCATCCCCGTCTGGGTCATTGGTAAGTATAAAAAATATATAAATTACTATAAATTTTTTAACATTTTTATACTGTACCAATGACCCAGACATAGCTGAATAGTAAAAAGGCTGGAGGGCCAAGGACATAGAGCAAGATGGAATACGCTCAATTATATAAAATAGAGTCATCTCCTCTAGGGAAAAAGAAGTAATAGGCCTTACATGTATCTTTCTTATTTATGATAAATTAGAAAGATACAACACCTTCCAAAATTGAGCATCATACATCCATGTACTCTATTAATATCTAGTATAATCCTTATACTAATAATTTTTAAAGTAAGCCAATAAATAAAGTAAGTCTAGAGAATAGAGACTCTTAATACTCCTTAAAAGTGTCTGAGGATTGTAAAATAATGTCCGTTGACACGTGCTATTTTCAAAAGCTATACTTTAAAAACTAAGACCTCAATGAATTTTTAAAACATAAACTTCTCACTAAACAACCATCCCAATAACAGCTCAGAATTACTAACTCCGGAGGAGGTATCCCCTTGTTTTCATAGTAAAACGGGTGACCCAAGAGCGAAGAGGGCAGCAGAACGGAGTCACTGCCGAAACAGACAGCCTACCTAGCTATAGTAGCAACTGTTAAGTGAATGACATTCTGAGCAGAAGATAATAGACCTAACAATAGAGGCCTCCAGAAATGGACTCGATATTTCTGAGATAAAAATTCATGAATGTGGATGGCTGAGCGCAATGAGCAGCCTTCAAAAATCTATAATAGCGACACAATTAATGTAAGCCCAAGATGTAGAAGAACTCTTACTTCATGAGCCGACATCTCAAACACAACTGCTGAGTGAATGATATACCACAAGCAGTATCAATAGTTAATTGAATCCATTAGCAATAGAATGGAGCGTAACGTCCTTCTATTAGGCATCAAAGACAGAAGAAGTTTATGCCCGTAGTAATAAACAGATATCTATTTATAAATACATAAACTCTAACCGGACAGAGTAAAGGCCTATGCCCGTACGAAGACGGAAGGATCTTAATAACAATAGGTTCCGGATATTAATTAGGAGCCTGACTCTTATGAGAAAGTCCAACCTAAATAGTAAAGGAAGTAGTGATTCCGAAACCATGAAAGTGAAAATCATCCACCGATAGTGCATGAAACTCACTGACTCTTCAGTAAAAGAGAAGCCAACAGAATTACTGTCTAAAAGGTCGGAATTTGAAATCTACTGTTTCCAGAGGCTCAAATGATTACTTAGCTAAATAAGAACCGAAGTTAAATTCCGTATAGGAATTAATCTAATGATTCTAAGTCTATTTATCGAAAAGTAACTAACTGACTTAGATAAAGAGACATAAGACTCAATTGTAAACTATCATAGAGTGCATAGGTATGAGGTAACATAAACCTATAACCTTAATAATAACAGGCTGCAGTAGATCTTGTCAAACAAGTATACTAAAAAGTTGCAATGACTAGTATGGAGGAATCAACAATATCAACATAGTGATCCCTACACCAACGACAGAAGAGCCTCCACTTTAGCCGCATAGTATAGCGAAGAAGAGGTTCTCCTATAGTAAGAAATCGCGTCCAAAGCTCGTCCAGTACAATGCTTACAATGCAATAAGGACCACACAACTGAATACGTGAAGGTTGAGACCTTGCGGGTTGTGATAAAGATGACACGATTTTACCCAGCGAAAAAAGATCCTCTCATGGAGGAAGATTTCGCGTTAAGTCCCACAGTAGACCTCAGAGTAAATTTACCCACGGTTTCTGTGAAGACAGAGATGCTATCAACAGAAATGTATAGTGGTTGTTTATCTTAGCAATACTTGCTGAAACAACAGCGCCGGAGGATACGCATATCCTATCATTCCATCCTATTAGATCAATAGAGCGTTAACAACATTAGCTCAGAGATCCGGACAAGCAAACACATACGTCTGCAATTGATTAGCAAGTAGTGTCGTAAATAAATTATCATTGGGCGCTCCCATTGATAGCAAATCTGATTGAATACTTGTTTGTTGAGAGTCCATTCTGACGGCAACAAGCGACCCATAAGTGAACGGGAGTCCGGTAATACAATCAGACGACCCGGAATATGACGGACCGAAGCAGAACTTGGTGTACTATAACAAACAGAAGGATTCTTTCCATTAAATTGAATAACGGAAACGAATGAGTGCCTCCCTGGTTCCGGAGATACGCCACCTCTGTCGAATTAACAGACAGGATTTGGACATGCGTTTCTGAATAATGTTCATCCAATGACATAAAGCAAGCCTAAAAAAACATTATTCCGTGGAAGATAAGTACTTGCTTAGAGACTGCGGAACCCAAAGACCCTGGCACTTCGAATCCGTTGGGATCAATATTATATCCCAACCTGTTTGACTGGTAACCGTCATAATTATAACACTCGGATCCGGCAACTGCAGTGGCACTCTCTGAGTCAACCACCGAATGTTTGCCCCAGTCTGAATCTCTTGCTACACTAGATAGACAAGAGAACGTGTAAATCGAGCAATTCATGGATTGCTGAAAAGTTGCCGTCGAAGAGAAGCTTCTCCGAGAACGAAGCGACTCTGAGAGAGTTCTTCACCTTACTATCCACGCGCGTGGATGTAGCTAGGGCTGCGTCACGTCTAACCAACTCCAAGCAGCCACTGAAGGGCGGAGTTATACGTGAACAAACAACTGCCCTCAAAATCACATTGAGGATCATATCCCGGAATTCTTTCTCTTGAAAACGTAATGATAACGCCTCAGTAAGGTTGATTACGTATGATAAAGCGTCTAAGATAAGTCTATTAGACATCATTGTCGTTTCCAACATTGTGGTTGGAAAAGACATAGACGGCGAAAAAGATTATTTCCAGTCTTTAACCACGCCATCTATACGCATATGAACTCTCGGTATGCCCTGATCTGCCAAAATAAATTATTCATATAAATGATAAAAGGCAGAAATGAGCATTGCGGACAAGAAACTAAACTATCATGCTTGGTAGCAGGCTTATATATATGTAGCGTCGATAAATAATACACATGTTCTAATGACATTATTGGACTGTGTCGGTAAGTCAGGGACAATGTCCCTGATCCGATCCAAAATTCCGTGTCCAATGACGCTATAAGTCTCTTCTCCAACATCGTAGCAATGTAGTCCGAAATAACAATCACTGGAAGATAATGCCGGAAGATATGTATGGCAGCTTCCGATGCTACGAAAGGGAAAACTCGAAATCTTTCGAATCCCTTTCGCCATCCTGTCGGACCCTATAAAGCGTTCGGTCGTCCGTACCTGATGCAACCGCGGACCACACCGACCCAGTGCCGTCGGATAATTCCTGATTCGAGTAAGAAACTGTCGATTACTGGGATGCTGCGAAAAAACTGTGCTAACTCGGATAGCACGTCCGTCACTGAGGCCTGTGGAGAAGCGGTCCTACGATGCATTGTCGCTGGAAGCTCCGAAATCGTTACCCCGTGCATACTACTAATAAGCGAGCGAACGGAGTGTATAGGCCTCGTGTCCCTTGGCTACCGGATGGCGTGACCTGTTTGCCGTGGAATCACTGAATGACGAAACTGATCGGATACTCGAGGTCACGTAGCCAATGTGCGGTCGTGTGCACTGCTGTGAGGATGAGGAAGCATTATCGACAGTCTCTCGGACTGTCAATATAACGGAGCGTCCCGAGCGACGGACATATGCTCCGAATGTAAAATATCTGAACCACAACATGCGGTCCCCTATGTTGTTGGACGAGAGAGGGACCTCTCTCGCTCACAGCCTGGACGGACCTGGACAAGCCAGGAACCGGACTAACAAGCTTCCTCCGATCTGTCCTCAATCCGCCGTCACTGGGTGAGTACTAAAGTAATTATAGTGCTCGCATCACCCAAATCTCCTTCCTAGACCGCAACGGACGAACCCGGCAGCCAAACCATTCGATGAATGTACGCTACACCGGGTGAGCTAGCGAATGTCACGCCGTCGATCCTACAAGGGACCCCTTAGGCGATAGACATATTCCATGAGCACTTATTGCCGCTAGCTCTTCATTAACTATGACGACAGAGGCACACTTTTGAAAGACATCTCCGTAACTTTGCGAACAAGAAACCAGAAATGCTTGGTAATAGCAAGCATATAATAATAAATATATAGCGTCGTTCAATAATTCGAAAGTTTGTGTGACATTATTGGACTATGTCGGAACTGAGGGACGATGTCCCTGAACCGAACCAAAAATTTCTAAGTCCACCGACGCTATCAGTTTCTTATCCGGCATCGCAGCATTCTGGTCCGACGAAAGAACCTGTAGAAGATCAAGTCAGATGACATACACAACAGCATATGTTGTTCCGAAAGGGAAAGCTCGAAATCCTCTGAATCCCTTTCGGTATCCCGTCGGACCGGATGAAATTTTCGGACGTCCGTACCCGCTTCCGCGGAGCGTCCCGACCCAGCATCGTCGGATAAAACATTATGCGACAGATTCAGTTGTTGCTGGGATGCTGCGATAAGCTGTGCTATTAGGATAGCACATCCGTCCCCGAGGCCTGTGCAGTAGCGGTCTTACGATGCATTGCCGCCGGAAGCTCCGTGTACGTTGACTCCCGCACACTTTCCTATGCGAACGTCCGGAGTCTGCAGGCCTCGTGTCCCTGGCTACCGGATGGAGTGACCTGGTCGCCGATGATTCTCTGACTGGCGAAGCTGACTGGATATCCGAGGTCACGTAGCCAAGAGCGGTCGTGTGCGCTACCATGAGAATGAGGAAGCCTTACTGACAGTCTCTACGGACTGACTATATGTCGGAGCATCCCGAGCGGCGGACGTATGCTCCGAATGCGAAACATTTTGTACCACAACATCTGGGGCCAGATGTTGTTGTACGAGAGAGGGGCCTCTCTCGCTCGCTGTCCGGATGGACCAGAACGAGCTATGAACCGGACTAAAAGGCTTCCTCCGTTCTCCCTCTAATCCGCCGTCACTGGGTGTGCATTAGGTTGATTTATAGTGCTCGCATCACACCAAAACTCCCTCTAGACCGCAACGGACGAACCCGGCTGCCGAACCATTCGATGAATGGACGCCACACCGGGCGAGCTAGCAGACGTCAAAGGCCGTCGAACCTACTAGGGTCCTCTTAGGCAATCGGCGTATTTACATGAGCACTTTCCCGCTAGCCCTTCATTAATTGTGACGACGGAGGCACACTGTTGGAAGACATCACAGATACATCACCCTAATCTTGATCGTCTGAAATAGAAATTGATAAAGTAGAATGACCCTGCGGGGAAAGGACCGGAATGCCCAATTCCCCACTAACATACCGTGACATACGCTTCCCATGTTGTCATCGAAATCATCAGATACAGAACAGGAGTTAATGCGAGTACACTGACCACATATAGAATGATTATAAAAGTCAGAGGAAGACTTCCTCTTATTACAATTGATCAAAATCCTATCAATGTGAAAAGAAAACAAAGTCCTGGTACTCGCACCAACCCCTGACAATCAAAATACATAATAAAAATAACAATATGATCCATTAACATAGAAAAAATAATTGAAATCAAAATATTTTGAAAAAATATTTTTTCAGAACAGCCCAAGTTTCTGAAAAGTAACGTTGAACCCCAATGGATCCCAAGCCTAAGTGTGGACAAAAATTTAAAAAATATTTTAAACAATTTATGCAACACTTACGAACAATAATAATGTATCTAGTTATGATTAAATTAACATCAAGATATTATTTTCAAGAAATCCCCCCCTCACACAGAGGGCTGTTGTAAATGTAAACAATGAGTGTAAAAACACTAAAATAAGACTCCAGGCACCCAGGCCCGAAATCAGTTACCAAAAATATACTATCTGATGCAAAACAGAGACTTCCAGGGAAGAAACTGCAGAACATCAGATGGTAGATGCAGAACACAATGCCTAACCACCCATAGGTGAAGACGTAAACATGGGGAAAAGAACAGAATTCATTCTGTTACTCAGCTAAAACTCCCAAGAAATTTTAGTAATAATAATTACAGAAACTATGCCAAAAGCATGGGAGAATAGCAAGAGGGGAATTAAAGGAAAGGGAGAGAGGAAAACACTGAAAAACCAGTGTAACTAAATAACAAGAATGACAACAAAATGGCTGCTGCCTCGAAAATAGGTAACTTAACATAATTTCATTAAAAAATTTTAAGTTACAGCCCTGATAATATTCTGTCACACATTTTTCCTCTCCTCCTTCTCTATCCTCCTTAGAATCACCATTTCACTAATATTTATGTGTCTGGCATCATTTAAACTGAGATTTATAAGCACAAAGATCAGTCAGATGTTAACTGATGAAGGGCCAAACTTAGAATGATTAATGGCGCCAATTTCGGAACGTCCTTGACACTGCGCATGCGCAGTAGAGGTGAAGTGTGGAGGGCCATTCAGGACATGTTTTCTTTGGTTTTAGATGCAAATTTTGGAGATTGGGGGGCAAAATTTGTGTTTGGCCCTATATTTTAAGAGTTAGCACCAGCTATGTCTGGGTCATTGGTACAGTATAAAAATATAGATTTTTTTCAACTGCTAAATTTGAAAATTACGTGGGCAGATGTGGCCGATTCATAAGGTAAAGGGTTAATCTGTTATTAATCTATTAGTATCTAAGTGCAGCAACAAATATACATATCAACAACAATCAGCCTGACCTTTAACTGAATCAGTGGCATATAGATATATAGCATTTACCCATAGTTGGTTGCTGTACCAAATGTTCACCACGAGTGGTGAAGTGGTGTTAGCACCACTTCACCACGAGTGGTGAACATTTGGTACACCAAGCTACTTTGGGTATATTTTATTTACACCATGATCGTCAGATTATTAAGAGTCGCTATTATTTACCTCAATTTTACTGAGTAGCAGCCGCAAACACATGCAAATCTGTTTTTATTTACATGAGCATTGGTGGGTGGTACCTCCCTTATCAATGAAACGAATGGAAAAAGAAACACACAAATCACAGGGCCTTTTTCATTTTAATAACATACTATTTCGAGTTATGGATGCTTTATTAACATGAGACAACGTATGTTTGTTAATTTTTGGTATCTTATGAGGTAAACTCAGTTAAAAACGTAATAAATAATTACTGCTTTCATTTCACTCTTCGTGAGATGACGAGCGATAAATTTAGAAAAGTTAGTTTCAGGTCACTGGTCACCGAAGGTCAACTTGCTAGTAGTTCCACTGTAGGTGTAAATTTTTACAACTGAAATCACATTGCTGGCGTGTTCACCACGGTTGATATGTAAAGCTAAAATTTATGTCAAAGGCTTTTTATATATGGTAGAATAGGTAATCATGGTATAAATAACTTTTCACTTACCGATCATTTTGTCAGAACTTTTGAGTTCCGTCAGATTTTTTTGTAGGGCTGCACGATATTCAAAACTGAATACCGGTATCGGTTTTCAAAAACATACCGCGGTATACCAGTATATCGAAAACTGTGGAGATATATGAACACAAGTACCACAATCGAGACTTGAGGCATCACAGTCGGAACGAATTAACGAGCCTTGATGATGCAGTTCGAAAAACCTTTACCCAACACAGACGATATCAAAATTTATTATTTTCAAAATTAGTTTATCAGATTTTAACCAAAGATTTCAACAAAACTATATCATGTGACCCCTCATTGGAACGAGCTCGTTCCAATGAGGGTCACATGATATAGTTGTGGTGAAACTTTTAAAAATTATTTTTTCAATTGCTGAATTTGCATACTACGAGGGCTCAAGCAGACGATTCCTTGGATAAAGGGATAATATTATTCATCGGGAGCTACAGTTAAAAAAACTCAGGACATCTTGAAAATCAAATTGAGGGTATATAAATAATGACGATAAACCGATATTTTTTGTAATTACACCGGTATTCAATCGATATTGGTTTGAATACCGGTATATATCGGTTTATCGATATACCGTGCAGCCCTATTTTTTTGTTACCAAGTGTCAATTCATTCCTGAAATAATTCCCAGTTCATTTTTATTGGTGATATTCTACATGTGCCACAACAAAAAAGTCAACTAGAAACTCACATAAGGTAACCGGTTACACATAAGCACAACCATTGCTTGAAAGCATAACTTTATGACACCATTTATTAAACCTATACACACCTTGATAGTTTTGTTCTGCTTTCTTCACAAGAAACTCAATAAGTTATAAAAATGAAGTGAAGTCAATTTTAAAAATCTGCACTGCTTTTATCATTCATTTCACTTGAAAACTGTTGAATATTTCTTTATTAGCCTTCAGTTTTTGCATAGTGGGGGTCTTGGCTGTCTTCATACTTCTGTCAAAGAATGTTATTTCAGTACCTGTTCTGAAGACACAATATTTTTCAAAGTTGGGAACAGGTCCTTAACTGGTAGAGTGCTGGAAGCCCATATTTGGGCTTCAATCCAAACCATGGGGACCCCAAATAAAAGGCTTCATATTCAATGGAGGTGCTTCATTTTATCTTTGAAGTAAAATTATTTAGTCTGCCAGGATTTGTCTTGTTACAATTTATGGGAGACAACCCACTGGCACTTTCCCTTAATAATAACAAGACAAAGGCCTGTGAACAAATTCTGACAACTAAAAATAATTTAGCACTCTACCAGTGAACTAGTGTGAAAATATTTTTCAAAACGGTTTTGTAACATTATAAGTTATTGTGTTGAATTGGCGGTAACCTGGTGTCATGGTCTGAGGTTTGCAGCTTGGAGCTCATATTCAACGGAGATGAGAAGCGTCGAGGTTGAACGTACACTCCGAGCTGCAAACCTCATACAATGTTACCGTCATCACAATAAGACCCTACCAAAGGCCCTCTACCCACATAGTGAAGTGAACAAGGCAACTTCAATGAACAAGGAAACTTTAACGATAACAAATGTAGTAAATAAACTGCTGGTGTCCGGCACAACGTCACTGGACAACAAAAAATCAATAACTTGGATAAAGGCTGAGGTTACTCCATTTCAGTTCAAATCATGAACAAGTTCATGACTTAACTGTGATGGAGCAACCTCAACCTTTTTATAAGTGGGTTGTGAGTATATATTCATAGAATGATCACTGACCTCAAAAAATATGATTTTATAGGCAGTATGCATTTTGAACCTTCTCCCATTGTTATCATCTTTTTAAAACATTTCACGTGGTGACATCAGATGATAACATATGCCACTGGAGCCATAACATAGAAAAAACTAAGTGAGCTCTCGTCCAATCAGAAGGCGAGGATTTTAGTCTTATTGGAACATAAGTATTTTTTTTCAAAGATATCATACTACCATCGAGGTGAGCTTTAATAGGATTTTGTTCATAAAGAATCATTTGTTACAATTTATTGGAGTGTGGATGGTGTTGATGATAACACTCTCCAATAAATTGTAAAAAAACAACTTTTAACCCTTTGCCCAACATAATGGCCAAAACCGGACAGTGCTATTCTAAAAAATCGCCAATTAATTTTCATTTTTTGTCTCAAAAACATAGGTTATGACCCCTTGTTGGAACGAGCTCATCAAGCTTGTTCCAATGAGGGGTCATAACCTATGTTTTTGAGACAAAAAAAATTAAAAAAAATAGTTATTCAAGAATTTATTTTGCAAGTGTCGTCTACTTTTCATGTTAGGTAAAGGGTTAAATAAACATTTTTTCTACTGCTGACAAAACAAGCATCATGATGGTGGCTTCTAGCACTCAACCAATATGGGTTAATAATAATAATCTATTAACCAGTATGTGATTAACTCACCTCTTTTGGAATCACAGGTTTTGGTGGTACCCATTCTTTGGCTATGTATTTCAAGTGTTCATATTTAGAACGTACAAATGATTCAAGCGATCTTTTACTAAGTTAAGATAAAAAAAACAATAAATCATTTCTGAAGCAACAATCATACCAGCTTTCTACACAAATTCCTTACAGTTAAAACTAGAAGTCCTGTCATGAAATGCATACAAATAGCACACCGATCTGCGTGTTAATCTACACGTTATGACCATAGTAAGGCTATCAAATTCTGTACATATGGCCTGTGCACAAGCAATGTTTCACTCAATGGTCCTCCGGGTAACCTGGAGGTCCATTGGCAGAAACACTGCCTGTGTTTGCTATGAGTAACCAGAACCTGCCGTACTTCGGATGTCATTCGATATGGCAATTGCGCACAATTCCTATGCCCAATTAAGCCTAGATAAGCACACAGTTTGTGACAGGACTTCTAGTTTTAACTGCAGATAATCATGAAATAATCATCCACTCATTTATTGTAATTTTAACTTCCAATACATTAACCTCAGTTAAATTTAGAAGAGTTTCTGGCCACTTTCAGTATTAAAACATGGTCCTCATACTTGTCAGGAAAAAAAAGTTCCACACATTTTCCATACTTTCTCAAGACATATCGGCCCATTTTCCATAACATTCCAGTACTTCATATTGCTGAAAATCTGTCTGTTTTATGAAAGCAGTAAGTAACACAATGTAACAATTTTATTTTTTGCTACAATATAAGGCTAAAAAAAAATAATGTTTTGATCCTCAGGCCCTCCCTCGTTGGATCTGAACCTCCTCATTAGACATTTTTATTATGTAATGTTTTTTTAAGAATTTGTGAAAACTTGGAATGGTAATTTTTTCACATTTCTCGACATATAATTATTTAGCTGTGTTTGCAGTAAATTGGTTTTTCTTGTTGCAGTTTATGGGAGAGTGCCCAGAGGCATTCCCCCAAAAACTGTATCAAGGCAAATTCCGATATACTGGATCATGATTTAATTATTTATTATTTTGCTGGTGTTTAAGGTCATATATTTCTGCACAATGGCTAATAATGGCCGCAACACCGATATAAACTCAAGTTTAACCTATCATTTAGAGCCATGTTTTCCATTTTAAAGGACTCCGACCCAAAGCATTGGTTACTGGGGGCTATTCTAATGGATTATGATGGTTGACAGATCTATACCATTAAAAAAAACAATAAAATACAAATCCTTTTAGCTGTTGTTATGGCAGTTAGTTATAAAAGGTATACTAAAATACAACCTTTTCTCTTTTTCAAGCGGAAAGGCAGCAAAAAGATTTACTGAGTATACTCATCCCTTTACAAAAAAAAAAAAAAATAAAATAAAAAAAAAAAAAAATAAAATCCTCCCTCCCTCACTGATTTGAAAAAAAAATTGCCTGAGAATCAATTCATTTTTTTTATTTGGCCTAATTTCTTCATACTTATGTGGTTCAGCAAAGTTGTTTGTTCATGTCTACAAGTCTACTAGACCTAAAAAAAAAGAATAAAAATCTGTCTCACAGGCTCTCCCTCATGGTCTTTTTGGTTGCCACATTCTCTTTTTATAACCAATGAAAACTTTAAAAAAAAAAAAAATTAAATGGTTTATGTCTGATATTTTAAGCCAAGTTAATAAAATTGATAAATTTGCCCCTTCAATGCAAAAAGGCTTTGCAATAATTTAGCATTGCAAAGCCTTCTTGCACTCAAGGGACAGAATACACTGCCACACATGCTACTCTGTATATTATGAGACATAAAACATAAAACAAACCAAGAAAATGAACTTTTGATGGCAAAGAAATAATTACAAAAATAAAAAAAAATAAAAAAATGCCCACCCACTGGCAATTTTATAAAAAATGGCCTGAGAAACAGAAGATCTACTTTTAGGGGCCTTAAATTGTAACGTGTTGTTTTCTCTTTAAAGTGATTTAATCCTCTGCATACCGATGTCAAAATAACGAATTTGCAAGTAGATCTGTCAAACATGACTGAATGGGTTAAATTCCTGGTTGCATTATAAGAAATATTTTCAGGTTGAAATACTGATATTACAACATCAGTGGGGAGAGGGTTAAAATGTGTTCAAAAAATTAATTTCCATGTTTTCAATATCCTCAAGGCACAAGACTTGACTGACATTTCTTTTATACCTTTTATGGACTAACACAAATTTCAGTACTTCTTCAATTTGGCCTGCAACAATACATTTTCTCATGATGCAATGCAGCTCACGATATGATTCGATACGTATTACGATACACTCGTCAATCATCAAAAAATGAGAACACAAGAAGCAAATCTGAAGTTATGGACTACCGGGTCACCCAGTGGACCATAACTTCAGATTTGCTTCTTGAGTCCTCACATTTCTACTGGGCTGGTGTGTAGAGGGAAAAGTCGAATATCCACCCACACAATGGCCAAATAACAAATCATCAAACAGTTTTGGATCAAGCAGCTTCATTTCAATAAAATTAGATTTCTCAAACTTCCTGACAACAAAACACTGTGACACACTCTTCTGTTTCCTTGTAATTCGAGATTTGTTGGATCACAGTACATGTATATAAATATTCAAGAGCAAGGTTAATGGTTTGTTCTATTCAATGCTAACAAATACCTGAGAGCAATGTAAATTCAGATTTCTACCATCCCAATTTCAAAGGAAAACTACATATAATGGATGCGAATAGTCAACAATGAGGCCATTTGAGGCCACAAAATATTCATGAAATTATGGGTCCAAGCAAATCGTGACACATACTGTCAGAGAAGGAATTGAGATTAATCGTTGCAGCCCTTCCTTCAGTATCTTCAAGGCTCAACTAGGGCTGCACAATATTCTAAACTGAAAACTGGTAACAGTATTTAAAACAAGAGGCCCCATGGGGCCTTAATCGCTCACCTGACAAAGTGGTTCAAAGAAGTATTTTGGGTCACATTCAGTTGGTCATGATTCATGAACACTACAGAGGAATGAAGTCATGAAATTAATCATAACTCTAGTGTCCATGTCAGATGATTATTATCATAGGTCTTCCTGACTGCTTCCAATTCTATCAGCAGTAGACAAGCACTGCCAAACTTCCAAGGGTTCGTATGTCAATGCAGTCTGAAAGGCAAATTTTATGGAAAAAACACTAAGAAATGGATTTGAACTAACTTGAACATAGCTTGCAATCCTTCCCCCCCCCCCCCCAAGAGAGCCCAAATATTAAACCAGTGACTCAAATTGAAAAAATTTGAATCTGATCCCCATAGAGATGTTATATACCAAATATGAAAGAATTCTGACTGGAGTATCTGAAGAAGAAGATTTTTAAAGAAATCTAATAATGAACTAAGTTGAACTTTGGGCTCCAATAGAGAGCCCAAATAGCGGGGGAGGAATTCGTCACATACAGGTGAATTGTGCACTTGGTGATACCTTCTTGAAATTTGGCACACTGTTAGTGTAGGCTATGAGGTTCTCAAAAACGATCGGCTACAAGTTGACACCGACCGGTGGCGACCAGTAGCGGCACAATCCAAAATGGCCGCCAGCGGCTGAAGGGAACCTCCTTTTCGACGGTCTACCGACTATACATCCGATTGTAAGGGCGCGAAAGTGAACTCTGATCCACGCACGTGTTGGAAACAGACGTGGGAGATGATGTAGAATAAAACGAGATTCTCTATACGGACGCATCAATTTCTTGGAACTTGAAAAGAGCGTTGTTTCTCCGGGATCAGCGTCATTCAGGCAAACCTGAATGACGCTGATCCCGGAGAAACAACGCTCTTTATGAAGCAGTCTCTTTGCCATACAATCTCTTGTTTGGCGTAATTCCGCAAGCAATTCTGATTTGTCTGTCGAAATTAATTCGAGAACGCGATTGTTCACAAAAATCATTCACAGAATGAGTGAGAATCCTCTTCGTGTACGGACTAGTACTGACTGGGAACGTTGTTGCTTTTGCCAGCAAGACAGTTCCAAGAAATTGATGCGTCCGTATAGAGAATCTCGTTTTCATGACGCCTATAAAGCTATTGAGGAAGACATAACGCGCTTCCTAGATAATGGCGTTGAGCTTCCATATAATTTGACCATTGATTGTTTGATGAGAGAGAGTGATGAGTGTATGTCGATGTCACTGTTGACGAATAAGGCAATATATCATAAGACATGCCGTGACAGTATTCGGACTCACATCGTACAGCGCGTGCTACACAAGCGAGAGCGAAATGAGGCAGTGGCATCCTGCTCCACGCTGAGTCCTAAAAGAACACGGACAAGTTTTGAATCTGGCTGTGACAGGAAACTGCCCCAGTGTGTTTATTGTCACAAACGCGAAGGTGACAGCAGTGAGCCTATTTGCAGATCAATGTCTGATAACAATAAACTCAAAATTATGGCAAAGGAAGCCGAGAACTGGGTTGTTTTTTCTCGGGTCAATGCAGCATTTGATTCCGCTGCTAGTGATCTTTACTATCACAAAACCTGTTATTGTAAGCTTGCCAATGAAGCACGAGCGGCTAAATCTAAAAAGTCGAAGAACGCCGAACATTCCGCGTCAGGCCTGCCCTATGACCCTCTCGTTATGGCAGAGCTCATAACATTTGTTGAACACAACGATTCCGCGATGAAGCTTGTCGATCTCAAGAATCTGTACAGTCGGAGGTTGAAGCAAGTCGGTTCTGATTGGCTTAGTGAAGAAATACATTCCACTCGATTCAAAGAACATTTGTTGCAGAAATTGGGCGATGGCTGGGACGCCTTCACACAGGGTAGAGATGTGTTTATTTCAAGTAGGTTTCGAGTTGGCTCCTTGTTGTCCGAATCTTTAACTCGTATAGTGTCTGAGGAAGAGGCAAAAAAGATAGTTGATGTGGGTCTTCTTCTGCGTAAACACATACTCATATCTCAAGCTCCTTTCACGGGATCATTTTCATCTTATTGCTTGAGCGAGCCTGTACCCAACTCACTCCTGACTCTTCTTAGAGTTCTACTTGAGGGCACATGTAGTATACAGAACTTAGGCGATGATGAGACTGTTAATGCCAAGACTCGAGTGGCTTGTACTATTTCACAGATGTTGATCAGCAATTCAGCGAAACGCTCCGAACATGCACAAAATGTTCACCAGAGACGTGACAGAGAAACTCCAATGCCTCTTTATGTGGGTTTGAAGTTGCATGCCCATGATCGTATGAAAAATCTTATCAGAGATTTTCATCAAATGGGACTCTCTGTCTCTTATGATCGCGTAATGGATGTTCGCAGGAGTTTCGCGAGAGCTGTTTCACTGCGGTTCAAGAACGAAGGTGTTGTAGTCCCAGCTAACTGCAAACGTAATGTTTTCTCGATAGGAACCACTGATAACATTGATGTATCTGGTAGATCTGATATGCATGGTACGTCCATCACACTCATTGGTCAACTGAGCAGGGACAATGTGGGTACTGATCCCCCACCACTGAGTTTAGATGTTCCAGAAGACAAACAAATTGAACTCCCAGACGACTATGCATTTGTTCCTTTCGTTGAAGACTTTGGTGGGGACATCAGGCTTGAATCTCCAGATGAATGTAATGTACGGCCCAATGAATATGCAGATTTGAACGTGGGAGAGAATGACTGGTTGTCTCATGTGTCACAGATCAGCAATAAAGGGAAGGTTGATGGCAGCTGGCAGCTTGATGAAGTCCCTGTGACCTTTTCAGGCTTCTTTTCAAAACATGAAGATCAAGACAATGTCAAACCTCGTGCAGTTATTGGGGTATTCCCTGTTTTCAGTGAGCAGAAAGCGGACTCACTCAGTATGCAGAAGCATGCTATGTATGTGGTCAGGGAAGCTACTGCTTTCGTAAACCCCGGCCAGATACCTGTCATTGAAGGTGACTGTCCGTTGTATGCCAGGCAGAAAAAATGTCAATGGCTGTTCCCAGAGGAGATAGGTGAGGATCGAATGGTGTGTATGATTGGATTCCTGCATCTTGAAATGTGCACCCAAGAAGCTGGTGGTAAGCTTATGGGTGGTTCTGGTTGGGAGCGAATGTTTCACCTCGCAAAGATATTCACACCCGGTGTAGCATCATCCCTACTTGGTGGGAAACATGTCAAGAGGACGCGACAGGCATATCTTCTCACTCTAGCTTGGCTTGAGATCCTCAGAAAGAATGCTTATGAGATTTACTGTCAGCAGACTGGGCCCCATGAGTCATTTGAAATGTGGGAACAGAGGATTCTTTCACAATCTCCAACTGCGCGCTATTGGGGTGAAATCGTTCGGAACTTTCTCTTGACAAGCTGTCAATTCGTTCGGAACCAACGAATCGGTAACTGGCCTGGTACACTGTGTTCTATCGATGAGTTGTGCAGTTACTTTTTTGCCCTAGGACATACAAATTATTGTCGGTGGGTCCCCGTATTTCTGAGAGACATGTCTCAGCTACCCAGGCGGCATCCTTCAATCCACAACAAATTCATGGAAGGCCATTTTGTGGTCCAGCGTAGTGAGAGGAAGTTCAGTATGATGGGTTTAGATCAGAGCCAAGAACATAGTATCCAACTACTCAAAGAAGACAGTGGTCCAAAAGGTCTCTATGGCCAGGCTGAAGAGAAAGTCGTTATTGAGCTTTCAAGGTCAGAAGTTCTGCGTGTTATAGATGAGTATGAATATGCAAGTTTCCACACAACATCATCAGATAACACGGAACACCCGGAAAGTTCGGTATCAGAGCAGAAAAAATTTCTGAATCAATTGAAATCTCTCCTCGATCTGGTGAATCAGGGACTCATTATCAACCCTTATGATGAAACTAGTGGTCAGCTGGTGACATTAGATACTGGTGAATATATGGACCCCGAAGTTAGTAAGAGTTTACGGTCATTACCCGAAAGGGGCAAGCATTTATATTCCACTTTCTTGAAGGAAAGGCTTGTGGAATGCACCGTACCCCTGAATGATGTTATTCCCAAGGCAAATATATATACCTTCCTTAACCCACCCCCAGCCAACCTGGACAAAGGCCGAGACAAACTCATGTCAAGTAAAGCAACTGCCGCAATAGTTACCCAGATGTTCGTTTCACTGCAAGCCCGGCCTGATTCAAACATGGATGAGTTTTTCATGCACGAGAATGCACGTGATCCGCCAGCATTATCCGATAGAGGTAAGCTACGGAGTGGGACAAAATCTCAAATTCTCAATTGTTTACCAGCTATTCCTGCACAAGGGAAGAATTCAGCAGCTAGACAAGCTTCAGTTGTCATCTTGGATATGCCTGCTGTAGTCCATGTAATCAAACCACAGAAAGCGGATCTGTTTGGAGAATATGCTCGATTGCAATTATTGCCATACATCGAATCTCTGATTAACACGAACACCACAAGGGTTGATGCGATCTATGACTGTTACCCCGAAGGCAGTTTGAAGAATCAGACGCGAGCAAAACGCCTCGGTGAGACAGCAGTTAGGTTGATACGGGTGTCCGAGAACGTCCCTTTACCTAAAGGGAAGAATTGGCAGGCATTCTTGAAAGTTAGTGAGAATAAAGACGAATTTTTCAAGTTCCTGTCTGCTGAACTGCTGAAATTAACATCAACATCCGAGTACCAGTTGTTAACGACATCAGGAGAATATGTACTATGCAATAAGGATGTTAGCTTATGTGACATATCTCCATCGAACCACGAGGAAGCAGACACGCGCATGATGCTTCATCTCAACCATGCAGTCTCACAAGGTCACAAAATAGCTTTTCTTCGCACGGTTGATTCTGATGTCGTCATTCTGTCTTTGCACCATTTCGCAACATTCCGTGACCTTGGACTCAGTGAGCTGTGGATTGGGTTTGGAATTGGAAAGGCATATAAAGATATGCCAATTCATGAGATAGCTTCACAACTTGGACCTGATTACTGTAAGGCCCTGACTTTCTTCCACGCCTTCACAGGTTGTGATGTAACATCCAGCATGCTCGGCATTGGGAAGAAGACAGGATGGAATGCATGGATGAATTTTCCCGCATCAACTGAAATGATGATAGAATTGACTGAGAATCCGCAAGTCTTTTCAGAGGATTCCCCTCATATGCAGCATATCGAAAAACTCACCATACAGATGTACAGTAACAGTTGTGTCAGTACACGTGTCAATGATGCGAGACGGCATATGTTCACACATGGCCTTAAGTCTATGGAAAACATCCCGCCCACCAAAGCAGCTCTGTATCAACATGTAAAAAGGGTAATTCTTGTGTCATCTTTCATTTGGCATCGTGCTCTGCAGAAACACTTATGTGTGCCAGACCCATCACAGTACGGATGGGAGTGGAATCCACGTCTCAATATTCTGGTCCCATTTTGGACTCACCTAGGAGACGCAAGTGCTGCATGTGCACTGATGCTCCACTGTAGTTGTGCCAAGGCCTGCAAGGGCAATTGCAAATGCTTGAAAGCTGGATTAAGGTGCACACCTTTGTGTAAGTGTGAAGGTGGCTGTTGTAACAATATTGAGTAGTATACTGTCATGTTAGGACCAGTCATCTCCTATTCTGGTATTTTTTTTTCCATTTTCGGCCAGTTAACACATGTCATGTTTCTAGTTGAGTTGATTTTGCTAACAAATGTTCATCCCATGTGGCTTGCTACATTGTCCGGGGTATAGGAATACAGTTTTAGATTTCGGAAAATAGTCTGTTATTTACTGCACAAGACGGTGTTAATTCATGCATAGCATGATACAATATCCCCAACTATTTTGCCTCTGTACAACAGTTGATACCTTCGTTCACCCGTGTGTTCATCTATGGTATCCTTGTCTTTCTCTGGCCATAGGCCACATGTGACTAGTCAGTTCCTACTCCATAGCAAATCAACTTGGAAATCCTTCATCTTGTAGCGCACTCATGTCTCAATGAATCCATACCTGAGTTGATCTAATAAATCTAACGTAAGGTATCAAATTGCCATACCGGATCATATTTCGATAAGTTATTCGCTAAAACATTTCGACCACTCATCGACATCAAAGGTCATGTTTTGGCTCCCAGTGGTGGCTATATCTCTATATCCCTGGTAAAGTAGCATACCATGAGGGATGGGCATTAAGTGTCGGCAACATTAATCCTGACTTGGAACACACCACATCTTAACTGGCCGAAAATGAAGAATACTACTTGTAGTCAAAAAATATTCCTGTACCTCGAATGACTGCAAACATACACTCACCCCTTCTAGTCCCATTTTGCCAATGTTCTATACTGGCAAGATAACATTGTATAATTAACAACGGGAACTAATGCATCCCGAGTTCATTCCAGCACTGCCCTTGCTGGCAGACGTGTCGCTATGGTGTTGAGATTGAACCAGAACTCCTCTAGAAATTTGATAGTTTTATTTTCTTAGAAAATAAATCTATCGAAAATGCCGGAAGTTGAGAATAGACTGTCACTTTAATTGGATTATCAAATGTCCAAGTATCCCCACTGCTGCATACTATCGAGTACCCTTGTTCATGTGTTGACAGGAATCTCTCATACCATGTTCATTTGACCATTGCATTCCCGAGAAACATTCAACACTAATTTATCTACGGACGGACGATCATACTGACAGTCAGACACACAGACGCACACATCGACGGAAATTCTGATCCCATTATCCATTAATCTTCCCCCCAACTTGTTCCAAGGGCTTCACTCCATCATTCACATCAATTACAGCACATGTATGGTGTTAGGTTTGGAGCTTCAGTTGTGCGATCGGCGAAAATAGCTTTTTTTCGATCCGCTTGGCGGCCATTTTGGATTTCGCTGCTAGTGGTGGCTAGAGGATGGTGCCAACTTGTAGCCGATCGATTTTGAAATCTCTGATGCCTACCCTTACATCATGCCAAATTTCAGGAAGGTATCACCAAGTGCACAATTCTAGCGAATTCCTCCCCCGCTAAAATATAAACCCACAGACCCGATTTTAACAATCTTGAATCTGACCCCCCTCAAGATGTTGTACACCAAATATGAAAGGATTCTGACTGGTGGATCTGAACAAGAAGATTTTTAAAGAAATTTCCTCATATTGCACTAAGTTAAAATTTGGGCACCAATAGAGAAATAATGTCAAGTGAGATAGTCAAACTTTTCCTTCTGGATACCAAAACAGTGAAGACCTGTTAATTGAATAGCCACTTTGTCAATGAAAATTATCAGTTAACAGGAGGGTTCAATTAACAGGGATTCTGTCACTTTCCTGCACTCAAGGGATAAACTTAGCATTTATTCTATTATATCTTGTTTGACAGAGCTCCATGAGATCTGTCAACCAAGATATAATAGATTAAATGCCTGCTGGATGAGGCCAGATCTTGGTCTATAAACAAAGGAAAACTGGGGTCAGTCAGGGTAATGTCTCAACAGGTTACAAGATTTTTTATTCAATTAACAGGAGTTTACTTGGTAACCTATATTCAATTAACAGGTCAAATTTGTACTGGAGGTATGGTAAATGATTTTGTGTTGGGAAATTATATTCAATAGGGTTATTCAGTTAAGAGATATCCAATTAAGAGGGCTCCACTGTACTTGAAAACAAATAACTATTTCGCCACAATTTATAAGCACATTCAGTGACCAAAACAGACCAAAAAATATTTTTAAGCACCTTCCTGGACCTTTACCCAAACTATTCAATTTTCAAGCATGATCAAGGTCCTGGAATTACCTAGGACCCATACAAACCCTGAATTTGGAAGAACAAAATGAACTGAAGATCAACATGAAGGAAGCAGAATCCTTGAAACAACTTGCCTTATTCCCTTAAAATATTCAAATAACCGGAGATCAAACTATCTCAATTTTGTGTTAATTACCAATGGCGTAATAAAGAATAATAAATTTATTTCTTAATTTCCTCTTTAGATGATAGAGTACTGAAAGGATACGAATCTGACTGTGGTCGCCGAAAATTGTCTGGAACATTCGCTTCATATACTGCTCTGGCTCTGCTATTACCCATTTCCATCATCATCTGAAACATAATGTGAAACAAACATTTAGTATCAAGATTTTTTGGTTACAATAAGGTGGAATGTTGAAAATTGCGTACAACTGCAATTCATAGTGATAAGCCAATAAGAAGAAAGCCCCATTAGACAAATGCTGATGGTTTGAATGCACAATTCGGTGATTGCAGATGCCAATGTCAGATGCTCAGTGTTAAAGTGTTTCGATGTTTGAGTATTCAAACTTCATGATAATTTGACCTTTAAACTTCCAAACAGGCAGTTTTTTAAATCATTTTTTGAAGTCTAGTACATGAAATGGAATATACACAATGCAGCAAGGCAGTTCATAAAACTTCAGGTTGACATCAATAAAATGTCTCTGTCTGATCACAGCAGAAACATCCAAGCACAAGAGTTTATTTAGTTAAATGCCCACTTTCAAAGATTTATTTCACGAAAAACACAATTTTCCATGACCAACCTTTTAATATGTAAAATAGATTTTGTTTCCCAATTTATCCCAAATTACTGCAGCTCACTTTATAAAAATAATGACTGGGCTTGAGGGTAACAATGTGGATTGTCTCCCAGAGGAACCATTATCTCCCGAGGCATTAGCCGAGGGACATAATGATCCCAATTATTTAGTGATTATTGTCTCAGTCAAATATGGAAGAAGAACCAAAGTTCCTAACTTTTAACCCTTTACCTAACGAATCGTCTGCATCCGCCCGCGTAATATGCAAATTGAGCAGTTGAAAAAATTAATTTTTTTTAAATATTTCAACAAAACCATATCATGTGACCAATGAGGGGTCACATGATATGGTTTTGTTGAAATTTTTTGAAAAATTAAAAAAATAAATTTTGATATCGTCTGTGTTGGGTAAAGGGTTAATAGGGAAAGAAGTGAAGGTTGAAACACGTTTTTTATTCTTCAAAACAAACACAGTAAAATGGTTTTTCAACTGAATGTCCTAAAATCATTTTGAATTGCTCAGTTCTTTTACTGTCCTTTTCAAGCAGTTCCTCTATTTCGGACTGAAAATATCGTCAAATCTTTGGTAGACATTTTGCTTGTGTACATTATTGCACAACACGGAAGTTGTTTGGTTAAGAAACTACGTCATCACCCGCCAATTCAGCAATATTTTCACCGTCTCCACGGACGTTTTCGGGAATCTACGGCTGAAGTGGGTAATAATACAAACATTATTGACTGGCATTATTCACTGCGGATGGAACATTGTAAAATGTTTAATGAGATTAGATGGTGGATTAGTATAACATTTGTAGATGAGGTATAATAATAATAATTATTTCATCTGAAAATATTATTTTTTACTGGATGTGGAAAAAGCCTAAATGTCTACATTTTTTGCTTGCACACTTCAACTGTACATAATTAGTACAGTGGAGCCCACTTAATTGAATATCTCTTATTTGTATATCCCTAGTTAGTCGAATATAATTTTCAAAACATTAACCATTTACCATACCTTCAGTACAAATTTGATCTTTTAATTGCATATGGGCTGTAGAGTAAACTCCTGTTAATTGTATGTAAATTATTGTAATATGTCGAAAAAATTACTGTGACAAGCACCAAATTCCCCTTATTTATCAACCTTTTTGGCCTCACTACATCCAACACAGGCATTTATTCTATTATATCTTGTTTGACAGAGCTCTATGAGCTTTGTCAAACAAGATATAATAGAATAAATGCTCAGTTTACCTCCAGAACACAGGAACCTGACCAAATCCCTGTTAATTGTATACTCCTGTTAACTGAATAATTTTCAATGGCAAAATGGATATTCAATTAAGAGGATTCTACTGTACTTTACAATAATGACTGAAATAGTGTACTATAGAGACAAAGTGTAATAGTGTATATACAGTGGAGCCATGTTAACTGAATTGCCTCCTTACCAGTGGAAATTATCCAATTAAGTATTCAATAACAGGGATTTGTTGACTTTCCTGTACTCTAGAGATAAACAAAGCATTTATTCTATTATATCTTGTTTGACAGAGCTACGATATAATAGATTAAATGCTTGCATTGGATGTCATGAGGCCAAATAGGTCTATAAACAAAGGGAATTCTGTGGTTATCAGGGTAATTCCCCACCATATTACAAGATTTTTTATTCAATTAACAAGTTTATTCTATAATCTACATGCAATTAACAAATCCAATTTGTACTGAAAGGATGGTAATGGTTTGGTGTTTGAAAATTATATTCAATTAACACAGTTATTCATTTAAGATATATCCAATTAAGTGGTATCCACTGTACCACAAAAATAACCGAAAACAGGTGAATTTTAGGTGTCCTTTTACAGAATCAGTATTAGAGGTTGTCATTGGACATTTTAACCCTTTATCCAATACAGAGGATATCAAAATTTACTATTTGAATTATTGTATTTTTTCACAATTTTCAAAAAAATTTCTACAAATCCATATCATGATGATCGATGAGCTCGTTCCAATGAGGGGTCACATGATATGGTTCTGTGAAAATAATTTGAATTTTTTTTGTTTTTTTCAACTCCAAGATTAGAAAATTACACAGTCAGATGCAACCGATTCATTAGGTAACAGGTTAATTTATTTATTTTATTACGGTTTAATGACACATTAACAGCCAAGGTCATATCGTGGCGGTGACAGTTTTACGAGTGGATGAAGCCAGAGTACCCGGAGAGACCCACCAAGCAAAGACAAGCAGCTGCCAGCTCCCCAACATCGTAACTCCACCATGTAGCAAAGGTAGGGTTAGATTGGTTGAAGACATGTGCACCATCGACGTGCAGTACGCTTTAGTATACAGCATCATCGTGCCCCGATGTAGACAATCAGGGAACGGGTTAATAAACAGTGACATAACAAAGAAATTTTACTTCCAAGAGAATCTGAAGCACATCCACAGGATATGAAGCCCTTCAATTGAGGTGTCAGCTGTCTTCAGTGAAAGCCCAAATATCAGAATCTAGCACTCAATCAGTTAACTCTTTTCCCAACTCACACAATACCAAAATTTGCTATTTTAGACCATATTTTCCAATTTTTTTTTCTTCAAATGATTGTTTTGTAAATTACATGGGCTGATGTGGCCCATTCGTTAGGTAAAGGGTTAAACTCCTTGCACACTTGTCGCAGATATTTCTACCAGGGACAGGAAATCTATTCCCACTGAAATAATTATAATTTGTTCCCAACAAACAAATTTTCACCTGTAAATTAAATCACCTTTTTTTACCAATCATTTCTGGAGTTAAATTTTGGGGTAAGTCTCGAAGTGGTGACGATCTTCAATTATTTAACAGTGACCAGCAGGAGGTAGTGTTGTTATAGTTTGTTTCCGATTAAGTAGATGAGTTGTGTTTAGTTTGCTCTGCCGATAACTCTCAAATAATTAGCACTTATCAGTGAGTAGAAAGTTGCATATACAACTTTGTTAACTCTGTTAACTATGTTTGTCCAAACAAAATGCGGCATCCTTTGGACAACTAAAATTCACTGTAACGGTAGGCCCTATATATGTCCCCCACCCAGCAACTTCTACAGTCAAAATGGCAAACGTTCAGGTCAGTGCGACATACATTCCAAATGGTAAGAGGTGGAAATAATCTAGTATTTAATGACTATAAATACAGAATAAAATCACGAAGGTCCGACGCAATACACTGGGTATGCTGTAAAAAAGGCTGTGGTGCAACATTAAATACGAAGAATGATATAGTTTCCTCTATTGGTGCTCAACACAATCATCCAACAGACTTCGACCAGATTAAATCACTTTGAAACCGACGGACCTCGAACAACAAACCACGTAGAAGGTGGCACAGAAAACTTCAACTCTTCATAGCAGGTTCTCATCCCAATTTATATAAAATGATTGACTTTATTAAGAAAGAACAGGCTTTCCATGAGGCAAGTATTTTGTTCAATTTTGGTGCTCAAAACTAGCTTTTCTGGTTTATTAAATATTTTTTGGGGGAAAAATATTTCATTTTTTCTGATTTATTAAATATTTTCCTGTATATTTTATCGATCGAAAACCGCTATTCATTTGTTGCGAAAAATATTTTATCAATCAAAAATGCTATTTATGTTCTCCCTCATCCATAAATATCGGTTCTTGATTTATAAAAATATTTCTCGTTATTGCCGAAATCTCTCCTATAAATTAGAAATAAACTATAATCTCCTTCCCTTTGATGTAGAGGATTAATCACACCTTCTTGTCCTACCTTTGGAAACAACAGCCGGCAGTACTTCGAGATGACCCCAAATTTTTCATCAAATCTAGTCATGGCTGCTCCACAGCATCCATGACTAGATTTGATGAAAAATCTTTTTTTTAAAATACTCAGTAGGTTAAGCGTTAAGAGTCTGGGTAATTTTCCAGATTTTCTACTAAACCATGCCTTGTGAATCTTAATGACTTTGCCATACTTTTTAGCCAAATCTTGACCGCCTTTACAAGGTACATTGTAATTGACTACTGTCCACATGGCCTCTTCTTGATTGTATGTTGAAGTAGCTGTTCTAAAAGAGCGAAGTTTGTCAGAGTCGGATCAAAACCTTAGATTGTTAACAGCTTCCAATGGATAGTATTACAGAAAAGCATATGGTACTACAGGGTTTATTGTCATAGTGAAATGACATACATACTGTACAGTCAGCCTCCTGAGCTTTTCCAAGAAGGGAAAGTGTTTCTCTCCTGTGATTTTAAACACAACAGGCCTTGTTTAACCCTTTACCTAACACGAAAGGCAGACAACACTTGCAAATAGAATTCTTGAATAACTAATTTTTTTAATTTTTTGCATCAAAAACATAGCTTATGACCCCTCACTGGAACGAGCTTGGGTCATAAGCTATGTTTTTGATGCAAAAAGTGAAAAATATAATGAAAATTGGATGGTGATTTTTGTGAATAGCACTGAACGGTTTTGGCCGTTATGTTGGGTAAAGGGTTAAATATGAAAATTTGTTGGGCGATATATCTGAGAAACACTTGGAAAATTTAGCTATCTCTTTGGCAAAGGGTTAACTCTCTTATAATAAAATTTGCACATGTCAGTGTAAATATTTTTTCCAAAGTAGATCAAAATTTTCAATTTCTGTCTTATAAACTATGCATTTTAATCACAGACAGAATCAAAAGCTGATCAAAGCAGAAGTATCAAGTGGTTACATTCCTCAATAACATTCTTCTAAATAAAAGGTACGATCAGTCTCAAACAGAAATGTGTGCATGTACATAAATGAAATATACTCACAGCAACTTGTTCTGCAGTCCATGAGTCCAGATTAACAGATTTGACTTTTGAAACATGAACACCAAGATTTCGGTGGATACCTGCACATCTAATGCAGAGGAAAATTCCTAAATTCCATGCAGCCCATCGTGGTCCTGAAATATTTTTATTTTAATTACAGGTTAAATCAAAAGAGAAATATTGTTAACTGTTCAGGATTTTCTACCCTCAAGCCCTCAAATCAATTTTCTGGAATTTTGTAGCCTCACAACTTGTACAGTGGAGCCCACTTAATTGGATATCTCTTAATTGTATATCCCTGTTAATTGAATATAATTTCCCAACACAAAACCATTTACCATACCTCCAGTACAACTTTGATCTGTTAATTGAATATAAGTTATAGAGTAAACTCCTGTTAATGGAATAAAAAATCTTGTAACCCATCGAGAAATTACCCTGACTCTCCCCAGTTTTCCTTTGTTTGCAGACCTACTTGGCCTCAGTACATCCAATACAGGCATTTAATCTATTATATTTTGTTTGACAGAGCTCATGGAGCTCTGTCAAACAAGATATCATAGAATAAATGCGAAGTTTATCTTTAGAATACAGGAAAGTGACACAATCCCTGTTAATTGAATACTCCTGTTAACTGAATAATTTTCATTGACAATGTGGCTATTCAAGGGTTTCACTGTACTTCACTGTGATGTCATGAGGGAGTCATTGAGACAATTAAATTGCTTTGAGACAATTTTTTGGCAGCCAAGAGTTGACTAGAAATCACTGTCAAGCCATTATTTATCTATTGCTGTTCAACCCAGAGTACACTAATGTCAAAATACCTAAATCTGAAGCAGTAAATTTTTCCCATATCGGGTAATAGAACTAGGCACTTAACCAATTCAATCTTGTTTGACAGATCTCAATTAAATTTTAGGTCAACATTTTAACATTTCAAGTTCAGTGTGCAGAGGATTAAGTAACTTCTAGCACCTATTGCTTTATCACAACTGCAACACAAGTACCAAGACAGTAAATTGTTTATTCTTGTACTGCCCACATTAAAGAAATACTACCCCAGATGTTGGATAACAGATGCAATTTTACTGGCAACACAGAATTAGAGTTCCCACGATTATTTGTTTTAATAATTGATAATCGGTCAGCAATAATCGACAGTCAAATGATTAATCATATCATATACCATATGGGGATTTTTCTTGAAACTACCTACGAAATATTCTCTTACTGTTAGTTAGTTACAAAATATTTAGATACAGATGAATATTGTTTCTAAGGAACCATACTGCCTTATATTATAGACCGCCTATCAATAGACTCCCTTTAAAAATGTTATCATTTGTTGTCCCCACTCCCCAAGGTGGAACACATACTAAAGCACCTTAGTGTGTGTTCCACAAATTTAGTTATACTAAATCCACATGAAAAATCATATGTAATACTACATCTCCTTTTCCCAACACACAAAAATCGATATTTTAGACATGAAAAAGGATACCACTTTTACAAATAAATAGAGAGTAATCGCTTGATTGGACTGGTTACGTGAAATAATTCATGAGAGGTGAGGGAAGTTGTACAAACACGAGTGCGCGAATGCACACAAGTGTTTCACAATATAGTCCCTCGCCTCGAATGAATTAACGTAACCAGTCCAGTCAAGTGATTACTCTGTTTATTACTTTTCATTATTAATGATAATCATATAATTTAACCCTTTACCTAACGTAAGGCCAGCGCTATTCTCAAAAATCGCCAATTAATCTTCATTATTTTTTCATTTTTTGTCTCTAAAACATAGGTTATGACCCCTCATTGGAACGAGCTCGTCGAGCTCATTCCAATGAGGGGTCATAACCTATGTTTTTGAGACAAAAAATGAAAATATTAGTTACTTGAGAATTTGTTTTGAAAATGTCGTCTGCTTTTCATGTTAGGTAAAGGGTTAAAAAAAAAAAACCCCAAAACAATGAAGTCCCCATTACAATTTACACCCACGGCAAAGCGTCTTCGTTTGCTCGCACGGATACATGACCCAATTGTTGATTGCATAATTCACTTGTGAAGTTAGTGTTTATAACCAAACCTGGAAATCCCAGTAAATCACACTTTGGAAAGTAATAAAGCACTACATTCTGGTCAACTAAGCCCTCAGTTATGAAACATAAGATGGGCAATTATTCAACTACACAAAACTCTAATCAATTACTCATGTTATCAACGATTAATTGACTAATCGATTAATTGCAGCACCTCTACAAAGAACTTGTTCTCCTCAGTAAAGAAGCACTGCTCCGCTCCATTTCACGGGAATAAAATTTAAAATGAATAAATTATAATCCATTAAGCTAGCAGTCTTTCTCTGAAAATGAAAAGATTTGAACAGTTAGAACCCTGAAAACACTTGTTTGTTTTTGGTTATACAGTAGAATCCTCTTAATTGAATATCCATTTTGCCAGTGAAAATTATTCGATTAACAGGAGTATACAATTAACAGGGATTTGGTCAATTTCTTGTGTTCTGGTGGTAAACTGAGCATTTATTCTATTATATCTTGTTTGACAGAGCTCATAGAGCTCTGTCAAACAAGATATAATAGAATAAAAGTCTATTGGATGTATGAGCCCCAAAAAGTTGATAAAAGAGGGAATATGGTGCATGTCAGAGCAATTTTTTCGACATATTACAAAAAATTATATACAATTAACAGGAGTTTACTCTACAACCCATATGCAATTAACAGATCAAATTTGTACTGAAGGTATGGTAAATGGTTTTGTGTTTGAAAATTATATTCAATTAACAGGGATATACAATTAAAAGATATCCAATTAAGTGGGCTTAAAACTCTAATCAATTACTCATGTTATCAACGATTAATTGACTAATCGATTAATTGCAGCACCTCTACAAAGAACTTGTTCTCCTCAGTAAAGAAGCACTGCTCCGCTCCATTTCACGGGAATAAAATTTAAAATGAATAAATTATAATCCATTAAGCTAGCAGTCTTTCTCTGAAAATGAAAAGATTTGAACAGTTAGAACCCTGAAAACACTTGTTTGTTTTTGGTTATACAGTAGAATCCTCTTAATTGAATATCCATTTTGCCAGTGAAAATTATTCGATTAACAGGAGTATACAATTAACAGGGATTTGGTCAATTTCTTGTGTTCTGGTGGTAAACTGAGCATTTATTCTATTATATCTTGTTTGACAGAGCTCATAGAGCTCTGTCAAACAAGATATAATAGAATGAAAGTCTATTGGATGTATGAGCCCCAAAAAGTTGATAAAAGAGGGAATATGGTGCATGTCAGAGCAATTTTTTCGACATATTACAAAAAATTATATACAATTAACAGGAGTTTACTCTACAACCCATATGCAATTAACAGATCAAATTTGTACTGAAGGTATGGTAAATGGTTTTGTGTTTGAAAATTATATTCAATTAACAGGGATATACAATTAAAAGATATCCAATTAAGTGGGCTTCTCTGTATTGGTGACATGATAAAAAAAATTTCAGAGTACAAAGGTTAGGAATTTTCTTTTATTTTATAGTGAAAACTCATAAAAGAGGTCATTTGCATCAGTTCTAAAACAGATATTATAAAATAAACACATAATTGCATGTACCTAATTAATTTTGAGTAGATTCTGTGCCACCCAAAAACATAAAAACAATTAAAACACTTACATTTTGATAAGGATAAACATGGATTCTGCTACTCCTCTAGAGAATAGGTCATTCAATTGTTTTCAGAAATTGTGAAAACAATAATTACAATCTTCAGATTGGCAAGTGCATAATTAATGTGAAATTTGACAACAGGAAACAAATATTGCATTGCCACATTTTGCTGAGTAAAGCTGTTGGACATGGTGTGCTGAAATAATATTCTACAATTTCTGCAAAAGACGTGAAGAAGAAAATGCTTCCCAGCTAGGTCTGTGTCCAGTCAAGCAGGCCTGGCATTCTGTAAAATGCAGGAGGACTAAAAATCGCTCTCTTCACATGGCCCAGGAGAGTGATTAGCTCTCCCCAACTTACAGGAGCTAAAAGTGGCAAAATGAAGTTGTACTATTTATGAATTTTGCCTAGTGGGCTTCGTACATTTTATTTGGTGCTGCTAACCAGGTAGTCTCTGGGAGATGGCGACAGTGCCCCTCCCTCACATCCAGGCCTTGGTAAGGCCCGGAGGTGTGGGAGGTGCAGTGTGGCCATATTGCAGAGATCACTAACATAGCAGAGATATGAAAACCTTTGGGTTTTAGGAATAGGCTGTTGTGGTAATCATTATTTTCTAAGGCTAGGAGGGCTATTTTTTACCCTCCTCAATTTTTTTAAGGTGAGCAGTAGGCGAGCGAATAAATTGCTCTCCTGAAAATGCCAGGCCTGTTGAGCCAAGGAAAAAATGGATACATAATGTGTTGTGTCCTCTCTGTGTTCCTGACCATGTGGTTGACTCCATTGATAATACCCCCATGTGTACAGGTACAGTTTACAAAATAGCCATTGTGGACTGTTCGTAATCTATGCACAGACACTGATATCCATGCATGTGTTTACCAGGTAATAAAATGAAGCACTGGGTTGTTTGAAATCTAATATCACTGTGTTTGTGAAAATAGTGACCACCCACGGAAAGTAACCAGTCAACGCCAGTCATACTGTACTCTATTTGTGATGTGTTATGCTTTCTATTGTTGAGAAAAAAATGATAGATCTTTGAAGATTAATAAAAGTACAGTTAAAACTAGAAGTCCTGTCATGAAATGCGCACAAATAGCATGTTGATATGTGCGTTAATGTACGCGTTATGGCCCAAGTAAATCTATCAAATTCTGTACATATGGCCTGTGCACAAGCAATGTTTCAGCCAATGGACCTCCGGGTAACCCGGAGGTCCATTGGCAGAAACATTGCATGTGTTTGCTATGAGTAACCAAGAGAACCTGCCGTGCTTTGGATGCCACTCGATATGGCAATTGCGCGCAATTCCAACGCGCAATTAAGCATAGATAAGCACACTATTCGTGACAGGGCTTCTAGTTTTAACTGTACTCAATTTTGGAAAGACGATGTAAAGCATCATGGTCAGGTCTTTCAATTGGTTTAATTTGGGGGCACCGAGCTGCCATAATTTGGGGACAGTGTGCCTACAGGACACTTTTCTAGGTCTACCACGGACGCTCAACCCGAATCAAAACATGTAATACTGCAAGTATTTCAACATTCAAGCTTCCAAAATAAAAAAACTGATGAAGGCCTGTGGAATAATAATAATACAATAATAATACCACAGTGCCATCCATCTGTAAATCAGCAGTTATAATAGGATGAAGTCCAAATTGGGCTCAAAGGCCATAATTTTTGGTGTGCAACATCCACACCAAAATTATATTACAACCTTTGGGTCTAAATTTGGACTAAATGGGATGATGCCACATGGGTGCTCCTAGTTACTGACTCGGATAATTTAAAAACACTCCAGTAATCTTTGTTGCACTCTGTATTCCATTTCAGTTCAGAAGAGTCTGGCCTATTTACAAGTGAGCTCCAGTTGGCAAATAATTTGGGGCCATCTCTGTAAATTTGGGACACCTTTTTTCAGCCTGAATTTGGGCAAATTTATAGGACTGACCATGGTTAACAGGTTAATGAATGTTTACATACAGCAATAACAGTAGTGTACATTTAACCCTTTACACAACACTGACTATATCAAATATATTATTTTAAGTCTTTACCAAACATGAAAAGCAGACGACACTTGCAAACAAAATTCTTGAATAACTAATTTTTTTGTCTCAAAAACATAGGTTATGACCTGTCACTGGAACAAGCAAGACAAGCTCATTCCAAAGTGGGGTCATAAACAATGATTTTTGGGACAAAAAATGAAAAAAATAATTAAAATTAATTGGCTATTTTTGTGAATAGCATTGGCCAGTAGAACATTTTCGAAACGTTTGCAACTAATGACCGTTCTTGATTATTGCACTGACGGTTCAAAAGTTCAGAACATCAAAGCTTTGAATGTAAGTAAAAGAGGATCATATTCGTTGTTTACTTGAGGTAGCTCTCCTCAAGCTTACAAAAGCTTAAAGTGGCAAAATGAAGTTTTACTATTAATGAATTCTGCCTAGTTGGCTTTGTACATTTATTTGGTGCTGCTAACAAAATAGTCTCTGTGAGATGGCTACACTGCTCCTCCCACACTGCCAGGCCTCGGCAAGGCCCGGAGGTGTGGGAGGAGAAGTGTGGCCATCTTACAGAGACCACTAACATAGCAGAGATCTGAAGAGATGTGGGTTCTAGGAATAGGCAGTTATTTTTTTCTCTAAAGCCAGGAGGGCTAGTTTTCGCCCTCCTTAATTTTTTTAAGGCGAGCAGTAGGCGAGCGAATAAATTGCTCTCCTGAAAATGCCAAGTCTGTCAAGTGCAGAGGTCCATTCATGAGATACAGTCCCCTTCTTAACTGTGGTACAGGGTAAGAACTGGGGGGGGGGGGGGGGGGGGGGGGGGGGGGGGGAGGATAGGTAATTTTGCCCCAATTCCTGTTGTGGGGGAGGGGGCAGGCCTAACACAAGAATCCTACACTCCTGCATGTCTATTAAAAGGTCTATTCGTTTCAGCGCCATTACCGAGTTATTGTTTTTACTGTTTTATATTTATACAAAAACATGGCCGATTTCGAAATCTCCATTGATGCCTCACGAGTACTCAAATGACGACAATTAAAGAATAAAACAAAGTTTGGATCAATAAACTCTGCCCAAATGTAAGGAAATATGTGTACTATTGATTGCAGTCGGTAATATGGGCGAAAGCTTGACATGTATTCCTAATTTCGAGTTTTGAGTTCCCATAAAAACTTGATGGGAACTTTTTCTATAGGATTGAATGGGAAGAATCTGAACGTAGAGGACTCAGGAGTAGCCACTACGTTCGGATCGCTGAACTACTTCAGGATATGCCATATTGTTCTCACGAGGCGAGATAGACCAGCAAGTAAATCGTTTACTGGTCATATAGTACACCACGGAGATCGAGAGCGTTGGACCTACAGGCCGTACCAACACCAAAAATTATATTACGGACTGTGGGTCCAAGTCTGGACTAATAATAAACAAATCTGACAGTCCTTTGCAAATTCATGTCTGAGGTTAAATTTTGTGAGTGCTTTACATGATAAATGATGTGTTTTAAAGGGACTTGCTGTAATTAGTACATGAGGGGACTTAGGGCCTTATTAGGGACTTGCTGTATTTAGTACGACCCGACCCAAACACTACAACAGGACTGACCAATTAAAATAAATATTTACTTTTGACAATTTTGGGAGACGTTTTGTCTTTTGACCAAAAAATTGGGGGACGTTTTCACAAGCACCACTCAATTGAATTAGACCAAGCCAACGCTTGATAATAAGACCCCAACGTCTTTTGTAACTATTTTGAGCCTTCTGGTTTATCCTGCCAGTGCCGGATACTATCTTAAAGGACAAATACTACAATGCGATATTATCTGATTATGACCCGAAAAAAGACAATTCGCAAATTGTAATGGAGTCCGAGGCGTACCTTTCGCGTCACAATCCACACAGTATTTATTATCATCGTCTTTCAGTAAATTGGCAAGAACGGCTTGGAATTTCTCCTGTTGGGCTTTGATTCGTTCTTTTTCAGATCTTGATGACATTTTCCTTCTGTTTCTTGGTGTAATTTCAAGTTAAACTGATTTCAACTAATATCCTCCTCTTTTATCTCCCCTAAAATGACGTATGGAACTATCGATCCCGGAAGTAACAAATCTTGTAGTCAGGGCATTGGGTGGACTCCATTTCGACATCAGTCGGTGTAAATGAATTACAGACACAGCACCCTAATAGGTCTCGATCCAGGATCAGTCGGGCCTGTTTTGAAGACCACAGAAGTTTTTACAATAAAGAACGTTCAAAATTTCGGTTATTTATGTTTTATTTAAGTTTTAACTAAAATATACTTTCGATTATTTGTCACGGTTTGAAAGTGCCATAAGGTGAGTCAATTTGGCCTGAAATTAGGTCGAATCAACTCAGGCCGAATCGACTGAAGGTCGTTTTGACCCCAAACCTTTGGTTGTCACTAAAAAGTGTACTCCGACCCCGACCCCGACTCAGAAATTACCGACTCCAAAACTATTTCTTTTTATAACTCTTTTATTAATGGATCAATTATATACTACCTATGAAAAAATCACTTTCAACGCCTTCTCGTGCATGTTACCACAATCCGGGAAAACCTCTGACTATTGATCCGCCATTGCAAGTTTGAATTTTACATACAACCTCAAATGAAGTCGGAGTCGGAGATTCTCATCTTCGAGTAAATTTCCGTTTTAAGCACAATTAATTTCCAAATTAATTATAAATCTTGCATTAGACATCGTAAAATACGATATTATTCTTAATACTGCAACAAATTAGCTGGAAGAATGTATTATATGAATGAGTGAATGAAATTTCGTTGAAATCCCGAGTACACTTTTTAGTGAGTCAAAACTCAATAAAAGTCAATTTAATGAAAATCATAATTTTTTTGTAACATTTATATGACTTTATGTATACTACACATAATTCTGTACATTTATGTTGAATTTCAATATAATTGATCCATTAATAAAAGAGTTATAAAAAGAAATAGTTTTGGAGTCAGTAATTTCGGAGTCGGGGTCGGGGTCGGAGTACACTTTTTAGTGACAACCCATACCTTTGGTTTGACGCGTACCGCGTGTGCACGGAATATTTTGAATCGTTCTTCTACCAAGCTCGTTGGCATTGCTATCACGATTAATTCTGTTATCTTCGCGTGTGTCGGGAATTGTCCGAATCGAGAAACTGAACAGTTGTTCGAGTTAGCCCCTAAAAACCTCCAATGGCTGCAAGGTTGAGTTTGTGCCTTCAGAATGTTCGGAGCAAACTCTCAAGGACATTGTCCAGGTTAACCCTTAAAGATTATTTCTGTATATTTCTCAGCATGAGCATACTCAGAGCTGACATTTCCCCTCAAAGTATTTCTGAGACTAAAAGCTTTTTCGAAAATGGGGCTAGTACTAGTCGAAGACCAATATAATTATTACCGCAGGCAATGCCAGTGCCAGGCACTGTCTTCGACGGTACTGGGACGTTTCGGCCCGAGACGTTTCGGCCTCCATATATTGAGGTACCGGAGAAAGGAGAAAATTTTTGAAGTGGGTCGAGGAGGTTACAGGTCGTTTCGTACCATTTCCCTTTCGTACTGGGTCGTTTCGTACTGAGTCGTTTCGTACCTAAAAAGGAACGAAACGACTCAGGTAATTTTCACCTCTATTTTTCTAAATTTTTATTCGAAAATTTTAGGCATAGTTTTTAACTTTAAAAAAATCAATACAGCGTATAGATTTTTTAAAGAACGTTATGCCTAAAACGGCAATTTCAGCGAAAACTTGAAATAATCAAAACTGTTCGCGGCGTTTCATTCCATAACTTATTCGGCGAATATATATTGAAATTATATTGAAATTATTAGGTGTGTACTTAAAAATTTCGATAGGTCTATATTTTAGGGTAATTTTTAATTATATATTTCTAAACTTCATTTATGTACTTACTTGTAAGAAGAATAGGGTGAATGTACGAACTGTCCCGTGAATAACTCCAGCTCGTTCCACTGAATGAATAATTTGAATTTAGTGTTTAACATGAGACACCTCCTAGCCCTGAATAAAGCCACACTCACTTGTAAAACGTAATGAAACGTGTTTTCACTGTAATGTTTGGTTTTGGTTTGGGCGGCACAGCAAAGTGTCTTTTGAACTGTCTTTTCTAGTACCCGGGTTTGTTTATACAATATACACAAGTTCCTAGCCCAAAGAGAGCGGTACATCAAAGTGCTTTTTGAAATCACGATTTCACTACAAGCGCACCGATTGAATATAGTGTTAGAAGGCGGTTCACAAAAAGCTTGTGTTTTTTGTTTGTTTTTTTTTTTATTTCTTTGTTTTGGGGAGGGGTGTTGTTGGTTTTTTGGGTTTGTTTGTTAGCTTTGGATAGTCCATATGCATCGTCCCCAGAAGACTTTGAACACCCATGATGATTACATGCGCACCATCGACGTGCAGTACACCTTAGTACACAGCGTCATCGTGCCCCCATGTGGGCAATTGGGGTTAAGTGCCTTGCCCAAGGACACAACGCGGGAGCGCAAATCAGTCACTGAAATGGTCACCCATCCAGCTACTAACCGCGCTCGACGTTGTAACTTCGGTGATCTGACGAGAACCGGTTACCGCGACGCCACCATGCCCCCTATTCTAAAGGGGTACGAAATGACCCAGTACGAAAAGGTAAAGGTACGTAACGACCCGGGGACGAAAGGGAAAAGGAACGAAATGACCCGTCACCGTCGAGGACACAAGAACACGTGATCTCTGACTCGCGAAATTGTGAGTGAGGAGAAAATGGAAGAACGCAAAAAATTCTGAAGATTTTTCTATTTATCCTTTTCAATGTATTTTATATTGGAAGTACAATTTTTCATATAAATCAACTGAAATACCAATGTAAAAAATAACAGAGAAATAAATACACAAATAGATAGACATTGAGCAGGATACATAATATATTACATGTATGTATTTACAATGTAAAAACCGGGACTAGATGAAGTGCACTTGTACTATTGTAATAACAATAAAATTTTGTTATATTTTATATTTGGGTATCTGGACGATTCGTCGTGATTGTGGATTCGTCGTAACAACAAATCGTCCAAATTACGATCACGATGAATCGTCTTGTGGATTTTCGACGAAACATCCTATGCATGGATCTGTAACACTGAATTATTTTCAAATTTCCTCCAACACTGAATTATTTTCAAATTTTTGTCAGGTTGATTTTAATGTACTTTGATGTGGGATCTTTTGAAGTAACATCAAAAAGTGTTAAAAAACAAACTCATGCTTATTGTTTTGATTAGAATAAGACATGAATGCTGATGAGTTTTTAATACCTCTTTGATGTGACATCAAAAGTCATCGATGTATGACTCTTCACATGCAGAAACTCCAGAAACTTCACCCATGCGTCTGCGGCCATCGCCTCAGAATCAAAGTGCTTCTTCGTCTGTACATTTGTTGTTGCAGTCACCAACAAGGACCTTTACGCCCTTACCTCAAACCACATCAAATTATAACCCCAAAGGTATTACTGCAACGTGTTGCAGCACTTCACCACCCTCAACAAACAACACCAGTAGATAATGACAATGAGGGGATTATTGAAATTAATTGTATTAGTGTCTGTCCACTTGAGGTGTGAATATTACTCGGATTTGTTTGTTCATTCTTTTCTTCTCTGTATTTTTGTTATTTTATTTTTTCATGTGCTATTGTTCTTATTTATTTCAAAATATAAAATAAAGAAAAATTAACTATTAAATCTTGTTATTTGTTGTCACAACCAGCTTAAATTAGTGTTAAAGATTCAAAATCAGAATCTTCGACAAATCGTCCAAACAACCACGGAAATTGCCGACGAATCGTCCATTGGACGATCCGTCGGCAATTTCCGTTCACGACGAATCGTCCAGATTCTACGACGAATGTGCAATCACGATGAATCAACCATTTTTGTTTTGTTGGCAATTCCGACACTTGAAATTATTACTCGGAGAAGATGCACCAAGTAAGAATGCCTAGTGTTGGAATTGTCAGCAAAAATAAAATATAACAAAGTTTTATAGTGATTACCCTGCAATTTATTTCGAGTGGTCCGGCAGAAGTAGGTAGGCGCACGCAGTGTGCAGGTGTGGTCGTAATAAGCTGCAGGGTAATCACAATAAAATTTGGTTATACAGTACGTGGAGAGTGTATTATCACTAAATCACCCGCAGAGTGGAGATTCCACCCAAGCAATAATTGCAAATTTGTTGCAAAGCATAACCAGCACAAGCAAAGTTTCAGCCAATGGACCTCCGTGTTAAACCCAGAGGTCCATTGGCTGAAACATTGCTTGTGGTATTTTGTTGATATGTACAATTTTTGAAAGTTATAGCTTGGGTGATAACTCCACTCTGCGGGTGATTTAGTTCTAATCCACTCTCCACGTACTGTATTTTATTTTTGATGGCAATTCCGACACTTGATATTATTACTCGGAGAAGACGCTCCAAGTAAGAATGCCAAGTGTTGGAATTGTCAGCTGATTTTTACAAAAACATCCTTTTTAGATTGCTCGTCACCCCTTTTCCTGAGTAATTACTCTAAAAACAGTGCTGCTTCATTTCAAAATGTGGAAAAATTTAAGTGAATTCGGAGTCTAGTTTCAAAATATTGGATATTTATATGTGAGTCCTGCCCATATCGGAAAAGTTCTTCATTCTCATAAATTCTTTGATTTCCAACTTAAAAGTGAGTTCAACCATAATAAAAACCTTAATCAAATTTATTTTATATTTAAAACTATAAATATAAACAAATAATACCCTAATCTTCATCAAAATATACCAAAAACCTAAGATGTTTCGGCCCGATTCTCGAGACGTTTCGGCCCGATTGGAGGCCGAAACGTCCCAAGGCCAAAACGTCATAGAACCTCTTTGACGGTAAAGCTGAAGAATAGGGGACTTTTCCATTTACGTAAAAACAACACACTTTTCTCACCCTTTTTCTCACCCTTTTTCTACATATTCCTATTACTAGTCATGTTTTCGATAAAATAACCGAAAGATATTCACTTTTACTGGCAATTATAACTGCCCAACAATGGTCACCCTAAACACCGGAATCCCCCGGAAACTCCAGGAATCCCCCTAAAACACCCGGAATACCCTCGAAATATCCCAGATTCTTCATGTGAATGTCTTTTTAAAGCACAATAGAAGACTTTAAAAAATATTTTCAAGTGTGCTCACCTTTTAAAGTGATGTTTGCATCTGACGAATGGAATCACTAAAAATGAAAAAGGGTATATTTGACTGTTCTGTTTGTTCAAGAATTTGAAGAGGCGATTCGTTTCCAACTTTCAAAATTAGTATGTGTCGTTCTGTAGGATTTTGTGACCCTTGTGAACCATTAGCTTTGCAGACTTCTCTCTACAACAAAAACGCTTATCGGGTTGCGGGGATGGGGTCATAGAACAGTATTATCACAGTAAATACACACATAATAACAGATAAAAGAAAATAGCGGTAAGCTGTCTTCACAGATATCTTAATCCGCGTGTTTATTTGGCCGTTAAAAGAATGAATGAATGAATGAATGAAAGGCTGTTAAAAGACAAAATAACTCAGTTTTATAACTTCACCACTGGCTTCATCAAGCTTTCACGGGGTTAACATCTGACATCCACGGAATTGAAATGGAGTTAGTTGGTGTAAAGTGTTATCAAAACACCCAATTACATATGGCTCCTAATATCTGTTGATCAAAAGTCCAATGACTTCTTTTTGTTCCGACTGTTATTACAGGATAAACTTGACTTTTACATAAAACATAACTGATTTTTTACCGAATCATCACTTTCAATACGTTTCATTGAGATGCAACATGTATTCAAAACCACTTTATCGACCAAAGCCTGCCAAATATCCTTGCGGAATTTGTGCACTGGGTTGCGGTGTTAACTTGATAGAATGTTCCGACTGCAATCGATGGGTTCATCGTCGCTGTATTCTCATGACAAGTGAGATGTTGCAAAAATGGTCATCCCACAATGAACATGGTTTTTTTTCTGTAAAAAATGTTCATTCTAGAACAACACATACAGTGCTGGATCTGCTTTGAAAAGATAAACTGTAGTTAGTTATTACTCGTCACTTGTAAAAGTAATGGTCGGCCTGCCCTAATCTTAATTGTTTTTTAGTTTATTGCACACCTATAGGGACACATCGTATCGCATATACCAGTAGTGTGCAAACGTCTAAGGATCCAAAGACACAGCAGTTCCGAACCTAGCGACAAAGTGTGAACTTTGGTGGTTGGCCGTGGTGGGAATACGGTCAGATCGACCGCCAGGGGTGGCACCTGGGGAGGGGGGAGGGGGCATGGAGTTGGCTACAGCCCCCACTGTCGGGGAGGTCCAGCCCCTCCTCCTCGTCGGGGACATTTGGTAAGTTCGTCGGGGAGACCTTCTCACTGCAAGCTTGTTTTCACTAGGGCTGGTGGCAGAAAATCATAGAAATATAGAGCTAAACAATGCTCTTCAATAGAGGGCTACACAGGCTATGGATGGAAGCGGAAGATTAGATGACCCCAGTTAGGATTGGGGAGGCCCCTAAAACTCGTTCCAATGAGGGTGTCATAAGCTATGTTTTTTAGACAAACGGAAAAATGACAATTTAAATGGTGATTTGTGTGGCTGATGTTTTCCGCTACATATGTTTAAGGGTTACCGACTTGCCGAGTTCACAATTGTTGGACTACTCAGCATACCCATGTTTGTCTAACCACCCCGAGCTGTTACCCTGACCACAGACAGATTTGTAGTTGCCCAGGTTAGTTATGGAACAACTGGACCATGGATGCTTTGTTATGGAATGTTTGCTCTGATACCTTCTTCTTAGTTCTCTCAGATTCAAGGGTGGGAATGTATGTTAGATATTCTGACTAGCTTTTGCATACTATATTTCCATCAACTCCCTCTGGCACTGCAACAATCTTAATACGGTAAGAAAAGTAATTCAGAATGCATGATTGTAATTAAACACCATACCTTCGGTTGCTCTCAAAAGTCGTACAAGGGTTAAAACCTTCTCTAAATTGACAAATTGAATGAAGCTTCCGGGTGTTTTAGGGGGATTCAAGGGTGTTTCGGGGGATTCCGGTGTTTAGGGCGACCCCCCCAACAAACGTGTTTTACCTGTGCAATTGGTGATATTCGCATTCATCTTTGCTCCATGTTTTTTGGTGTTTTTCGGCGTCTGCTCTGTGTATTTGTTCTTTTTGGTATGCTTGTTTGTTCTGTTCCTGACATGGTCTAGGGTCAGTGTAGTGAGGGCTAGGGTTAGCTTACTGGTAAGCTAACCCTAACCCTCACTACACTGACCCTAGACCTACAATTGCCAGCCAAAGAGAAAACGAAAGTTATGTAAATGCGCACTTCAAAATGGCGAGAATGCAGAAGAATCTCTGGCACCGTAACATTAAAGAGGTTTAAATTATCTCAGATCTTAGTCAAAAGTGAATATCTTTAGATCATTTTATCAAAAACATGACTAGTTATTTAAAAGAAAATGTAGAAAAAAGGTGAGAAAAACGCAGTGTTTTTAAATAAAAGGAAAAGTCCTCTATTCTTCAGCTTTACCTCTTTGACTTTAAGGGACTATATAAGTAATGAAATTTTGTTTAATTTGAAAATTCTCACCACTCATATTCCTTCAATTCAAATTAAATATACACAAAATGTACATTAAAATGAAGGTTTGGATGTATAGAACACGAAACGTGTAATCAACTCATAGAGTCAACTGTAGGCACTACTGGTTCCTGGAAGTCTGTTGCCGTATTAGTACCAAAACTGATAACAACTCGTGGCCAAATGTGCTTTACATATCCAAGAACAAAGCTAGGGGATCAAAATTCTTCAAAACACTGCGACAGAGCTGGAATATTGGTCGATATGTACCAGTCGATATGCACTACATCGGCAGTCGATATGTACCATTCAAAAAGTCGATTTGTACCACCCAAAAAGTCGATATGTACCACATAAAAGTCAATATGTACCACAAGAATTTTTTATATGCCCGTTTGAAAAACGGGACGTATTATAGTATGGCGTTGTCCGTCCGTCTGTCTGTCCGTCCGTCCGTCCGTCCGTTTGGTTTCCGAACAATAACTTTAGTATTTGTTTTCCGATCGGCTCCAAATTTGGTATGTGGTTTAATCACAACAAAATACAGGTCAAGTTCGAATATGGGGTCAGTCCGAACATTTTTCGCCTGAATTATGGCCCCTGTTGGACTTAGAATTCGTCAAATATTTGGTTTCCGGATGATAACTTTAGTATTTTTTTCCGATCGGCTCCAAATTTGGTATGTGGTTTAATCACAACAAAATACAGGTCAAGTTCGAATATGGGGTCGGTCTGAACAATTTTTGCCTGAATTATGGCCCCTGTTGGACTTAGAATTCGTCAGATATTTGGTTTCCGGATGATAACTTTAGTATTTGTTTTCCGATCGGCTCCAAACTTGGTATGTGGGTTAATCACAACAAAATACAGGTCAAGTTCGAATGTGGGGTCGGTCTGAACAATTTTTGCCTGAATTATGGCCCCTGTTGGACAATATATGATGTTTCAGGTAAAGTAATTCTTGAAACCTCTCGCACTGATACATAATAGTGAAACCACTTTGGCTTCCTTTATAATTTTGCAGCATGACAAATCACTGTCAAGTGAAGCTAGAGAGGTCGAACAGGTTCACAGTGTGATCATGGGGTCTCTAAATCTAATACTCACTTCAGATATATTGCAAAACTACCATGAAACGTTGGAAAATGCAAATAAAAATGTATCAAGTTCAAAGAAAACACACCAATATTGTGTGACTTACTGCGTCAAATAATTAATTGGTCAAATAATTACCCAATTAACAAACTGACTAGTCAAATAAATCTCATGGTTTTGATGTGTTTTATTTAAACTTTATATCTTTTTCTATACACATGCCTCTATGTAAACCACAGGAAGTGAAACAGTACTTGTTTTCTTTGGAAAACAAATAAGATTTTACAGTCCAAATAGGACCTATTCACCAATGCTTGAGTTGGAAATCCTCTAACCTTAAACACCAATAAATAAATAACTAAAGATAGGAAGCTTCAGTGTTTCTAATATATATATATCTATATAAATATGTTACAGTCAAACTGTGAAATCAAGAATTTTTTTTTGAAATTATTAAATTATTGAGTCCTTTTGTGAAGCTATTGTCCTTAATTTTTAGTCTTTTTCTCAAATGACTGAAAAATTTAGTCATTTCACAAAATCACTGATTTAAAAAGTCTGACCATAACATATATATACATGCCAGTATAAATTTCTCGCACTCTAAAAAAATTGCAAATGTGTTAAAATGGTACAATTTGAACAGTTCACTGGCGTATGATGCAATGCCCAGCGGTGCTCTTGTTAAATAGATGACTGTGTTTTGTTTCATGTAATTCGTGATATTTTGTAATTATTAAAATGCACCACTTGCTGCGTTTTAATAAATAACAAGAATTATTTTATGCAAATTAAGTCAGTCATCCTTCTTTTATTTTCATCCTCTCTCTATCCCATGTGCAAGTTTTATTTCATGTAATTCATGATATTTGGAAAATTTTCATTAAAACGCACCAAGTGGAGCGTTTTAATAAATAATTACAAAATAGCAAGAATTACTTTATGTAACCAGCATTTCAATAAATAAATACGAAAAAAACCTGAATTACTGTAAATAAATTAAATCTTCACCAAATGTTATTTTGCAATTAATGACTAAAAATCACTCAGCGGTGAGTTTTAATAACTAGTTACAAAATAAGAAGTATTTTTGTAGGTAAATCATAGTCACTCATTTTTTCAATCATCCCTGAAAACAAATTGATAAATTAATACTTGTATGTCCCAAGGAAAGCACAGGTACACAAAATAGGATGTACAAACATACAGGGACTAGATAATAATTAGGGCTGTCACGATTAATCGATTGTTGATCAGTCACATCGAAATCAATTAGTATTTTTTGTTGTCGAATAATCGGTAAATTGTATCCCGTTTTAGATGTTAAATAATTAAAAGAAATTTGATGAAAAAACTATTGTTTCTAAAGGTATTGAGTTAAGAACATCGATGTTAAACCCCAAGAAGCCGTTGGAAGCATTTGTCTTCCAGGTACATTCATCAAAGCTTTGATGTTCTGAATCTTTGAACCGTCAGTGTAATAATCAAGACTGGTCGGCAGTTGCGAAGATCGCAACTGCCGACCGGTCTTGATTATTACACTGACGGTTCAAAAGTTCAGAACATCAAAGCTTTGAATGTACCTAAAAGTTGATCGTCTTCGTTGTTTACTTGAGGTACGTCAGCTGACTTGAACTTCATTTTTATCGACTTCAAAGAGAGGGAGAGGGGTGGGGTCATCTAGGTACGATTAATCGATTATTATCGATTATTTGTGACAATTAATCGATTCCTAAATTGAAAAATCGTGACAGCCCTAATAATAATGGGACCAGTAGGCGGAAGCCAATGAATCTTGATACCCTGAAAGTGGGGTATAACAACATCCAGGGTCTCCATCAGAAAGTAAATGAAATTGCTACATTGATCGAGGCAGAGGAGTTTGACGTCATGGGCCTAAGTGAAACGTGGATAAGACACGAGGAACGGGTAGACCAAGTAAGGGGGTACGTGTGGATAGGTGTAGGGTGAACGGAAGGCCAGAAAAAAGGGTGAGGAGTAGGCACGTACATTAAAGAGGATTTAAAACCGTCGCCGATCACAGACCTGGAAGAGGTCAGCACCTCGGCTGATGTATCAAAAGAAATTGGATGGGTAAGGATCAATCTGAGAAACAAAAGTATTGCCGTTGGGGTTGTGTACTGTGCGGTGGAGGAAGCAAACCCAAGTGGGATGACTCGATATACTTAACACTAAGGGCCAATATCACAGAGCTACAAAACAAGGGGTTCGGTATAATTCTGATGGGTAACTTTAATGGCCACATAGGTGACAAGGAAGAAGGCATAGAAGGTGGGGACAAGAAAGTCAACAGGAATGGAAGGAAGCTGTTGAACTTCACAAACGAGCTCGGTCTGAAGATTCTGAACAGGGACGTGAGGTGTAAGGGGAAATGGACATGGGAGAGGAACGACAGAAAATCAATAATCGACTACATTCTTACAGATATTAATTTATGGATGGAGGTGATAGGGGTAGAAGTGGATGATGATGGTAAAATGGAGGTGGATAGTGATCACAACTTGATTACAGTAACGATCAGGGCCAAAAATCTAACAAAAAGCAAAGGGAGCTTTAAGGAGATTTGGGGACTCAAAAAGGATGCTGACTGGGCGAAGTTCAATGAAAAACTGAAACCAAAGCTTGCAACCGCACCCTAGGGGGGCAGTGTCCAGAAGATGGCGGATACCATAGTTTCGAGCCTAATGGAGGCAGGGAAGGAAAGTGTAGGAACGATCAGGGTGCCAACATGGGAACTTGGGTACAGAGTGAATGAAGAACTGAAAAGGGCCATAAAGGGAAGAAAAGCTAAATGTGCTGCATACAGGAGAAGTAGAAAACTTAAGGGGGCGGAAAGCAATGAGGCCACATTAGCAAAGGAAGAAAACCAACAAGCACGAAATAAAGTAAATAAGATTAAAGACGATAATCGGAGAGTGCGAAATAGCAGTCTTATTAGGACGATAAGAACGACAGGGGGGTGGGGGGGGGGGGGTTTGGGGTGGTGGTGGTCGAGTTTGAACGTATTTTGGAAATGGGTGAATAAACGTAACAAAGGAAGTAACCCACAGAGTATTAAAGTAGGCAGAGTTACAGATGAGCAAGATCAAGTCGCATCAGAACTAGTCAAACACTGGGAAAAGGTAAACGATAAGCGATGGGGCATGGGGAGCCCACCTGAGTGTCTGAATCAGGTCGAGGAAAACCTATCGAACTTCGTGTGCAGCGTAATTAAAACGGTGGAGGTGCTAAATGTGATCTCAAAATTGAGGGATGGAAAAGCGGGAGGAGTGGACGAAATTCCAAACGAGTTTATCAAAAAAGGGGGAGAGGAACTCGTGGAAAGCCTAACTGCCTTATTCAATCTAGCCATAGAAAATCAAGAGGTCCCGAAGGAGTGGAAAGAAAGCAGAGTAACATTTATTCACAAAAAGGGGGAAAAAGACGTTTTGGATAACTATCGAGGGATCTCTGTCAGTAGCAACATCGGAAAAATTTTCTGTAAAGTCCTGTATGGGAGACTAGAGGAGGTGATTGAAGAGAAGGGTTTCTTGGGAGAAATCTAGAATGGCTTCAGGAAGGGAAGGCGAGTTACTGACCATCTTTTCACGCTATCCCAAATGATAGAATCCGCGAAAGCAAAAAAGAAAAAGCTGTTTATGGCCTTTTTGGATGTCAAAAAGGCATACGATAGAGTATGGAGGGAGGGTATGTGGTGCAAGCTGGAGGCTCTGGGCTTAGGAGGCGAGTTTGTTGGAATTATGAAAGCATTATAAAAAGACGTACAGAGTGAACTTAGCCTGGGAAACGTTACAACAAAATGTGTGCCTATGGAGATAGGCCTAAAACAGGGGTGTATCCTTTTGCCAATCCTGTTTGCATTGTATATCAAAGATTTAGGAGATGAACTCCTGCATAGCGAGGAGGGGGTTGCATTTGGGGACTTGAAGATCCCAGTGCTATTTTTGGCAGACGATATGGTGCTAGTGTCAGAAAGCGAAGAGGGACTAACTAAAATGCTGGGAATTGTTGGGAAATATGGGAGCAAATGGAGACTCAAACTTAATGAAAGCAAGAGCAAAGTTATACCTGTGGGCCGCAAAGTGGACCCACTCGCAGGTGGAGAGTGGGTGAGTTCTGCATTCCGGAAGGTAACAGCAAACTTTTCAGTGTAGGGGAGACAGATGATTACGAGTATTTGGGGGTAAATATAAACATTACAGGAAGAGGCATCTACCGAAACCACACAAATAAATTGATTCTGAAGGGGAAGCGAATCTTTAACCAAATGAAACTTATAGGGAGAAACAGTTTCAATAAGGTTTTCGTGGGGAAAACTGTTTGGGAAATGGTGGGTCTGCCAAGTATCACATACGGTACGGAAGTGGTACTCCTAAACCAGATGGCCGTAAAGAGCTCGGAAATCCTGCAGAACGATGCAGTCCGATGGATAACGGGGGCGAGTAATGCCGCAGCGCTAGAAGCAATCAGGGGTGAGCTTGGGTGGATGAGGATCAATGACAGGATAGACCTGTTGAAACTTGGTTATCTTAATTATTTGGTAAATCTCCTAGACAGCCGATGGTGTAAAGTAATGTTCCTGACAATTTTCAACTCAAATATAAAGACGGGGTGGATGGTCCAAGTGAGGGAGCTAGTAGAGAACTACTCATTGGAGATCTCGGACGTGGACGTTGAGGCCAACCAGGGTAAAAAAATCGTCAGAGAAAGGGTCATGGAGGATTGTAACCGTAATTGGCGAGAGGGGGTCAAATCAAAGAGGTCTTTGGGTGGCCTGCGTGATAAAGAGAAGCCAGGCTTTGAAGAGTACCTTGATGGCACCTTTGGGGGGGGGGGGGGCACTGCTGTTCAAGATGAGGTCGCGATCCCTGGAGCTGAGGGGAAAAATTGGGAAGGACAGTGAAAGGGAGTGCCAGATGTGTAATTTGGGCATGGTGGAGACCCTGGAAACTTTCTTCTAGAATGCCCAAAGTACCAGTCTAAAAGAATAAGATTCACTGGGAGTATAATGGGGAAGTGGGATGGGAGAATGAAGGACATGTGGTTAGGGGGAGACTCAAAGGAGAGGGTTAATATGCTAATCGGAGAGATTGGGAAGAATGGGCAAGGGATGTCATCAAGCAGTTCGTCTACGAGTGTTGGGAGGAGAGGAGAAGCATGGCAATAGGGAGGCAGTTGGGAGTACAGGGATAACCAAGGCTCCTCATCCGAGAACCGAGACAAATCAGCGGCTGGCCAAAGTGTTATTATTATGTAAATAACATTTCTTGTGTTACTTCATTTTTGACACTTGTTGTCAGGTTAATTAAAGTTTCATTTAGTGATTAATCAGCTTAACCGTGCTATTTATTTTAAAGATGTCTCTTGTCGGATTAATAGCATCGACTCCAGGTAAGATTATTGGGTTTCCATTGTGGCAATAGGTAGGCGCCACAAACGACATTTCGTGTGCAACAACTATTTATTGTTCACATTTGTATTGAAATATGTGTTGATTACGTTTTATTCATATATTAAATAAAAACATTAGTTATTTTTGATGAAAATTCTGATCGCAACATCTCACTCTCTCGGCCCCTCCATAACATGAATAATACAAACTATGACCCAGAGTCTGTAAAATAATTTTTGATGTGTTTTGTACCACTAAGAGTAATTATATTACAAATTTTGGGTCGATTCCATTAATGGTACATATCAACTTTCAAGTGGTACATATCGATTTTTTAGATGGTACATATCAACTTTCTTCATGGTACGGGGCACGGTGGCTCAGTTGGTAGAGGTGCAGGCTGCAAGCCGAGAGATCCTCGGTTCGAATCCCACCTGTGGCAACCGTGTTGTGTCCTTGGGCAAGACACTTCACCCCCATTGCCCATGTGGATGCACAGTGACGCTGTGTACTAAGGCGTACTGCACGTCAATGGTGCACCTGTCTTCAACCAATGCTAACCCTGCTTGTGTGGAGTTGGTATGTTGGGGAGCTGACAGTTACTCGCCATTGCTCGGTGGTTCTCTCCGGGTACGCCAGCTTCCTCCACCCGTAAAACTGTGACAATCATGGTTAGCTATTGTGCAGAAATATGTGACCTTAAAGACCAATAAATAAATAAATAAATAAATAAATAAATACTAAATAAATTCTTCATGGTACATATCGACCGACGGTTGGTACATATCGACCATTCCCCCAGAGCTGCATGGGGGTAAATTCCAAAGCCTTTGCTTTTGTTTTCGTATGAATATACGTTCGATTTCCGGTCAACGTCATTAGATGGAAAAAGCATGTAAAAACAACGCCGTCTAAAATCAAATAATGAAAAAGATCGCCTTCATACAGTATACTGTTATTAGGTAGAGATTGCACAGTTGCCATATTCAAGGCAAGGTATCATGCATGATACCTGTTGAAATTTCTTAGAATTACGATGTTGTTTTTCATTGGAAATTTGTGGTATCGAGTGATTTGCGCATGTCTGTTGAGCATGGATACCATCTTCAATAAAAAATGCAGACAGTGTTGTCCTTTTCCAAGATGCAGTCCTATCGCTGCACTCGAAAGTGTTTTGAAAGCCTAGCTTTGTTATTGAATATCTTATGCACATTTGGCCACGAGTTGTTCTTGCGAAATATTATTTTATTATCAGTTCTGGTACGAATACGATAGCAGACTTCCAGGAACCAATGGTGCCAGCTGTCAACTCTTTGAGTTGATTACATATGTGTTTTGTGTTCTATACATCCCAACCTTTAGTTTGATGTATAATTTATGTATATTTAATCTGAATTTAAGGAATATGAGAGGTGAGAATTTTAAAATAAACAAAATTCCATTACTTATATAGCCCCTTAAGGTGCTATAGCCAAGATAAGTAATGGAATTTTGTTTATTTTGAAAATTCTCACCTCTGTTATTCCTTAAATTTAAATTAAATATACACAGTGTACATCAAGATGAAGATTGAGATGTATAGAACACGAAACGCATGTAATCAACTTCGACTGTTCTAGAGTCGACCTTAGATACCACTGGTTCCTGGAAGTCTAGTAGTGCTACTGTATTCGTACCAGAACTGATAATTTAATAATATTTCACGAGAACAACTTGTGGCCAAATGTGCTTTACATATCCAAGAACAAAGGGAAGCAGGTGAGTTCGGACTTTTACCAGTTCGGCCCAAGTGACTTAGGCCCATTTGAAAGTTCGGCCCAAGTGAGTTCGGTCCACGTGTAAGTGACTTCGACCCAGTTGGTGATTTTGGCCCAAGTGAGTTCTGTCCATGTACAAGTAAATTTGGCCAACGTGTAAGTGAGTTCGACCCAGTCATAAATCTCCATTCCAACCACATATGCCAAGTTATAAATTAAAAACAGCTAAATCATTGTTTCCAGTGACATGGCCCTTTTCAATTTCCTTTCAAAGTTTTGTCCAACAATTGAAAGAATGTCAAAAACAAAAAAAAACATTCTGATTAGTCTTTTGCTGTTTTATATGTCTTGTTTGTACAATCATTACTCCATTCTACTTGTGGTTAAAAGTCTAAACCACAATTCTCACGGATTATCATGTGAACATGAAATGGCCAAATTTCTTTGAGTGGCAGTATAAAAGGGTGCATCAAGATTCTCTCTGACTGTTTGTATAAAATTTCAAAACAACACTCAAGCTTCCAAAAATATAGAAGCACAGGGGAATAGTATGCACACCAGTTCCAAAATGGATATTGATAATAACTGTATCAAATGTAGTTCATTGCTTAGGCCCCGGCAGGAGGCATTGCAGTGCCCTGGATGTAGTAAATGGCAGCACCGTACTTGCGGTACGAGTATATCTAGGGTTGATTACCGTGAATCTTGTAAAGGCAATACTACAATCAACTGGAAATGTAATGTCTGTTCTAGTGTTCAAGAAGAGTTTGCCCATAATCCAGATAATGATGGTGATAAATTCAAAATACACACCAGTATAGTATCAACTGGTTCCAGATTGGAAAGCACTGCAATATCAGAGAATTAACCTGCAAATACCGACAATAGTAGTTAAATTCACCACAGATGTCATCGTTTATAATTCCTTCTAACATTGACAAATTCTCGCTAATAGAAACCCATTGCAACTGAAAGTAACGCCTCAAATGACAACCCAGCTTACGAAATCGTCAGAAATTCGTCAAAAAGAGGTGGAGATAAATTATTTGACAACATGGGACATTCATTCACACTGAAACAAAAAAGTGGTGAGTACATAATAATATTTTACCAAATATGCCAATGAAGCAAAACGCTGGTACATGGATGCAACTTTTAAGATTGTTAAAAAGCCCTTCACTCATTTATTTTCCATTCACGCCTTTGTGAGGTCAGAAGATAATATGAAACAAGTTCCATTAATTTTTGTGTTGATGTCAGGTAAACGAAAAAAAGACTACAAAAAAGTTTTCAACAAAATAAAAAATTTTTAGGTGAACAAGTCAAGCTTCAAGGCGTTGTAATGGGTTTTGAAGCAGTTATGTAGTCTGATGCTAGGCACGCATTCAAGAAGTTTCTGCAGGGGGTTGTGCGTTTCATTGGACTCAGGCTTTGTGGAGAAAGGTTCAGGAGGTAGGACTAAGTAAAGATTACATGGAAAATAGAGGCCTTCATAAATTTGTAAGGAAAATAATGGCATTGTGCTTTATTCCCGCTGAACAAATACCAACAATGTTCGAACGATTGTCTGAGGAAGCCACTGGTGAGAAACTATTATCAATTGTTAATTATAGTGAAAGTAAATTTACATCTGCAGAGGTCCGGCTTATGTCGGAAAATAAGCTTCAGCGCTACCAAAGAAAGCAATATAGAAACATTCAAAGTGAATTGTTTGACTCTTGGGAATCATTTAGCAAGGGGGAAATTTCCACAAAGAAACTTCTTAAAAAATGTTCCAAATTGTACGCTCCTTCTTGCCAGTGAATGTTGTTTTATCTTGTTTGTATTTTATCAGTCAGTAAATGATGTTTCAACTTATTTGTATGTGAATGTTGTTTCTCATTGTTTGTTTGTATATAATCAGTTGTTGTTTGTATTTAGTTTGTTTATTTTATTCATCATTGATCTATAATAAACAGTTTGTTGATCAGTATTATTCTCTTTTTTATCTACCAGTATTATGGTCCGAACTCACTTTTCAGTGGGCCGAATTCACCCTCTCCGAACTCACTTTCATGGGCCGAACTCACTTTTCGGGGCCGAAATCACTTGGGCCGAACTGGTAGAAGTCCGAACTCACCCGCATTCGAACAAAGCTAGTGTATAAACATTCTTCAAAACACAGCGACAATGCTGCATGGGTATCAATTCCAAAACCTTCACTTTTGTTACATATGAATTTACTTTCGATTTCCGGTCAGCGTCATTGGACGGAAAAAGCATCTAAAATCAAATAATGAGAAAGATTGTCTTAATGCAGAATACTATTATTATATAGAGACTGCACAGTTGCCATTTTGAAGACAAGGTATCATGATACCTGTTGAAATTTCTCAGAATTACGAATTTGTCTTTTGATGGAAATTCATGGTATCGAGTGATTTGCGTATGTCTGTCGAACATGGAAACCATCTTCAATAAAAAATGCAGACAGTGTTGTCCTTTTCCAAAATGCAGTCCTATTGCTGCACTCAAAAGTGTTTTGAATGCCCAGCTTTGTTATTGAATATCTGAAGAACATTTGGCTATGAGTTGTTCTCGCGAAATATTATTTTATTATCAGTTCTGGTATGAATACGATAGTAGACTTCCAGGAACAAGTGGTGCCTGCTGTCAACTCTATGAGTGGTTCTGCTGTTGTTTTAAGCTTATCATCCCCACATTTTTAGCTCAGCTTTGACGAGAGACTGACAGTTTTCGGTTTTGGTTCTGTTTTTTTCTGGAAACAGAAAAACCGAGATTTTCCTGGAATACCTTCTTCACAGTTTTCTGTGAATTTCTGTCCACTACAGCAATCACCCAGAATACACCAATCAAACGACGAACATTCTGTCTTGTACGGAGCGTTGCCCTTTGGAATGTCTTTATGTCCGTTGATCGATTAATATTCTTGACGATTGTTGATTTGTTATAGGGTAAGGTGGCCAGTCAGAGAGCTCACAAGGCTGGCTGTGCAAAGTTGACCACACACATTCTCTTCCCCCCAAAAACATTAATCTTTACACCAAAAATGCAAAAAGGAAAACTTAAAGGTTGGTGACAATGTGTGCTGGAAATAAAAAAATACTCACAAAATCATTTTAGGGAGTGTTTGTTTATTTATTCTATCTATCCGAGAAAGTGATAAAACCGGGAAACACTTTGATCAACGTTTCCATGAACACTTGCCATTGTGAACTCTGAACTTATGAATATTAATGACTGTTCAATGGCAATGATGAAGTGGGTAAAACGTTCCTGTCACTTTCAGTACCATGTTAAAAAATTGATAGGAAGCGATCTCAAACTGATTTTTTATTTCATCACTTCAATTTTTTTTACACATTTAATCCCAGAAAGAAACTAAGAATAAATTCAGATACACATAACATTTATATCATGAGTTCTTAACCCTCGAAGATGGTGTAGCCCCGCATCACAGGAGGTGCAGTTATGGTGTATGTGCATACGAATTACAGACAACTCGGACCAAAGACCACTCGGCTCAAGACCAGCCAGACCTGTTTTGAAGACAACTCAGACCAGAGTTTAAGACAACTCGGACCTATTTTGAAGAAACCTCGGGCAACATCAAAAACAGATAGAAAGTGTTCCGGTCTCTCGAGTGCGCCTAGATTACACATTTGGCACGCATCTTCGTTTTCTTTCCAAGATTTTCTCCTAAGCTCAGATACACATAACATTTATATCATGAGTTCTTAACCCTCGAAGATGGTGTAGCCCCGCATCACAGGAGGTGCAGTTATGGTGTATGTGCATACGAATTACAGACAACTCGGACCAAAGACCACTCGGCTCAAAACCAGCCAGACCTGTTTTGAAGACAACTCAGACCAGAGTTTAAGACAACTCGGACCTATTTTGAAGAAACCTCGGGCAACATCAAAAACAGGTAGAAAGTGTTCCGGTCTCTCGAGTGCGCCTAGATTACACATTTGGCACGCATCTTCGTTTTCTTTCCAAGATTTTCTCCTAAGCTCCAGCGACTGTGACCTCACTTGAACAACAGTGACCCACACCCCCAACGTGACATCAAGGCATTCTTCAAAAACAGGCTTCTCCTTTTGAGACAGGCCAAAAAGGCCTCTTTGCCTTTACCCCCCCCCCCCCCCCCCCTCCCCCCCCCCCCTTATTTACTCGCCAGTTAAAAAGTCTCTCAAGTTCTCAACACTATTTTTCTTGCACAGAAATTCCAAAACAAGCTATAGAAATGTTATAGTCTGCTTTGTATCTGGTCACCCGATTATCCAAAATATTCTGGGAACGAAATGACAGCAAGAACACATGGATTGAATGGATTCAATTGTTGTATTCACTAATTTGTCAGAAAATATGTAGGTGTCATTTCCATGGCGTTTTTTCAACATTCTGCAGCAAATTTCTTATTTACCACCCATGTTACCAGTGACGACACTTGTTAAATAATATAAAGCAAACTGTTTGACAACTTGTTCTGCCATTATGGGCCATTTATGGCTCTATTTAAAGCTAGGCCCTATATCTTGATTGCCACTATCCATTATTCAGTTACGAATGTTCCTAGAATAAACCTGTTTGTAATACATCCATATATACTACTCAAAGTTTGCTGAGCACCAAATATTTGACGCATCATTGTGAAATTTGTGACATATTTGCGATATTTTTGGTGGATATGATTGAGGAATGTATTGAGATGGTCCCCAGTGTTTACATTTGCTTTCTTGACAGGCAGACGTTTCGTGACAGTCATGGAAAGCATGTAGCCCTTGAGTTTCATAATGTTTATGTGTAATTTCTACATGTACATGACATGTGTAGAGTATCAATCTTCATTTCAACACAAACCCTTGTAATTTAATGATTGAATATGGCAAATGCAAATGTAAGAAGACATTTGTCTGAAGTAGAAATGTGGCGGGCTGTAGGGATGGTGGAGCAAGAGGCTACCCATCGTCAGGTTGGTGAAGCCCTTGGTGTGCACCATACGGTGATCACGAGAGCCTGGGAAAGATTTAAGTAGTATGACACACCAGTAAGACGGCATGGTGGTGGCAGAGACAGGGCAACATCTGCAGCTGAAGACCGGTTTTTGATCATTCAGGCCCGTAGGAACCGCTTTGCCACAGCAACCCAGCTTTGCAGTGACCTTCAGAATGCATGCAGGGTAAACGTTTCGCAGACTATCCGGACAAGGTTGCACGAAGGTGGTCTCCGATCGAGAAGACCATGTATTCGCATTCCGCTGTCCCAGAACCATTGCCAGGCAGGATATAAATGGGCCATGGACCATGTTGGATGGACCAGAGAAGATTGGCAACATGTCCTTTTTATAAATGAGTCAAAGTACTGCCTAGACCACACAGATAGACGTTCTAGGGTATGGAGAAGACCAGGAGAGCGATTCCATGCAGCCAACATTGCTGAGCATGACCGCTATGGTGGAGGGTCAATCATGGTCTGGGGCAGCATCAGTAGGGATGGACGTACAGAGCCCTGTGTCCTTGAACGTGGTACATCAACTACACAGCTGTGTATTGATGAGATTGTGTGCAGGTGCAGTGGGTAATAGATTCATTCTGATGGATGATAATACCAGTCTTCATGTTGCCCATGCTGTCGGACAGTACCGACAGAGGGAGGGGATTGAGTGTATGGACTGGCCAGTAAGATCCCCTGACCTCAATCCAATTGAACATGTCTGGAATGAGTTGCAGCTTGCAATTTCAGCCTGTCCAGTCCAGCCAAGAAGTGTCCAGCAGCTTGGTGCCATGCTGGTCCAAGAATGGAACAACATCCTACAAAGGACCACCAGGAACCTGATTGAGAGCATGAGAAGGCGTTGTCAAGCTGTAGGATATGTTTCAGTGAACTTTTCTGGTTTACTTAGTTTTTTATTCCATGTGAACCAAAACTAGGTTTAAAAATCCCAATGGAATGATATGTTTGATGAGAATATTATTCCACGTAAACCTTGTCGTGATGTCACTAGGAAACGTGAAACAGGGACGCATTTTTAGGAGGGGTGATATCCAAAGTGTGGGAAACATATCCCTGCTTTCATTTTTAAACAATCTTTGAAAACCATCTTTGAAAAGGCCTGCATAAGGGTGATAAGACACTTTCCAATGATGGTGTCAGAAATTGCGTCACTGCTACCACAGAATTAAAATGACCAAAAAGGGTCTTCTGAAAGTTGCAATACAAATTTTTCCGATAGAAAAACACTCTTTCAGTTGAGAATCGAGTATTTTCAGGGTTCATACAGCTCTTGAAAAACCCTTGAAAAGGAGTTTTTTCTTGAAAAACCCTGGAATTTGAAATTAGCCCTTGACAAACCCTTGAACTTTCAGAAATCTCTTGAAAAACCCTTGAATACCAAGCTATTTCCTGGGCATTGTAAATATATGTGTACTCGCCTTTTACTTGTTTGTTGCGCTCGTGTCGCTCAGTTAAAAAAGCATAAAAAAGTATGGAACGTTTTACCAAGATTACTGTAACACAGATCACACTTTGGGTACCAGTACTTCCTGATTTCCAAAGTCAGAAGCATGTCACATGAATCTTAGATTTTTAGAGCTCATACAACAAGCTGAATAGTATGTGTTGCCCTTGAAAAAAAAGAAAAGAAGCCCTTGAAAAAACCCTTGAAAAACCCTTGAACTTTGTGAGCAAATTTTTGTATGAACCCTGATTTTTGAAAAGCCGCTTTTGTGGGCAAAATAAACGTTATTAACTTTTTTATCGTTTCTCTCTCTTTATTTATTGCTTTTTTCATGAACCCGGCATTGTTTATTTTTTATCTGACACACAAAATCAGAATATTTTTTATTGTTGTGCGAGGCCTAGACTTTTTATGTGCACTCCAATGCTCTTGTCAAGAATAGAATGATAAACCAGATAACCCTGCTCTCCAGGAGGTATAGTTGGTTTAATCCAGAATGATAAACCAGAATATAAACTGCTCAATAAAACGACCTGGTTTTTATTCCGTGTTTCTACGCATGCTCACAATAAACCAAGTAAACCAGAATAGCTCACTGAAACATACCCGTAATTAACAGTAATGGGTCTCAAACTCGATATTGAACCCATACCAGTTCGCTCCATCAACTTTTTGGCAAATTTGAAAAATTTCCTCTTTTACCAATAATATTTATTTTCCATGGTTATCATATTCAAAAGCTAAAAAATAATGTCAAACACAAATAAAATCTTAATTTCTATACTTATATCATTAAAGATATAATTAAATAAAAAATATATACACTTTTCATTACAATATTTCAACTAAAATGGAAAACAGGTAGTTGGATATACTTGGTGCTTAGCAAACTTTGAGTAGTATATAAAAACTTACACAGAAAAACGAAACCGGAACCAAGGTTTTTTTCTCCCAAAAACCGAAACCGAACTCCAAAAAACAAAACCGCCAGTCTCCAGCTTTGACGTAGTCAAATTTGAGGTTTTGTCATGACACATCGTCCGCCTGTCTGTCAACAATTCATTGCTTGTCCGTCCGTCAACAATTCAATACAGCTCAGGCTAGAGGCCGTATTTACGAACCAATTTTTATGAAACTTCTTGGCTACCTTTGTTATCACTGTGGGACGAGAACGGGTGTTTTTAGGTGCGGTGCGAAATTTAAGATGGCTGAAATTAATGCTATCAGTTTTTTGTACAGAACTTCTGTATAAAAGATCTGATTTGAATAAATTTTTGTTTGAATGTTTAGTAACATGGAATACATCACATATAATGCAGGTTTTTTTCTGGTGCAGAAATTATGCAAATAAGATGAACTTTGATTTATTCAGTGCTACATATACACAGTAAGTACACATGTCAATACAGCTTGGGCTAGGAGCTGTTTTTATGAACCAATCTTCACGAAACTTCTTGGGTGCCTTTGTTATCACCTTGGGACGAGAACGTGTGTTTTTGGGTGCAGTCCGAAATTCAAGATGATTGTTGTAACCTGTTTAAAATTATGGGGCGACCAATGGTCATCGGTACGACAGGGCGACCATAGTTCGGCCCGTCATAGGAAAATTTTGAATTCCTGGGTTCAAAAACCCCTATTTCCTTGCATCTGAATGCCTCAGCGGCCGTATTTCATCTAAATTTCAGAACACAATTTTTTTTTTCTCAAGATATCCGAAAATATAAAAAATCGAAAAAAATTTCCCATCGCCAAAAACAGGTTAGAAAATATTCAGTGTGCATACCTTACATCGAAAATGGGGAATTATGGCTATACAAAATGGTGCAAATTGCGGCAATGTCATTATGTGGGAGTATATTTCATCAATTCTTCAACCACTCAAGAATTCAAATAAACAGACACGATTCCCGTGGGCTTATACTTCCCAGGGTTACTAGACGATTTCCCCCCGTACCAGTGGATGATTCGCCCCTAGTTTTTTGTGGACGATTCATCAAAATTACTCTATGATTGGGGAAGGGGGCACGGCAGAATCCGGTTGATGGACTCCAAGGCAGCCTAGTAGCGGAAACGGTCAAACCCTGCTAAAATTTATATTGATTCAGTAGCATTCCCCGTAGAAAGCCCTTTCAGGTGATGGGCCTGGACCATAAAGTTTGTCAGATGTTTGATCTCCGTTTCAAGTTAAGGTGCTTGACACAACATTGAAGTGATGATCCTTTTTTGTTCAGTTCGCAGTAAAATGCGATCGTGAACGGTTCGGAGGTTACAGGTTTTTAAATCATCGTAACCTCCCAGTAACCTGAATGACCATTCGCGACTTATTTCCAGGCCTGCCATTTTGTACCGAAATTAGGTATAATCAGTTTTTTATACAGAACTTTTATATGAAGGTACTGATTAGAATAAATTTTTGAATGAATATTTAGTAACATGGAGTACATTACATATAATTGAGGTTTTTTTCTCGTGCAGAAATTATGCAAATTAGATGAACTTTGATTTATTCAGTGCTATTTATACACAGTAAGTGTACATGTCAATACGACTTGGGCTAGGAGCTGTATTCATGAACCGATCTTCACAAAACCTTCTTGGGTACCTTTGTTATCACCTTGGTACGAGAACGAGTATTTTTGGGTGCGGTCCAAAATTCAAGATGGCCAGCGGCAGCCAATTAGACAAACTTTGATTTATTCAGTGCTACTTATACACAGTAAGTGCACTTTTCAATACGGCTCTAGCTAGAGGCATCTAACTGTCGCCCACGTTTACAATACTTTACCTGTTCATTTGTTACAGGCTACGGTCAGTATTTACAGACCTTTACAGTTCTTTACATGTACCTTTGTTATCAGGTCATTACCTAGATGCGTGTCAATGCTGTGTCTCATACACGTCTTACACAAGTAGAGCTACAGTGTCATTGACACTTTCATTTTCAATATCAATCCTGTACCAAGTTATTTTCAACTCCCTCGATATATATCCATTAGTAATGTCGGTTTTCTCAAACTAATGATAAACTTAACTTTTTTGACTTGAACTTCATTACACGCACACTCAAAACGAAAATGGGAAATATGAAGCAAGTAAAGCTAGCCAATTATTTCGAGGGATTTTCCACAGACAGCTTGTCATAAATGATTGATTTTCCTAACACTGATTGAATGAACTGCACCAAGTGTTTTGATTAATAAACATGCCTCTTCTATTCTATTCGAAACAGATCTGTGGCTTGCTCCCCCGCATATATATTATTAACCAGATGCCTCAGAGCTCTGCCAAACAAAATGCATCTCAACATTATTGATCATCAGTAAATTTATTATGGTTGTTAGAATATGACAGTTAACCCTTTACCTAACATGAAAAGCAGACGACACTTGCAAAAATAATTCTTGAATAACTAATTTTTTTCATTTTTTGTCTCAAAAACATAGGTTATGACCCCTCGTTGGAACGAGCTCGACGAGCTCGTTCCAACGAGGGGTCATAACCTATGTTTTTGAGACAAAAAATGAAAATATTTTGAAAATTAATATGCGATTTTTGAGAATAGCGCTGGCCGGTTTTGGCCGTTACGTTGGGTAAAGGGTTAATTGGAAATTTCTGGATGATGAAATATATATACAGTTAAGATGATTTCTCATCTTTTTAAATAACATAAGTTCATAATTTAATTTCTTCATTATAGGGGATATGCTATTGAAAGCAGTTCTAAGGTGACAACTGCTGATTCAAGTGGAAAAGAGGTGCAGACTGTTACTACAGATTCAAAGGTATTGCTAAAGATGTAATGCTATTTGGTGCATTTTTAGCTCAACTTGACAAAGGCAAGCTGAGCTATTGCCATCACTTCTCGTCCGTCGGCGTATGTACGTGCATACATACGTACGTCCACAATTTCCTTTGGCGCACCTCACAGGTCGCATTTATGATCAGACCGCTTTGAAACTTGGTGTGCTTGTTTGGTGTTGACCTCTAGATGGGAGCTAACATTCTTAGAACTTAGTTTTGTCAGACCTCAATATTTCCCTTTGTCACACCCTACAGGGCACATTTATGATCGGATTGCTTTGAAACCTGATATGCTTGTTTGGGGAGACCTCTAGATGGGAGCTATCGATTTTCTTCAATTTCCGTCAAAAAATGTTGCTGCGGCCAATGTTCTTAGAACTTAGTTTAGTCAGAAGACCTCAATATTTCCCTTTGGCACACCCTACAGGGCACATTTATGATCGGATTGCTTTGAAACCTGACATGCTTGTTTGGGGTGACTTTTAGATTGTAGCTATCGATTTTCTTCCATTTCCGTCCGTCGAAAAATGTTGCCACGGCCAACGTTCTTAGAACTTAGTTTAGTCAGACCTCAATATTTCCCTTTGGCACACCCCACAGGGCAAATTTTTGATCGGATTGCTTTGAAACCTGGCATGCTTGTTTGGGGAGACCTCTAGATGGGAGCTATCAATTTTCTTCCATTTCCGCCCGTCAAAAAATGTTGCTTCAAATGTTGCCGCTGGCAACGATCTTTGAACTTAGTTTATTCAGGCATCAATATATTCCTTTGGCATGCCCTACAGGGCACATTTATGATCAGATCGGTTTGAAACTTTGTATGCTTGTTTGGAGTTACCTCTAGATGGGAGCTATCGATTTTCTTCGATTTCCATCCAAAAATGTTGCCACTGGCAATGACCTTCGATGAACTTAGTAAAAACTTAGTGCAGTTAAGCATCAATATTTCCCTTTGACACACAGGGCACATTTATGATTGGATCGCTTGCAAACTTGGTGTGCTTGTGTGGGGTGACATCTATATGTGAGCTGTTGATTTTCTTCCATTTCTGTCAAAAAATGTTGCCACTGACCTTTGAACTTAGTTTAGGCAGACCTCAATATTTCCCTTTAACACACCCTTCAGGGCACATTTATGCAGGGTTTCTGCTAGACCGGCTGCGGGTCTGTCGACTGGACCCATTCCCTTCGCCGTTCATACTATGATCAATCCAAAAAGCTGGTGGTAAAAATGTTGAGTACAATGCTGTATCGTAACAATACTCAGGATCCTTTGTTTCCACATAATATAGGCATAATTATGTTGTATACTATGCCTACTATTACTGGCGACAACCTGATACTTTATAACCCCCAAACGAGAGGGGGAAACAAAATTCAAATCCTAAACGTCGCCTATAAAATTTCGGACTCAAATTGTTGTGTTTGGTCCGAAATCACTGACTTTTATTTCGAGCGATAAATGATGTAATTGCACGTGCTTGACGTCACATGTCCGCATCATGGTTCTTTTCGAATATCGGGTTGTATAAAAAAAATTGAGGTCAAGCGTTGCAGTCACTGTCAGGATTCGTGGATTTTGTGTTTTGGGTTTGTATTTTTATGAAACCTCCGACCAGATGTAGTATTGTGTGTCCCGTGGGAATTTAGAGAATTGTAGGAGGAAAAAATACATATTTTCCACTTCAATTATTCAGCATTTTAGCGACCAGAATGCTCCCAGAGGTCACCAGAGAGCACCTAAAAATCTACATTTTCCTGGGGGAGAACCCCAGAACCCCCTCTATACGCACGTGCCTTCGGCACATTCGGCAGACGCCTTTGGCGTCTGAATTTCACTTTCTTTAAACTACCGGACCCACAAATTTTCCCCAAGCGGAAGACCTGATTTATGATCGGATCACTTTGAAACTTGGTATGTGTGTTCGGGGTGACCTCTAGATGTGAGCTATTGCTTTTTTCATTTCCATAAAAAATTATTGTCGTTATCTCCAGCCTTTGAACTTACTGCATTTGTGCATCAACTTATCCCTTTTGCACTCTCTGCAGGGTATATTTATGAATTTCCATACCCCCCTCCCCCGTGCCCCCCCCCCCCCTCAAAAAACAAAAAAACAAACCCATTGCCACAAGCAATGACCTTCAACTTAGTGCATTCGTGCATTTACATCTTCCTTTGGCATGCCTCAGAGGGCACATTCATTATCAGGTTGTTTTGAAACTTTGTATGCTTATGCAGGGTGACAAAGATAGGAGCTATTGATTTTCTTTTCATTTCCATCAAAAACTGTTGCTGTTAGCAACAATCTTTGAATTTATTGCATTTGTGCATCAACATTCTTTGACATGGCCTACAGGCCACATTTATCATAGGATTGTTTTTGAACTTGGTGTGCTCATTAGGCAAGATCTTTAGATAAGAGCTATTGAATAGCATTCATTTCTGTGAAAAAAGTTGCCATTTACAATAACCTCTGAACATACTGCATTTGTGTATCAACATTCTTCCTTTAGCCAGTCTTATAGTTTACATTTAAAAATGCATGGATTACTCTGACGTTGTGCACACACAATGCTGTCATGTTGAAATTTCATCAAATAACATTGGTACCAATGATCTTCAGTTTTGCCATTTCATTTATAACTTACCAGGTTCAAGTTTGTCAAGTTGAGCTACAGTGTCATTGACACTTTCATTGATGTCATATTCACACCAGGTTTACGTGTACTTACAGTACGTGGAGAGTGGATTGGAACTAAATCACCCGCAGAGTGCAGTTATCACCCGCAGAGTGGAGTTATCACCCAAGCTATAACTTTCAAATTTTGTACATATCGACAAAATACCACAAGCAATGTTTCAGCCAATGGACCTCCGGGTTTAACCCGGAGGTCCATTGGCTGAAACTTTGCTTGTGCTGGTTATGCTTTGCAACAAATTTGCAATTATTGCCTGGGTGGAATCTCCACTCTGTAGGTGATTTAGTGATAATACACTCTCCAAGTACTGTACATTGTAGAGCCACTGCAATGAATGGTCAGCTATTTAATCCCATTAGTACTGATGTCAAAACATTGAAATTTCAAGCAGCTCATTTTTCCAATTGATGCAACCAGGAATTTAACCCTTTACCCAATGTAGACTATATAAAAATTAATTATTTTAAATATTATTTTTAGCTCAACATTGTTCACAAAAACATAGCTTATGACCCATCATTGGCGTGAGCTCATTGAGCTTGTTCCACTGATGGGTTGAATGCTATGTTTGTGAGGCAAAAAAATTAACATTCTGATTTATTCAAGAAATATTTTTACAAGTGTCATCTGTTACTCATGTTTGGTAAAATGTTAGGCCTAAAAAAGTTGAAAATCTGTTTCTCAGGCCCTCCTGCAAGGTAATTTTGGCTGCCATCTGCTATCTTTTTTATAACCAATGCAAACTTCAAAAAATAAAAAGTAAATGGTCTATGTCTGACATTTTACCGAAGTTAATAAAACTGATAAATTTGTCGCTTGAGTGCAACAAGGCTTTGCAGTGCTTTAGCATTGCAAAGCCTTGTTGCACTCCAGGGACGAAATGCACTACCGCCCATGCTATTCTGTAGATTATGAGGCCTAAAACATAAATCAAACCATGAACATGAACTTTTGATGGCAAAGAAATAATTTCAAAAATAAAAAATAAAATTAAAAACCGCCTGCCCTCATGTAATCTTACAAAAAATGGCCTAAGAAAGAGATCTAATTTGTGGGGCCTTTTGGTAATCTTTTTCAATAGCACAAATTTCTGTTAAGTAGAGGTCTGATTTGGAGAAGTAAGAAGTGCTGGCAATGGCCTACAAAAGTACTTAGGCATTCTTTACTGATCCTCCTCACTCTAGGAATATAGGAAGCGTTCTTATGTTTTTATGTTTTGAAAGTTGAAATAATAATTTTCATTTACAGATGGATATAACGGCACTCTCTGGTGTACCTGAAGAACACATCAAAACACGTCGTGTAAGAATCTTTGTTCCAGCTAAAAATGCCATGCAGTCTGGAATTTTCAAAACAAATAAGTGGAAAATGGAATTTGATACAAGAGAAAGATGGGAAAATCCTCTTATGGGATGGTCTTCAACGTGAGTTGCCAATTCTGTTTGAAATTAGCCCCAAAATTGTATTTTATTTTCCTGGAATGGAATATACGGAGTCAAAAAAGAAAGTATAATAAACTTTGAGGAGCAGTGTTTTTTGTATTATCGACTTTAATCCCAAACAAATTATTGTAAATTCATATTTCGAGTCTAGCTGTATGAATTTACATAATTTCATGTTCTTACTGTTGCCAGCGTCACGTCAGGACGTCGCAATTCAGACATGGGGTGAAATGAAAAGTTCACACATGCAGTCAATAGCTTGTTTGTCCACCGTTTGCCTCTTGGATGGCAAGACATCAATGGCACATGGACCTGATAAGTCTTTGGAGGATGTCACCCTTGACATTGCGTTCCACTCCTGCCTTAAAACATTACACAAATTGCCTAACGTCTGAAGATCATGAAGTTGTACCCGACAGTCCAATTGATCCCAAAGATGCTCGATTGGCGACAAATCTGGCGAAATTGGGGGCTGGGGAAGAAGTTCGATCTGTGCTACAACGCTGCTGAGTCCAGTGAACACGCTGATGTACCCATTCCATTCTGATGTTTGGTAAGGATTGGTCTGTGGAATGGACACCTACTTCGGATGCCATGTTCATCGAGTCTGTTGCGGACAGTTTGTGCACAAATTGTATTGTTAGTACTCCCAGGAGTAATTGCTGCTGTCCTCGTTGCCAGAAAGAAGCGATCCTGCAAGTGAGACGTTCTGATGTATCGGTCTTGTGCATGGTTCGTAACTCTTGGTTGACCTGAATGCGGTCGGTCGGCAGTAGATCCAGTGGTTCTATACGTTCCAATGAGACGGTAAATAGTGGCCACAGAGACTCAAACTCAGCAGCGAGCTCATCTGGAGGTGTCCCAGCCTCATGCATACCAATGGCACGCAACCTCTGATTTTCGGTTAACCTTGGCATTTTTTAAAATGTCAGAAGACAAAAACTAGCGTGTTTTCTCAATAACCCAGGCTCTCTAGCACAACCTAACACAAAGAAAATCGTTGGTCAACCATTCAATTTGACATTCTCGGGTAGCACATGCTATTTTGAAATCCGTAGCAAAATTGTATACGGTTGGGTGGACAATAACAACATGTCATTAAACTCTTTGCACAACTTCATGTCCACAAACATGTAACATTAGAACTATTATATTTCATCCTTTATGCTACTTTTTCACATTTGTTTCTATTATACTTCCTTTTTTGACTCAGTATATATGTGATACAGCAACTTTAGCAGTGCTGCGTATTATATTGTGATTTGAAAAGTATTAACTCTGAAACTCTGGCCTTTCTTAATGAATTCTTGTTTTATGCCAATCCTTGATTCTGGAAGGTACACAAGAAATCCTTTAATTATCAACTATTAATTAGGGCAAATCAGGCAAATATCTTTCTCTTAAGTTCTAAAATTATCAAAGTTGCAAATACACCAGAATCGGATTCCACACTGTGGATTTTCCAGGGACCAGGAAAAGATCGTCAAACAGTAGTGATATTTAGCGGTTAAATTACATAGTCATATAATAGAGGCCTAACCCTTTAGCCGACACAGACGATATCAAAATTTATTATTTTAAATATAATTTTTTTCAAAAAATTTTAACAAAACCATATCATGTGACCCCTTGTTGGGATGAGCTCACTCCAATGAGGGGTCACATGATATGGATTTGTTGAAATTTTTTTAAACATAATATTTTTTCAGCTGCTGAATTTGCATATTATGCGGGTAGATGTGGGCGATTCGTTGGGTAAAGGGTTAAACTGCAGTATGTGGAGAGGGTCAACAATGTGTTGTGGTTGTGTCACTCAAGACAACTTTTAAATTTTGTGAAAAAACATAAAAAGTGCTTGTAACATTTTCAGTCAGTGGGCCTTGGTTCCTACAAAACATAGTCTATGATCCCTCTCTGGATGAACTTGGGTGATATCAAGCAATGTTTTAGAAGCAATAATGAAATTTTCAGTTATTAAGGGAAAACTATTGTCCGTGTAATTTTTAAGGTCACTTTGACAAATTTGTGCTTTAAGGCTTCCTTGAAGCTATTGTACTGAAATTGGCCTCAAATCAACCCTTATCTGACATCAAAGGCTGCAAAGTCTCAAGCTGAAAGCATTACCAGACTTCCAGGGATTCTTGTGCCCTCTTGGGGAAAGGGACCCAGGCCCATGCCACTGGGAGAATTTGCGTCATGGGAGCTCCAATTGGGAAGTTGTTTTGAAGGGGAGAAAACATACAAAGACTAAGAAATTAAGATTGATACCTAAGCAGCTGCATGTATACAGTAGAATCCTCTTAATTGAATATCCATTTTGCCAGTGAAAATTATTCAATTAACAGGAGTATACAATTAACAGGGATTTGGTCAGTTTCCTGTGTTCTGGAGGTAAACTGAACATTTATTCTATTATATCTTGTTTGACACAGCTCACAGAGCTCTGTCAAACATGATATAATAGAATAAATGCCTGTATTGGATGTAGTGAGGCCAAAAAGGTTGATAAATAAGGGGAATTTGGTGCATGTCATAGTAAATTTTTCGATATATTACAAAAATTTATATACAATTAACAGGAGTTTACTCTACAACCCATATGCAATTAACAGATCAAATTTGTACTGAAGGTATGGTAAATGGTTTTGTGTTTGAAAATTATATTCAATTAACAGGGATATACAATTAAGAGATATTCAATTAAGTGGTCTCCACTGTACTATAAGTAAGTTTTATAACAAACAGTCGCATGCAATGATTGGAATCATGTCAATGCAGTCTCTGTCGTCTCTATCAAACTGTTCTTATACTATCAAAGAAGAAATTGTCATTTGCCTTTGAATTAAGAGACTTCATTAATCCTTTACCTAACATGAAAAGCAGACGACACTTGCAAAAAAAATTCTTGAATAACTAAATTTTTTCATTTTTTCTCAAAAACATAGGTTATGACCCCTCTTTGGAACGAGTTCGTTCCAACGAGGGGTCATAACCTATGTTTTTAGGACAAAAAATGAAAATATTTTGAAAATTAATTGGCGATTTTTGAGAATAGCGCTGGCCGGTTTTGGCCGTTACGTTGGGTAAAGGGTTAAGCAAGCAATTTAAATGTAATGTACAACAGGAGGTCAAATATCCAGACCTTCAATGATTAAATAACTTGAAAAAGTTTTACGTAGACAGGAACAGATTTTCCCATTTTAAATCAATTAAATTAATAAAACATTTTGACATTTCGCTTACTTTGAAAAGTAATATCTGAAACATCATGCACATTTCTTGAGTTTCAGTTTACTTCCACATCTGTTGCCTGTTGTCTGCGTGTGTATCTACAAAATGTTTTTTTTTTTTAAATTGCAGTGCAGACCCGCTGTCAAATATGAATTGTGAATTTTCTTCCAAAGAAGATGCAATTGAGTTTTGTGAAAAGAATGGTAAATATTTTAAGTTTGTTATCATATAAATAGCACTTGATAATATTCTATGCCAAACTCTAAACTACTGAAGAGAGGCGGTGCAAGCTTAATCCTTTGCACACTGATGTCAAAATAGAAAATTTGAAGCATCATCATTAGTGGGTGAAATAGAAGTTTTTTATAGTGGAAATTGATTCCCTGATTGTTCTTTCCATACAAACATCAATTTTTTTATGGACAAACAAGAATGAGACCTTTTAAAAGTATGAATGACAGAACTAAAAATATCAAAGTTGATGTGAATAATTTGTAATTATAATGTAAATCTTTATTTTCTTTTTCTGCCCCCTGACTTAAGTCGGGTGGCATATAGTGATTGAAGTGTGTGTGTGTGTCCGAGCCAATAACTCGAAAACTGTTAGGGACACAGTCATCAAACTTCACACAATTATAAAGGACCATGGAAGGATGTGTCACACATCATAGCTGGGTTCGTACCTTCAAGGTCAAGGTCACATTTCAAGGTCACACTAAAAATATGTCAATATTCATGTCTCAACCATAACTCAGAAACGAATCATAGTACAATTGTTAAACTTTTTACAAATGTTAAGGACAGTCAGAAGGTGTGTCACGTATAATAGTTTCCACCGCATCTGCAAGGTGAAGGTCACAATTGACCTTCATATGTTCAGGATCACAAATCGTGTCTCAAGTATAACTCCAAAACTATTAGGGCTACAATCATCTAACTTCGCTCAATCATAAAGGACAATGGGTGGATGTGTCACACACCACAGCCAGGTCCATAAGGTCAAGGTCACATTTCAAGGTCACACTGAAAATCATCAATATTTGTGTCTCAGCCATAACTCAGAAACAAACCAAAGTACAAATATTAAACTTTTTACAATTTTTTTTGTTTGGAGGTCAAGGTCACAGATCAAGGTCATTGCCACGTAAGGGGGGGGGGGGGGGGCCGGGGGGGCATAGTCACTTCTGAGTGAATCTCTTGTTTAGATAAATATGCATACATTGCGTGAATCCAGCTGTTCTAGAGCTATGATCTGTTGTAGAATAGCTTAAATTTCATCTAAAATTGGAAGAATCTATTTGGATTCTAGAAAAAATGTTTGCGAGAATCCATACCTGCTATGAGTGTCCCAGGATCCCATGAGGCCACCTTGGCTGATCCTTTGTTGTTTACTGATAAAACATATTGGTCTTTAATTTTAAAAACATAAACTCAATTTTTAAAGAAATAAACAACATTTACCAATAGAACCTTACAAATATGGCTGTCATTGGAACCGGCTCATTAAGCCAGTTATTTATTTATTGGTGTTTAAGGTCACATACTTATGCACAATGACTAATCGTGACCATGACAGTTTTAAGGGTGGAGGAAGCCGGAGTACCCGGAGAGAACGACGATCATAACTCTGAACTCTGCACCGCAGCACAGGCAGGGTAAGATTGGTTGAAGACATGCGCACCATCGACGTGCAATACGCCTCAGTACACAGCGTCATCGTGCCCCTATGTAGGCAATCGGGGTGAAGTGTCTTGCCCAAGGACACAACGCGATTGCCGCAGGTGGGATTCGAACCGAGGACCTCTCGGCTTGCAGCCTGCACCTCTACCAACTGAGCCACCGCGCCCCCCATTAAGCCAGTTTTAATGACAGCCATTTTTGTACATATTTATTGGCAAAGTGTCAGGATATTTCTGGTCATGTTAGCCTTGTATTGCTACCGTTGTGTTAGGTAAAGGATTAAATTGACTCATTCTTTTCATGCAAATTCTAGCAGAGGGCAGCTCGAATCTTCATAAATTCTCGCTGATTTTGTTGCACGAATCTTTACATGAATCAATTCTCTGCTTCTTGTCAAAATATAAGCCCTGAATGGGAACAGAATATTGTTTTTCCTACCACCTGCCTATTGAGATACACGTGCCTCTTGGGAGATACATGGATGCGACAGATCTATCTTGCCCACCCCATTACGGTCATGTTAGCCACTGTGCATAAGTATATGACCATAAACACCAATAAATAAATGAATAAATAATACCCACCCCATTTGAATATCCTCATTTAAATATTTAATGATCGCAGGACTATTTCATCTTCATCTCCATTACGTAAACGATAAGGTTTCTTTTTATTATACCTCCGCCCCCCCCCCCCCCCCCCCCCAGCAGGGATATATAGGATTCCTCTTGTCCATCTGTTTGTCCATCCGTCTGTCCATCTGTCCATCCAGGCTTAGCAGAGGTACATTGTGGGGTTTACAATTTAGGGTTAGTGGTAGTTGTGGGGTTGGGTTAATACAGTGGCCACTTGTGGGATTATTTTGTGCACTGTGGGGTTAATTTTTTGATCTTGTGGGGTTAGGGTTTAACATGGAAAAACCCCACAAGTAAGAACATGTAAGAATGTCCATCCTTCCGTCCGTCCTGAAATTCAGTCATGAATAACTTGTAAAGTACTTGGTTGAGTGACTTGATATTTGGTATGCAAGTGTATCCTGTTGCTGTATACCTATAGTGAAATGCAGGTGTTGTGCGAGATTTTATTGACAGAGTCATTGCCCTTTATAGACTTAGAATTTGTCCGCCTTGAAATTAATTCATGAATTAATTGTCGAATACTCAGTGGAATAACTTCATATTTGGTGTGCAGGTCTGTCCTATTGATGTCTACCCAAAGTACAAGACAGATGTTATCCAGTGTATTATTGTAGGAGTTATTGCATTTTATGATTTTGTCGACCCCAAAATTCAATCATGAATAACATGTTTAATTAAGGGTACCTTCATGATGTAATCAACTCCTTCCACAATTTCTAATGTGGAGAGTTGAAACTTTAGGATTTGCTTACACATGTCTTGCAGATGTGCAACATATATAGAGTTTGCAGAAAAATATTTTTTTTTACTGAATTATCACATCAAATCAAGTCACTCTCACATTTGGTAAATAGGCAGGGGACCTTTTTGTGTCACCATTTGGTGATACTTAATACTTCTTGTTAGCTCACCTGATTGAAAGTCAGGATGAGCTATAGTGATTACTCACCATCCATCGTCCATGAACATGGTGTTTGCATCTCCTCCCCAAAACCGCTGAACCAATTTAAGTCAAATTTGAAATGATTGTTTGTTATGACATCGCATTTAGATATTGTTCAAATCAAGTTGCCTCACTCCTCGGAAGGGCCACACCCCAAAAAGTGTGCCTAAACCTTAAAAAAATCTCATGAACCAGCAGTAGCAGAGACTGGATATTTGGTGTGCAGCTTCCTTTTGAGGTGTAGACTCAGATTTATTCAAGAGAAATTTGTGGGGCTATATTTGCCGTCGTTATGGGAGGCTGAAAATGTCTATTTTCCAAACTGAGAGGCTGATTTGAACTAAATTTGATATGAGGGTTTATTGAGTCATAAGTACTTAATTTATGCAAAAAAAAATTCCCATCACCGCATGGGAACCACAGGCGCTAAAAATAGAAAAAAATTAAAACGCCCAGATCTCCAAAACTACATGCACTGAGAATTCTTATTTGGTGTGAAGCTTCCTTGGGACCAACAGAATGGAATGGTCCAGAAAAAATCTTCTCCCAAACCACTGCTCCAAAAGCTTTCAAATTTCACATATAACATCTTTGGAAGATTGTTTCAAATGTTTATTGAAATCAATTCCCTGGGTCCATATATGGGCTCTCTATGGGAGCCCAAATGTTTTTATTTGTGCAGTATGAGGAATATTCTTTAAAAATCATCTTCAGATCCACCAATCAGAATCTTTTAATATTTGGTATGCAGCATCCTTTGGTGGGTGAGTTTCAAGTTTGTTCAAGCCAAGTTCCTGGGTTCTTATTTGGACTCACTGTGGGATCCCAAATTATAACTTAGTTCAAAATGAGGAATTTTCTTTAAAAATCTTCTTCAGATCCAGCAGTTGGAATGTTTTGATATTTGGTATGCAGCATCCATAGGGGATGAGATTCAAATTTGTTAAAGCCAAGTCCCTGGGTTCATATTTGGGCTTCCTGTGGGAGCTTGAATTGTACCAAAATTTCTATTTTCCGAAATGAGAGGCCTATTTGAACCAAATTTGATATGAGGGCTTATTGGGTCATAAGTATTTAATTTATGCCCAAATTATTTTTCCTGTCGCCCCATGGGAACCGCAGGAGCTAAAAATAGAAAAAAATTAAAACACCCATATCTCCAAAACTACACGGCACTGAGAATTCTTATTTGGTGTGAAGCTTCCTTAGGACCAACAAAATGGAATGGTCCAAAAAAATTGCTATCGGTTCTATCCTAGGGTACTTTTTCAGGACTTTGAAAAAATACGGAGTCATCATTTTTTAACACTGTGATTAATGGGAAAAACATTAATGAATCATCTTCTCCCATACCACTGCTTCAAAGGCTTTCATATTTTACATATAACATCTTTGGAAGATTCATTCTCATGTTTGTTGAAATCAAATCCCTGGGTCCATATTTGGGCTCTATATGGGAGCCCAAATGTTCAGATTAGTGGAATATTCTTTAAAAATCTTCTTCCGATCCACCAATCAGAATCTTTTGATATTTGGTGTGCAGCATCCTTATGGGGGTGGGATTTAAGTTTGTTCAAGCCAAGTCCCTAGGTTCATATTTGGGCTCCCTGTGGGAGCCCGAATTATAACTTAGTTCAATATGAGGAATAGTCTTTAAAAATCCTTTTTTTTAACAGATCCACCTGTCAGAATTTTTTGTTATTTGGTATAAGCTTTTCTTAGGAGAGGCAGATGAAACTTGTTCAAATCAATTCCTTGGGTTGATATTTAGGCTACCATGTCAGGTGAGTGCCCTCAGGCCCACTGGAGCCTCTTGTGATAATACCCCAATTGTCAGTAATCTGACACAGGTATGTCATCTGTCATCCTTCAGCATCATCCAGTAATAAATGTTTAATTTCTGTAATGCTATCCACGGTATTGCAGGCAGGGGTATATGCCACCCTCACTGCTGCTCCAGTATGTTCTGCAAAAACTTTGCGGAAGCATATAGTAGCCACTTTGTCAGTCTGTGTTAATCTGTTCTAACATTGTCCAGTCATAACAAATTATTCAACAGACCGATCTTGTCCATATTTCATACAGTGAATGTTTATGATTCAAGGGTGTGTCATGACCTTGACCCAAGGCCATAGCATCAAGGTCACAGAATATTCATGTGTATGTACATCCATTCAAACTTTGGTTCATAAACAACTATTCAATGCACCGATCTTGTTCATACTTCACAAAATGATTGCTTATGACCTTGATCCAAGGTCATAGCTCTAAAGTCTAGGTCACAGACCATTTGTGTGCTCGTATTTAGTCTGATCTATAACAAATTATTCAAATAAATACTTAACATAATTGTTGCTGCTGATCCAAGTCATGTTGACTCAAGGTCTTGACTCCAAGGTCAATATAAAAACTTTGTCCGGTGTATCAAAAATTATTCAATGGTCCAATCTTGTTCATCCTAAACACAGTGATTGCTTTTGACTCAAGACTGTGTCAAGACCTTGACCTAAAATCATAGCTCCAAGGTCAAGATTACAGACCATTCATGTGTTTCTACATCCGTCTTGACTCATAAACAATCATACAAAGCACCAAACTTGTTCCTACTTAACACAATCATTGCTTACGACAGAAGGCTATGGTCATGACCTTGACCCAAGATCATAGATCTAAGGTCAGGGTCACAGACCATACGTGTGGTCGTTCTTCCATTCTTAACCTGGTCCATAAAATTATTCAAAGGGCCGATCTTGTTAATACTTCAGAAAATGGTTGCTCTGGACTCAAGGGTGTGTCATGACTTTGACGCCACAGCAACCATCTTGGATTTCTTCTGCACAATCACAGCTCCCATATATGCTTCAATTTTCTTAAAACTTTGAATGATGACTAAGGATCATGAGTAGATGAGAACGTCCTATTTTGTTAATGGTTGATTGCCAATAATGGCCGCCATCTAAATTTTTTCATAACTGTCCACAATTCGTTCAGCATGGTTTGCAGTCTGCAGTTATTTTCGTATCATCACCAAATTTCATATGCATATTTAGGTTTATACCTAGACGAGAACTCTGTATTATGGTCATGGTTGGCTGCCAACAATTGCTGCTATAGCAACCATCTTGGATTTCTTCATAATGCCCTGCAGTTGCATTTATGCATCAATTTTCATGCGACTCAAGACAGTTTCCTTTGTATGATGAGTGGATGAGAATTGGTCACTGTCGGTTGCTCATATTGGCTGCCATGGTAAGCATCTTGAATTTCTTCAGCATACCTACCCTACATGTTGCCTTTATGAATCAGATTTTGTGAAACATGAAAGGGTGAAAGTAGGATGAGTAGATGGGATTCTCCATCACCATTGGCTGTCTAGAATGGTTGCCATATCTCGTATATATTTTTTCGTTTTTAATTTTTTTATACACCAACTGACTGGATTGGGGGTGTACTGAATTACACGCATCTGTCTGTCTGTTCATCTGGATCCATATCTCAGCAGTGAGTGGATGAATTTCAACGAAATTTGGTATGTGGTAAGGTGGTATGTAGTGGTGGGGGTATGCACCAGGCTGTGACCCAGCTTTTGTTTATTTCTGATAGATAACAAAACATCAATAATTATGTCACAGTTTGCTTGAATGATACATTATTGACATATTAGCACATAAATGTACCAAGGTCAAGGCAGGGTAAGCTACAGTGCCATTGACACATTTATTATTTTTAGCTGAACCAGTTTCTGGTTCTTCTGATGAAAAGATTGATAAAAAATATTGGTTATCTGTTTTGGTGAAGGTTCAAATGTATCACCTCATTGCCCAAGAGCATTTCGGAGACAATAGCTGAGGAAGCAGATTTTAGGGTTTTTATACAGAATTTTGAGTTTTATTTCTTTTCTAGGTTGGGAATGGTATGTTGAAGAGAAAAAATTAGTAGCATTCAGAAGTAAATCATATGGAGCAAATTTTTCATGGGATAAACGAACAAGGAGATCAGCAAAATAACATTTGGAGCAGCTCATCTTCTGTGTATAGTTTATGAACTCCTCTGTTGAACACCATGTCAAAAAAAAAACACCTCAAAAACATTGACAACTGTTTTATTATTGTTTTGTGAATAGCAGATATTACAAATTTCCTCTGATTTGGACTTCATGTTATGACCAGGATACAGATTACAGACACACAGATACGATATTTCTGTTGAATTTGTTGTAGTTAATCCTTTTATTTCCACATAAGGAGAGATAAGAGGACTGAGTTTAAATTAAAATGTATTAAGGAAATAATTTTCAAGTTGAATTACTATCCTTCAGTCCTCTGGGCATTGAAAGGTTGTATACCCCCCCACCCACCCACCCACCCACCCACCCAATCACACACACCCAAAAATGGGGAAAAAAAGGTTTGTTTGAAAATAGTTGTGCAGTCTTTTTTGTTTCTGTGCAACCTTTATTTCTCTGTGTTTGTTTAGAAGCCAAAGTTTGATGCAACTGCACTCCATAAAACTTAGATGTGAGTCTTCCATGGAAGACGTGTGTCGCCTGCACTATATTTTAATATTTCAGACAGAATTCTAAGTGGAAAAGGGGCATAACTCTGGAAAAAATACAGCGGATCAAAAAATAAAATAGGAGGTGCACAATGCTATTATGTGATAAAGAATCACTGAAAGTTTCATCAAAATCCATTCATAGGTTAAAGAGGAGTGGCGGACAGGGACCAGCCGTGCGGGCGACTAGGGCGATTATGTCGCCCTTCTAAGCTCAAAGTCGCCTAGAAAAATAGTCGGGGGGAATACAAGTCGCCTTCTAAAAATTGGCCAAAATGAGGAAAGGCTGAACTGAGTGATGCGAGCTTTGCATGAAAATGATTATTTTCAAAAATCGAATGTGCTCGAGTGTGATAAATGGGCATTTTAATTCATCAAATAAACGTCCATTTAATGAAATCACACGACAATCAATTGTCCATTGTCTCTTTTGGCGGATTTTTTTTATTTCTATTTTGTTGCGTTTCAGTCGGAGCTTCAAATGTCGAAACGAAAATAGGTGACTTACGCGACTCAACAAAATAACTCAGTTTGAAAGTAGGTTACGTCGCTTAGGATGCCGAAAATGTATACACAACGGATGTATTTTATAACACAGTATTTTTATTTCGTTTTGCTGACGACTGTTAACTGTTGGGCCGTCTATTCCCATAAAAACATGAATGGAATTGAAACACATGAAAAAAGCTTTAGTGATGACAAGAACAGCTTTGTACAGGACACAAGAGTGCATGTGGACGATCTTGAAAAAGGGTCCTCCTAAACAACGGAATGACACGAAATGACGCGGAATGACACCAGAATGCCATAAAAATGATGCGGAATGACATTTCTTTTACAAAATACTCGACCCCAGAATGTATTTTGTTTCTTTACTAACAAAGTACCTCCCAAGCAACCTTCTTACATCTGGTCCTGTTCACACTTTCAGACTTAGGAAATTATTAGCTTAGTAGACTTTGGTGAAAGGCAACCACAGGAGGGTGCTGGGAGATTGGCATGAAGAAGAGGGGAGGGGGTCATGAAGGAGAGGGTAGCAGTGGGGGATTTTCAGTCAATAATTACTTTGTGATTTTTTAACCTGGCATAGATGCCTCATAGACAACTGGACCTGGTTTATTGGGACATTAATGGAGGACCACAAACTGAAAATATGAAGGGGGTGGCGGGGGTGGTACATGAATATTCTTAATTTTCCCCACTTGCCTATGAAGTCTCCCTACATGACTCTGCAGTCTCCCTATTTTTTCTGGAGGGAGACATGGAGTCTCCCTAAAATTTCCTCCTAGGCTGGTCCCTGGTGGCAGATAAGAGAAAGTGTGACGTGGACGACGCAAGACGACGAAAGTAATCCCTATATGTCGCTCCCCACTTCGTGGGGCGGCGACACAAAAATCTGCTTCAGTTAATCCTTTCCTTAACATGAATAGAAAAGGGAAACTTACACACAAAAAATTTCTTGAATAGCCAAAATCTTTCATTTTTTTGCCCAAAATATATAGCTTATGACAAGCCTTACCTTTAAGAGATCATAAACTATGTTTTGTAGGCAAACATTGAAAACATACTAAAATTTAAATGCTGATTTTTGTAAACTGCACTGGTCATATTTGGCCGTTTTATTGGATTAAAGATTAGAATAAAAAAAAAAAAACACTAGCATCATCAATACAGCAGATACCAAAGTCTACATAATAACAATAATAATTTATAGAGCTAACAAGTCAACCTGGTGGAACATGAACTGAAAGTTAGCTTGAACAATGGGAAGATTTACAAAGAAATACCTCTGCAGTTGAATATTTTTCTCCACTTGTGCAGTGCACACTTCACTGATGCTGGTTAATACGTAATAAATTGCTAAGGAATCTCTCTATAACAGAAATTTAATTATATGGAGACAAGTTCAAATAACTATGCCATTAATAGTATTCAGACATGTGCAGTGCAACCACTGTCAGCGAGTTTAAAAGACGATGCAACACTATTAACTTTCACGTCTACTTTGATCTCTAGGTCTGTCAGTTATCTCATTAATGTTGTCTGTTGATTCCACTCTCTGAACAGGTCAACTGACAATCATTTTAACTCTTCCTCAGTGGACCTTGCATCAGAATTTTGTTAACCTTTTCCCCTTCGCAGACGATATCAAAATTTATTATTTTAAATATCATTTTTTAAAAATTTTTCAAAAAATTTCAACAAAACCATATGTGACCCCTCGTCGGAACTACCTCGACGAGTTCGTTCCAACGAGGGATCACATGATATGGTTTTGATGAAATTAAAATTTTGAAAAATAATATTTTTTCAACTGCTGAATTTGCATATTATGCAGGTGTATGCGGCCGATTTGTTGGTTAAAGGGTTAAATTTGTAATGTTTGTATAGGAAATACTACATGTTTTGACTAGTCGACGAGAAAATCCAGAGTCGACATTGGGCTATATCAGCATCGACGACTAGTTGACTAATCATTTCAACACTAAAAGATAGCATGCCACCAGCAAGCGGAGCCTTTGTTTACGAAGATGTTCTTCATAAATAATTGTTTTGCTACCATTCATTGGAGAATCTATTGGCATGATCCAATAAATGATAAAATAATTTTAAATAAGGATTTTTTTTTACTGCTGAGCAAACAAGTTAACACTTATAGTGCCAAACCACCATAGTGGCTTTCAGCACTTTACAATAGATCCATGATAGTGGCTTCTAGCACACAACCAGTTAATCAAATTTTTCCACTGAAAACTGAATGGCAATCATTTCTTGAGTTAAATTTAGATGAATTTTTCATGAAATCTAGTCATGGCTGCTTCATAGCAGCCATAACTAGATTTCATGAAAAATATCTTAAAAATATACTCAGCGGATAAAGCTGCAATAAATAATAAAGAAATTTAGAAAATTTAGTTTCCAATTACTCTCACTCGGGCATTAATCAGGAAACAATCTAATTTGCATGGTACTGTACACTCAAGCTTGTTTTAGGTTTTTTGGGGTGGGGGTGAAGTTAAGGATGATGCATTGCTTAATGAAATACAAGTAGAAACCTGTGCAAAGTATGAGATGTTTTCTCACTTCATTGTATTGTTCAAAGTGAAAAAAGACCAACATGGAATTTATACTTCATGTGATGTTTCATCAGTTTACCATCAATCCCATCCAGCCTCCATCAATTTTTAGCTCATCTTGACAAAGTCAAGCTGAGCTAATCTAATCGCTTCCCGTCTGTCGTCCGTCAACACCATGTTTTGGTCTTCTCCTCCAAAGCCACTGGGCCAATTCAAGTGAAAGTTTGTGTGAGTGATGGTCCCAAAGGGGCATTTCATTTTTGTTCAACTCAGTATACCCAGCCCCATAGGGAGAGAGTGGGGGAAAATGCTCCAAAATATTTTAAAAATCTTCTTCTCAAGAACCAGTGTGTACAAAAACTTGATATTTGCTATGGAGCTTCCATATAAGGTGTAGAATCAAGTTTGTTCAAACGAAGTTCGTAAAGTAATATTTGGCTTTGTAATAGGAGGGGTAAGATTTTTGGCCCCGCCCAAAATTTCTAATTTCTGAATCGATGGTCCGGTATGAACCAAATTTGGTTTGTGGTAGTATTGGGTCATAAGTACTTGACCCATGCAAAAAAAAAAATTCCCGCATCCCCATGGGAACCCTGGGAGCTAAAAATAGAAATATTTTCAAACGCCCATATTTCCCAAACCCCACGGAACAAAGAGCTTTTATTTGGTATGAAGTATCCTTATGACCAGTAGAACTGAATGGTAAAAAAAAATTGCCATCGGTTATGTTAGGATGTTCTGTAATGTGCATCGAAAAAATGCTGAGTCAGCATATTTGCAAAAATTTAAAAAAATCTTTTCTCCAGAACCAATCATCAGAATCTTTTGATATTTGGTATACAGCATTCATAGGAGGAGGGAGGGGGGGGGGGGGGGGGGGCAGATAAAAGTTTGTTGAAATAAAGCTCATTGGTTCATATTTGGGCTCTCAACAGGATCCCGAAGTTTTAACATAGGGTAATATGGGGAATATTCTTTAAAAATCTTCTTCTTCAGAACCACCAGTCAGAATCTTTTAATATTTGGTATACATCATTGTTATGAGGGTCAGATTCTAGATTGTTCAAACCAAGTCCCTAGGTTAATATTTGGGTTTCCTACGGAAGCCCAAATTTTATCTTGGTTCAATATGGAGGGTAATTTAAAAAAATCTTCTTCTTCAGATCCATCAGTCAGAATGCTTTGATATTTGGTATCAACATCTCTATGGGGGTCAGATTCAAGTTTGTTCAAATCAAATCCCTAGGTATATATTTGGGCTCACTATGGTAGCCCAAATTTTTACTTAGTGCAATATGAGAAAATTTCTTTAAAAATCTTCTTCTTCAGATCCACCAGTCGGAATGCTTTTATATTTGGTATACAACATCTCTGGGGGTGGGGGGGGGGGGGGGGGGGGGGGGGGGATTCCAGGTTGTTCAATTCGAGTGACTAGGTTAATATTTGGGCTCCATATGGGAACATGAAATTTAACTTAGTACAATATGAGGGAATTTCTTCAAAAATCTTCCTCTTCAGATTCACTTGTCAGAATGTTTTCACATTTGGTATACAACATCTCTAGGGGGGTCAGATTCAAGTTTGTTCAAATCGGATCCATAGGTCAATATTTGGGCTCGCTATGGTAGCCCAAATTTGAACTTAGTGCAATTCGAAGAAATTTCTTTACAATTTCTCTTCTTCAGATCCAACAGTCAGAATGTTTTCATATTTGGTACACAACATCTCTAGGGAAGTCAGATTTAACTGTGTTCAAATCAAGAGCCTGGGTTAATATTTGGGCTCTCTGTGGGAGCCGGAATTGGCCATTTTGCTGAAGAATTAAAAATTTTGTATTCAGTACCCTCTAGAGGTACTAAGATTAATCCACATAGGTTGTATCAAGGGGCTTCATAGGGGAGCTCTACATCTGACTTTATGATCAACTGAAGAAAAGGCATGATGCCCAGATTATTTTTGTCACTCCTGAGGGACTCAAGGATTTTGACAGTGTAGCCTATGGAGATGGCTTGCTCAATGTAGACTCATTCTTGGACTCTGTTTAAATGTGTTCTGTACAAGATGAGCGCTTCAGGCCCCGTGGGGCCTCTTGTCTTTAAAACATTTGCTCATTGTTACCCAACTCAGTGAAATCAATAACTCAGAACTGGAAATCCCCATTTTTAGGTTGCATATATTAACAAGGATTTTTGATTGCCCGGTACTACATTTCTGCCAATGATTATTTATTTGTTGGTGTTTATGGTCACATACTTATGCACAATGGTCAGTCGTGACAGTTTTATGGGTGGAGGACCTGGAGAGAACTACTGAGCAACGATGAGCAACAGTCAGCTCCTCAACTGTCTTTGTTCAAGCTTTGCTCAAGCAGGGTTACAGTGGTTGAAGACATGTGCACCATCGATGTGCAGTACGCCTTAGTACACGGCGTCATCGTGCCCCCTATGTAGGCAACCGGGATAAAGTGCCCTGTCCAAGGACACAACGTGGGTCGTTGCCCAATGATTCACAGTGATATAAAATACAACCTCCTGATATTTCATCTGCCCAATTGAATTAGTCTTGGGCTGATTTTCTGTCCCCACTGACAAATAAATGTTAGACATCAGCCTCAACATTGCAAATGACTGAAATTTCAACGGCATAATTATACTTTTCATATCAGCATTAGAAGGGTGAAGTGAGGTCACATTTAAATGGATATCTCATAAATGATTAACCCTGTTAATTAATATAATTTTCATAATCCAAACAAAACCATTTACCATACCTTTAGTACAAATTTGACCTGTTCATTGAAGAAAAAATATTACATGTTGACAAATTACCCCCGACATTCACCAGATTCTTCTTGTTTATAAACCTGTTAGTATTTGACCTCAGTACATCCATTAAATCTATTACATTTTGTTTGATAGAGCTCCATGAGTTCTGTCAAATGAGATATAATAGATTTAATGCTCAAGCTATCTCTAGAATACAGATACGTGACCAAATCTCTGTTGATTAAATAGTTTTCATGGACTATTCAGTTAACAGGGAGCACTGCAACAACCACAACCTTAAGGGTAACAAATGCTTGCTTTCTGAGATTTTAAAACAATATCCAGGTTTGCAAGTGAAAATGGAAAGATGGAACAATTTACTTTTTCATTATATAAAATTTTATTTTTCATAAATGTTTATCACTGTCACAAATACAATAGTACAAGACAGTTTATACAATCTCTCATTTTAAATCAATAAAATAAAATTCACATTCTTTCTAGAAGTACTTCAGGCTGTTCTTTGGCATTTCCACTGTGTCAGCTCTCTGCTGAGATGCACCTGCCATAGGCTATAAAAATGGAATTCTAGCACCACACTTCAACATGTTTCCCAAAATTTCTGTCTGTCTGCACATAGTTATAATGAATGTTTTTTCAAATTTTTTTTAACCTTTTACCCAATGCAGATGATATCAATATTTATTATTTTAAATATCACTTTTCCATATTTTTCAAGAAGTGTCCACAAAATCAAATCCTGTGACCCCTCAATGGAAAGAGCCCGACAATTTTGTTCCATTAACAGATTCACAAATTATGGTTTTGGTCGAAAATGTGACGACAAAAGCAGAAAGAATTTTGACTGGATCTTTAACTGGTAGAGTGCTGGAAGCCCACATCTGGGCTTTACACTGAAGTGCAGGTACCGTAACATAAAGGCTTCATATGCAGTTGATATGCTTCACATTACCTTTGAAGTGAAATTATTTAGTATGTATAGATTTGCCATGTTACAATTCATGTGAGAGTGCCTGCAGGCACTCTCACATAAACTGTAACAATGCAAAGACATTTGAACAAATTTGAGTGTCCCAAATTTTTTTAGCACTCTACCAGTTAATAGGTTGTAATCTGATCAAAATTCTCGGCTGCTTTCCTCTCTCTCTCCAAAACTGTTGAATCACAGCTAATGATAAAGAAATGCAGAAACACTAAATCTCAAATGCTAATTTTCTTTGTCTTTTTGGATTTCACATTATTTTATTGAGGAAATCGCAACCTGCTGACACAGGCATTGCAAACGTGACTAATTAGAAAGGGGTGTAAACTTGATTTGCCACAACTGTGATGGCTCACATCCACCTTGGTAAAATATTCCATCTACAGGAAGACATGCCAAGGTGATGTAGTTACAATATTAGTTGGGATTATAATTATTATTGGAAATAAGGATAAATAAAATAAACATACTGTAGTCATGACACAACTTCTTATTAACACATACCATACTCTAAATTGGTCATGTTTGGTACCCAACTGCCCAAATCGGGTATCACAGCCATCGATTTTATGACCAGCTGTGAGTGTGTGTGTCATGAGTTAATTTGACTGAAAAGGTCATCAACAGTTACAATTGTGTAAACATAAAATCTCTGTAGTTCTAAAGAGACAAAGGCCTTTGTCCCAAAATCCCGATAAATTCTGTCTTTTGATTGGCCAGAATGCCTTGGACAAATAGCCATGGCAAAGGGTGCACCCAACATCTCCAAGATATATGAGAGTGTGCAACATCCAGGGTATAAGTGCATGCAAAGCATCGGGTGGTATATGGTTTAAATGAAAGCTTTCCACGTTTGCTCGCCTCCAGATAAATGAAAGTGTCAATGACACTGTAGCTCAACTTGTCAAGACAAAGACATGTACATGTATAGTATGTGACACAGCAATGACAAACATCTAGGTAATGACCTGATAACAAAGGTACATATAAAGTATTGTAACGGTCTGTACATAAATACTGACCGTTGCCTGTAACAAATGTATAGGTAAAGTATTGTAAAGGTGGGTGACAGTCAGATGCTGAACTAGAAAAAATCTTTGAGTCCCAGAGTGGGTCTGACTGAACCCCAAAATATTTGTTCTCATAGCACAGTGATAACAAAGGCACCCCAAAACACACTCGTTCCTGTCCCAAGGTGAAAACAAAAGTACTCAAGAAGTTTTGTGAAGATCAGTTCATAAATACGAGCTGTATAGAACTTGTGACAAAAAACTGATTGGACCTAATTTCGGTACAAAATGGCCACTGGCAGCCATCTTGAATTTTGGACCGTACCCAGAAACACTCATTCTCATCCCAAGAAGATAACAAAGGTACCCAAGAAGTTTTGTGAAGATCGGTTCATAAATACAGCCTCTACCCTGAGCCGTATTGACATGTGTGCTTACATTGTGTAAGTTGCACTGAATAAATCAAAGTTCATCTAATTTCCATAATTTCTGCACGAAAAAAAACCCCTTACAATATGTGATGTATTCCATGTTACTAAACATTCATACAAAAATTTATTAAAATCAGAACTTTCATACAGAAGTTCTATACAAAAGACTGATTGCACTAATTTTGGTACAAAATGGCTGCTGGTGGCCATCTTGAATTTCGGACCACACCCAAAAACACTCGCTCTCATCCCACGGTGATAACAAAGGTACCCAAGAAGTTTCGTAAAGATTGGTTCATAAATATGGCCTCTAGTCTGAGCTGTATAGAAGTTGTGTACAAAAAACTGATTAGACTTAATTTCGGTACAAAATGGCCACTGGCAGCCATCTTGAATTTTAGACCGCACCCAGAAACACTCGTTCTCGTCCCAAGGTGATAACAAAGGTACCCAAGACATTTCGTGAAGATCAGTTCATAAATACAGACTCTAGTCTGAGCCGTATTGACATGTGTACTTACTGTGTGTAAGTAGTACTTAAAAAATCAAAGTTCATCTAATTTGCATAATTTCTGCACGAGAAAAAAACCCGTATTATATGTGATGCATCCCATGGTACTAAACATTCACACAAAAAAATTATTCAAATCAGGGCTTTCATATGGAAGTTCTGTGCAAAAATCTGATTGCACCTAATTTTGTACAAAATGGCTGCCATCGGCCATCTTGAATTTCGGACCGGACCCAAAAACACTCGTTCTCGTCCCACGGTGATACCAAAGGTACCCAAGAAGTTTCGTAAAGATCGGTTCATAAATACGGCCTCTAGCCCGAGCCGTATTGGCATTTGCACTTACAGTGCTGAAAGTAACCCCCCCCAAAAAACATCAAAATTAGTCTAATTTGCACAATTTACGTACGAGAAAAAAACCCTTATTATATGTGATGTATCCCATGGTACTAAACATTCATACAAAAAATTATTCAAATCAGAGCTTTCATATGGAAGTTCTGTACAAAAAACAGATTTCTGCATCGTCGGTACAAAATGGCAGCTGGCAGCCATCTTGAATTTCGGACCGCACCCAAAAACACTCGTTCTCGTCCCACGGTCATAACAAAGGTACCCAAGAAGTTTCATAAAGATTGGTTCATAAATACGGCCTCTAGCCCGAGCCATAGCAGCTTGGCACTTACAGCTCTGAAAGTAACACTAAATAAATCAAAGTCAGTCTAATTTGTATAATTTACGCACGAGAAAAAAACCCGTATTATATGTGATGTATCCCATGGTACTAAACATTTATACAAAACTTTATTCAAATCAGAACTTTCATACAGAAGTTCTGTACAAAAAACTGATTTTTGCATCATCGGTACAAAATGGCCACTGGTAGCCATCTTGAATTTTGGACCACACCTAAAAACACTCGTTCCCGTCCCAGGGTCATAACAAAGGTACACAAGAAGTTTCATAAAGATCGGTTCATAAATACGACCTCTAGCCCGAGCCATAGCCAATTGTTGACGTACGGACAGACGGACGGACGGACAGACGGGCCATGACAATAGCTCAAATTTGACTTCGTCAAAGTTGAGCTAAAAATGAACCAAAAAACCTGAAAATAGTCACAAATATCATCAGATTTCCGACAATTCGATAATATTTTGTCGTTATAAATTAAATAGTCGAATAATTAAAATGATACAACTTGAGAAAAATAAAATAAGAGCAAATAATTCGTCCCCTGAGTACCAAGTGGGCACAAAGAACACATTGGAACTCAGGGGATGATATGTCAACAAAATACTGTTTACTCATTTCCTTAACGATGCAAGGAATGTAACTCTATCTGTTGTCTTCTGCGATTATAAAAACAAAATTATTATCACAAATTTGGTCCAAATGATTGTGGAGCTGAGAAATGTGTCCTCAAATTTGTTTCCACCATGTTTCTATTGTGTTTCAAACGGGACAAAAACGTTATCTCCGCCGACATGGTATATGGAGATTTAATACCTGGATGCTTCATTTAAACACCTGGCCTGTGGCTCGGTGTTTAAAAACAGACATCCAGGTATTAAATCTCCATATACTATACATGTTGGCGGAGATAACTTATAATAACTCTGGTGAAAATGCATTGACCACTCAAAGGATCAATGGGCTATTTATTGTTCCACTTCGAAATGCAAATATTCTACTGCATTTACGAAAAACTTTCCATTTCATCATGGAACCTACTAATTTTATCCATATGATAAAAAGATGTTATAATTTTAAGATCATTTGTTAAATTTGCTTTCTTGACTTGGGAAAAACTCTTTAAGGTGAGATAACAATGGCAAAAATTCTAGAAAAATCCCCAAAATAACCTTAATCTGACAGAATACTGACACTCCAACTTTCTATTGAGGAAAATTGTTACTTCATTTTTCAATAATGATTTACAAAAACTAAAGTTTTTAGCACCTCATTGGAACTAATGAGCTCAATGCAATACTTAATTTATTGTTGAGGCAGATTATAATGCAAAGTCAAATTTTCAAGGCAGTGATTGTATTTGACTAGATATCCTTATGGACATTGTATTTCAGATTAACATAATGCCAAAGTTGTGAAAAAAAATATCTGTGCCTCCGGGGATCTAAAGCTGTGAAAAATGTCAAAGCTTCAAGTAAAGGTGTTTAAGTGTGATTAAATGACCCTTTGTTTAAAGATACAATAAGCTATGAATTTGAAAAAAAAAAGAGTAGGCCATTTGACAAAACCACATTTCATTATGCAGAAGTACCCTTATTCTCAATATATCATTCATATGAAAGTGTGTGTGTCGATTAAAATGTAAATTAATTTGAAGGTGAGAATTCATTGGCTTTTTCCATTTTCATCCATGCAATTTGATTTTGGATACATATTTAAAATGATTCAAAGTTGTTTATCTAATAATGCCCAACTATTGCTAAAATAATGCACAGTCATTACCATCATTCATTTGGAAAGAATCAAAGCTAACATAATTTCCACATGTATTCAGAAATTATGTCACACTGTTATCTTCTTCTGATTTAAGGCAACTCCATTTATATCTTCACAATATTGTATCTTATGAAAATTCATCTGCACTTAAGTTTTTTAATTACAGATTCAAGTTATTAAGGGTTGCTTCTGATGTCTTGGACTTTGCATACAGTGGGGCTTTTTTTTTACCTGCTCTTTCACATATTCATTATATTTAACATGATAAGTATTTTCTTGAATTTTTCATAAATTCAAGTCATGGCTGTTTTTAACCCTTTACCCAACGCAGACGATTTCAAAATTTATTATTTTAAATATCATTTTTTAAATTTTTTCAAAACATTTCTCAACAAAACCATATCTTGTGACCCCTCTTTGGAACGAGCTTGACAAGCTCGTTCCAAAGTGGAGTCACATGATATAGTTTTGTTGAAATTTTTCAAAAAATAATATTTTTCCGGCTGATGAATTTGCATATTATGCGGGCAGGTGCAGGCGATTCATTGGGTAAAGGGTTAAGAGAGGTTCAATAGTGGCTGACATCAACAAATGCTCGTTAAGATGAGTAATTCAATTTACAGGGGTATCTATTTACAAGGGTCACATATTTCTACATAATGCCTAATCGTGACCACAACAGGGATATAAAGTCAAGTCAAGCTAATTTTTTAAAACCGGTTTGTAAAACCATTTGATCTGCCGCTTTTTATAACTATGTTGCCCATTTTAGAGGACTTCCACAATGAGCATTGGTTACCGGGGCTCTGTTTATCAGTAAAACAGAGCTTATTTACCACAGTAAACAAGCATTGCTTCCATCCCCACGGGGAATGTAACTACATGTGTTTGAAATATGTCAAAAGTTATTGCATTGTCCAGTTTCAGCCCCTGCAATTCAGGAAATTGGCCTCGGCAATCAAAATGCTGAGGCAAAAGCAGTTTGCAAACTGCTTTTGCCTCAGCATTTTGATTGCCGAGACCAATTTCTAAAGCTAAAATACAGTTTGCGTCAGCACTTTTTATAAATCAAAATTTTCATTCAAAATAGGCCCAATTGCTGTGGATACGTTTAAATAACGCAGGTCCCATACTTCGCCTGATAAATCTTTGTAAATACTGATGGACTGGGGATGACCCAAAACATCAATAAACAAAGTTGGCAAAGAAGACTGAAATGGGACTAACCAGCATCCATATTAATAACACAGTGTCAGCAGGTGAGGTGATCACTCAGCGTAATTTTCACACTTCTCAAATGCTGTCAATATAGCCACTTTAATGTTCATTGCAATCGAGAAGTGTTCATGAAAAGATTGTGCGGTGTTTGTTTGTTTGTTAGTTGGTGACATCAATAAAGAAAATAATCCACTCACATAAATTACAAAACACTGCTTTGTTTTGTTTGTTCCTGTATCTTCTGAATATTAATTTGGAACAGTCTGGACAGCATGAGGTTCAGTGCAGTTTAACAAAATCATGTCATTGAACTCTGTCTTCTATTTCAGTTCAGGGTCGTTTCGGCCTTGATATTTTCCCCAATAACTTTTCGTCTTAGGTTTAAAAAAATATCGAGGCCAAAACACCCCGGGCCTAAAGGTCCCAGGCCAAAACGTCCCGAGGCCGAAATATCCCGGGCCGAACTGGTAAAGGGCTGAAATGTCCCGCTCCCTCTATTTCCACACAAGACTTTTCTGTTTTCCCCACCATAAACAGTTAATGTTTGGAAAAGAAAATTGTTTTTATCTTTTATGGAGTTTTCAAAACCACCAAAGGTAAATAAATCAACTAAAGCGATCACATTACTTCTAGATCAAAGAGGTCTGGAATAGACTGTTGTCAAAGACAATGTAGTCTACCATAAACGTGAGTTTTGCGACGTAACAATCACTGAATCAATTGTTGGGCTAATATTTTCAATTTTATATGTTGGCTATATTGTTCAGTTTCCGATTTTTAAGTATATTTGTAATCGTCGAAAGTGGAGTTCGGCAAAAATTTTTTTGACGTAAAATGCGATTTGCGTCGGCTTTATGACGGCAATACCGAATGCCAACGTAAATTGCAGGGGCTGCAGTTTGTCCTAAATATTGTTCATTACTGATATTATTTTATGCCATGATTACTTACCTACTCTACTATATATAAAAAGCCTATGACATAAATTTTAGCTTTACACACCACACCAACCGTGGTGAACAAGCCAGCAATGGGATTTCTGAAGTTAAAATTTACACCTACAGTGGAACTACAACCAAGATGACCTTTGGTTACCTCAACTACATCCAAGTTGACATTTGGTGACCTCAACCTATCTAAATTTATCGCTCATCGCCTCGCAAAGAGTGAAATGTAGGCAGCAATTATTTAATATGTTTTTAAATGAGTTTACCTCATTAGATACCCAAAATTAACAAACATGCGTTGACTCATGTTAATAAAGCTTCAATACTTGAAATAGTATGTTATTATTGTATTAAAATTAAAAAGGCCCTGTGATTTGCGCATTTCTTTTTCCTTTTTGTTTTTGCGATAAAATTGACAGTGGATGTACTGTCCACCGGTGCTCATGTAAACAAAAACAGACTCGCATGGATGTACGTCTGCTGCACATTAAAATCCAGAAAATATAATAGCGATTCTTAATAATCTGACGATCATGGTATAAATAAAATGTACCCAAAGTAGCTTGGTGTACCAAATGTTCACTACTCATGGAGAAGTGGTGTTAACCACTCGCCAAAGGCTTGTGGCTAACACCACTTTGCCATGAGTGGTGAACATTTGGTACACCAAGCTACTATGGGTACATTTTATATATCAAATATTGATGTCAAACAAAACGAAATGAATAAGTTAAATGCTTGATTCTTTAATTTTGAGGTAAATGGTATCTTAGAAAATGGGGTATTTGGAATCAATGTTTTCTATGAAGTCTGTATTTTAATCCTCTACCAAAATCCAAATAGAGAAAAAAATCTTTTAAATGACATTTTTTTTCTTTTTTTTTTTTTTTTGGGGGGGGGGGGGGGGGTTACAAACATATCTTATGACCCCTCAATGAAGGGTCATGAGCTATGTTTTAGTGACAAAAAAAAATTGAAATACACAATGGAATCTCGTAAACTAAATAGCCACTTTAAAGAGAGAATTATTCTGTTAACCCTTTACCCAACGCAGACGATATCAAAATGTATTATTTCAAATATAAGTTTTTTAAATTTTTCAAAAAATTTCAATAAAACCATATCATGTGACCCTCATTGGAACGAGCTCAACGAGCTCGTTCCAATGAGGGGTCACATGATACGGTTTTGTTGAAATATTTTGAAAAATTTAATTTTTTCAACTGATCAATTTGCATATTACGCGGGCAGATTCGCTCGATTGGTTAGGTAAAGGGTTAAATTACTTTTTCTTTTTTTTTTGGTGTTACAAACATATCATTGGAGTGAGCTCAATGAACTTGTTGCAATAAAAGGTCATGAGCTATGTTTTAGTGAAAATAAAAATTGAAATACACAATGGAACCCTCTAAACTAAATGGTCACTTTGCTATGAGAATTATTCTGTTAACAAGAGTATTCAATCAACAGGGATTGGGTCACTTTCCAATATTCAAGAGATAAATTGATCATTTATTCCATTATATCTTGTTTGAAAGAGCTCAGGGAGATCTGTCAAACAATATATTATAAATTAAATGCCTGTATTGGATGTAATGAGACCAAATAGGCAATTAACCCTTTCAAAACTGGCACCCTGTGAGGTATCATTTCAATCAATACTGTCGAAATGGGGGAAACCATCCTGGTTTATCAGGAGGTTCAGTAATAATTTAATCCAACAAATCTGTCGAGCTGAAATTCTAAATGCTGAAGTACCCATAATGTTTATGTATCAATTATCTAAACTACTGATTCCAATTTATTAACCCTTTATCTAGCGTAACATCCAAAAATGGCCAGCTCTATTCTAAAAAATCGCCAATTAATTTTCATTATTTTTTCTTTTTTTGTCTAAAACATAGGTTATGATCCCTCATTGGAACGAGCTCATTGAGCTCGTTCCAATGAGGGTCATAACCTATGTTTTTGAGACAAAAATGAAAATAATAGTTATTGAAGAATTTGTTTTTGCAAGTGTCGTCTGCTTTTCATGTTAGGTAAAGGGTTAACTCTTTACATAAAACAACTTGTAATTGATTCTTGCACAAAGTTTTCTTGTATAACTAAATATTTTCATCTTTTGGCTCAGAAACATAATTCTGACCCTCCTTGGAACAAGCTTGTTCCAATGAGGAGTCATAAGCTATATGTAGGCAAAAATGGGGGGGGGGGGGAATATTTGAAGGTGATTTTGCTGAAGAGTGTTGGAGGGACATGGCCATTATCTTAGGCTTAGGGTTAAGTGAATTTGATTTATTTATTTATTGGTGTTCAAGGACATATATTTCAGCACAATGGCTAATGGTGACCACAACATGGAGATCAGGTCAAGTTTAGCCAATCATTTATAACAATGTTGCTCATTTTAAAGAACTTCCACCCTAAGCATTGGTTATGGAGTCCTATTTTACATGTAAAACAGAACTTGCTTACCATAGTAAACAAGCACTGCTTCACTTTCTTGAGCTCCTACAGGGGTAAGTGAACTTGAAAGTGACAATATTTGTGAATATGAATTTACAGCAGCCTGTGAGCATACCAAGCTGAATGGAGTATAAAATGTAAAGAGTAGTCTTGCAGACAGCTGCTATATGTAGACTTTTCTGGTTTTGTCAACTGAACATTTTTTTCAATTAGTTCCCTTAACACTTTACCCAACGTAACGGTCAAAACCGGCCAGCGCTATTCTCAAAAATCGCCAAATAATTTTCATTATTTTTTTCATTTTTTGTCTCAAAAACATAGGTTATGACTCCTCATTGGAACGAGCTCGTCGAGCTCGTTCCAATGAGGGGGTCATAACCTATGTTTTTGAGACAAAAAATGAAAACAATCAGTTGTTCAAGAATATTTTTTGCAAGTGTCGTCTGCTTTTCATGTTAGGTAAAGGGTTAACACTTTCGTTACTGAAATCCTCTATAGAATCATCCCATGTAAAATAATTTATAAGATTTAAGTTATATACAATTAAAGTTCAAAGTTTTTAGCAGCAAATACTTCCCATAATGCAGTTTGATATTTAACCTTATATACCTGTTTGACAGAGCTCGGTGAGCTCTGTCAAACAAGGTATAAGTGATTAAATTCACAGTTAAGAGAAAAAGATGGAGATTGTAGAAAATTCTGTTCCCTAGGGGTTAATAATCCTTTCAGGCCTACAATTTGTAACAGTATAATCCTGCATGAAATAAATTGTGTGAATAGGAGAGTATAACTGATTATTTGTATCAGGGACAAGTTCATATTTTCAGTGTGTAAATCCTAAAGGTTTATTGAATGAAAAACTGCTCCATAAACCGAGTAAATTTAAAACTTTAAAAAACATGGGGGTTACAATTTGGTTTGCTACTGGGTTCAAATGATTATTCCGTTAATAGAAATTTCCTTTTCAACCGATTAGCAACTAAGATGTTGAATTTCTATATGTTACAATATGGAAACGTTTTAGTGTCAACTAGACTTTCTATTAAAGCTCAAATATGTGATTTCAGCACTGAACCAGTTAAATGATCATTCTTAATTAAACCTCTGCACACTGATGTTAAAATACCAAAATTTTAAGCAACAGATTTTCTCATAATGCAAATAGGAATTTAACAATTCAGTCTTTTTGACAGAGCTCTTTCCTGGACACATTATGGTTATGGATAAAATTTGCATATTGAAATTGTGATATTTCAACATCACTGTGCAGATGGTTAATTCATACAGAAACAATCCACAAACTTTACTGAATGAAAAATTAAAGCTCCCATTCCATTTCCTGTTCGATTGTACCAGATAAAAACAATACCAGATTACCCTGTGATAGAATTTTGTCTGAAAAGTGAAAATGCTGTTTATAGTACACAAGGCAATCTGAAACTTGGCTACCCAGTGGGTGGACATTGATACATACATTTACTTAGGTTATGGTAGTAGTAATATGGGGAACCAACAAGTAAATTTACACAGTGGTATATCCAAGGTTCTGAGTATAGGAATTGGGATGGGGGAGGGCCACATTTTAATCAAGGGTCATGATATAATGTATCATCTGACGTGCATAGCAGTAGGAATGGGTGGGGGCAAGCCAGAAAATAAGCAGACTATCATCTGCAAAATGAGGTCCCCAGAGGGTGAATTTAGTGATGCTACCCTGCACAGCAGGGTAGCATCACTAAATTTACCCTCTGTGAACCTCAATTTGAATCAGGGTCTCAAAACTGAACAGAAAGAGGTACCCAGAGGATAAATTGGCCCACTGTATGGGATAGGATCATCAAATTCACCCTATGGGGACCTCATTCTGCAAATGTCGGACTGCTTATTTTCAGGCTTGGGGTGGGGGTGAAATCCCACTCTTATCATTATCATTTTGTTTCTTGTTTTACTGGGGTTTAATGACACTTTTGACGGGCGGTGGAAGCTAGTGTACTCAGAGAGAATCCCACTGTGCAACTATCAGAATCACCAATGTATTAACTCTGCACAAGCAGGGTTAGCATTGGCTGAAGACCAGTGCACCATCAACAGACTGTACGCCCAAGCAGTTCATTCCCACTAGACCAATTCCCTTTAGACCAATTCCCACGAGGCCAATTCCCCTTAGACCAACTGATGTGTTCTACTTTTAAAATAATTCTATATCAATAATTTGATATATTTATAAATATTTATAAATGTATTTAATGTTATTGATATTCAAGCCTGAAAATAAGCAGTCTGTCATTTGCAGAATGAGGTCCCCAGAGGGTGAATTTCCTGATGCTATCCCATACAGTGGGCCAGTTTATTCTCTGAGTACCTCTTTCTGTTTATGTTTGAGACCTTGATTAAGGTTGAGGTTCACAGAGAGTAAATTTAGTGATGCTACCCTGCTGTGCAGGGTAGCATCACCAAATTCACCCTCTGGGGACCTCATTTTTCAAATGATAGTCTGCTTATTTTCTGGCTTGTTGATATTTTATAGATGTTGGACAGATTTTTCATAACAATTGTTATAGTAATCACACACTTTCAAAGGCTGCGATTCTTTTTATTATTATTTTTATCAATAAATAAATGTTTTCTTAATTATCCTTAATCAACCCTTAATCAATAACAGTATGTAGTTGGTCTAAGGGGAATTGGTCTTTTGGGAATTGGCCTAAAGGGAATTGGTCTAGTGGGAGGACACCGCCCTAGCACACAGAGCCACTGTGCCCCCATGTGGGCAGTCGGGATTAAGTGCCTTGCCCTAGGTCACAATGTAGTTACCCCTGGTGGCAATAAAACCGTGGTTCTTTCGGTTTCAATTCCAGTACTATAACCATTGAGCCACTATGCTCCCACTCTTGTCGATGGAAAAATTTTGTAAAGTGGAAGGTCATAGTGGCACTTTAGTGGATTCTTCGCAGGAGCTATAGCTGTAAGCATGGCATACAGAATTATCTTCAATAACACATGGACATCATCTACCTCTAGTGGTGGATGTCCATGTGTTAGCGCAGATAATACCATGTGCTCTGGTTTCAAAGTTGGTGAAATAATTTGAGTTACAAAAATGGGGAGGGGTGGGGAAGCACACAGGCTCCACATTTGGTACAGGTCATATGCCACTGAGTAGTCGTATCAGGTGATCCATGAGCTGCAGATTTTTTTCTTTCCACTGAACAATGAAAGTGTCAATGACACTGTAGCTCAACTTGTGTAAGACATGTACATGTATAGTATGTGACACAGCAATGACACAGATCTAGGTAATGACCTGATAACAAAGGTACATATAAAGTATTGTAACGGTCTGTGCATAAATGCAGACTGTGGTCTGTAACAAATGTATAGGTGAAGTATTGTGACGGTGGGCGACAGTTAGATGCTAAACTAGAAAAGAAGTCTTTGAGTCTTAAAGTGGGCCTGACTGAACCCAAAAATATTTGTTCTCATAGCACAGTGATAACCAAGGCACCCAAAAAACTCATTCCTCTCCCAAGGTGATAACAAAGGTACCCCAAGAAGTTTTGTGAAGATCGGTTCATTAATACAGCCTCTAGCCCGAGCCGTATTGACATGTACACTTACAGTGTATAAGTAGCACTGAATAAATCAAAGTTCATCTAATTTGCATAATGTCTGCACGAGAAAAAACCCGTATTATATGTGATGTATTCCATGTTACTAAACATTCATTCAAAAATTTATTCAAATCAGAACCTTCATATGGAAGTTCTGTTCCAAAAACTGATTGTACCTAATTTTGGAACAAAATGGCCACCGCAGCCATCTAAAATTTCGGACAGCACCCAAAAACACTTGTTCTCATCCCAAGGTGATAACAAAGGTACCCAATAAGTTTTGTAAATATCGGTTCATAAATACAGCCTCTAGTCTGAGCTGTAAAGAAGTCATGTACAAAAAACTGATTGGACCTAATTTCGGTACAAAATGGCCACTGGCAGCCATCTTGCTTTTTGGACCGCACCCAGAAACACTCGTTCTCATCCCAAGGTGATAACAAAGGTACCCAAGAAGTTTTGCAAAGATCGGTTCATAAATACAGCCCCTAGCCCAAGCCGTATTGACATGTGTACTAACTGTGTATAAGTACATGTAGCACTGAATAATCCAAGTCCATCTAATTTGCATAATGTCTGCAAAAGAAAAAAACCTGTATTATATGTGATGTATTCGATGTTACTAAACATTCATACAAAAATTTATTCAAATCAGAACTTTCATACAGAAGTTCTGTACAAAAAACTGATTGCACTAATTTTGGAACAAAATGGCTGCCAGTGGCCATCTTGAATTTTGGACCGCACCCTAAAACACTCGGTCTAGTCTCACTGTGATAGCAAAGGTACCCAAGAAGTTTCGTAAAGATCGGTTCATAAATACGGCCTCTAGCCTGAGCATATAGAAGTTGTGTACAAAAAACTGATTGTACCTAATTTTGATACAAAAAGGCCACTGGCAGGCATTTTGAATTTTGGACTGCACCTAGAAACATTCATTCTCGTCCCAAGGTGATAACAAAGTTACCCAAGAAGTTTTGTGAACATCAGTTCATAAATACAGCCCCTAGCCCGAGCCGTATTGACATGTGTACTTACAGTGTATAAGTAGCACTATATAAATGAAAATTCATCTAATTTGCAGAATTTCTGCTCGAGAAAAAAACCTGTATTATATGTGATGTATTCCATGTTACTTAACATTCAGACAAAAATTCATTCGAATCAGAACTGTCATACAGACGTTCTGTACAAAAAACTGATTTCACTAACTAAAGTACAAAATGGCTGCTGGTGGCCATCTTGAATTTCAGACCACACTCAAAAACACTCGTTCTTGTCCCACGATGATAACAAAGGTACTCAAGAAGTTTCGTAAGAGCGGTTCATAAATACGGCCTCGAGCTCGAGCCGTATTGAATTGTTGATGGACAGACGGACGGCGGGCCATAGCATAACATCAAATATGACTTACGTCAAAGTTGAGCTAAAAACGTAATTGGCTGGATGTCCACCCACTGAGTAGTGCAAAACCAAATCATCCAACATGATCAACAACTACTTTGCAGTCAAAGTGTGATCACTTTAACTCTAGGCACTCTGGTTGTAGTGTAACACAATTTTCTCCAATCACTCTGTTTTTCTCTTGTTTAACTATGAATTTAATCAATTATATCTTGTTTGACAGGGCTCATTGAGCTCTGTCAAACAAGATATATTTGGTTAAATATCAAACTGCATTATTGGAAATATTCGTACTGAAAACTTTATGAGTTTGACATCAGTGTGCAGAGGGTTAATGCCACAACTTGGCCAGTTCTTCCATAAATTATTTGCAATTACAATACAGTTGAAGCACCTTCATAGTCAAATAGACTCCAAGAACATTTTATGTCTGTAATTATACCGCTTTTCAGTTTAACCTTTTGTACACAACATCGAAATATCACAATTTCAAGCTGCACATTTTTTCCGAAAGGCCCCACAATATAGATCTTCTGTTTCTCAGGCCATTTTTTGTAAAATTGCATGTGGGCGGGCGTTTTTTTATTTTATTTTTCATTTATGTAATTAATTGTTTGCCATCCAAAGTTTAAAGTTTGTATTTTTGGTTTGTTTTATGTTTTAGGCCACATAATCTACAGAATAGCAGGGGGGGGGGGGGGGGGGAGGGGTTCGTCCTTGAATGCAAGAAGGATTCGCAATGCTAAAGCATTGCAAAGCCTTAGTGCACTGGAGTGACAAATTTATCAGTTTTATTAACTTGAGTTAACTATCAGACATAAACCACTTAATTTTTATATTTTTAAGTTTGCATTGGTTATAAAAAGAGAGACCATGTGGTAGCCAAAAGGACCACACGGGAGGGCCTGAGAAACAGATTTTCAACTTTTTAGGCCTAATGCAACTTGGAAACCAATTCAATCTTGGTTAAACTCAAAGAATTGGGTAAATATAGCCATTACATTTGGTAAAGGGTTTACTGAAATAAACACCCTCATATTCACCAATAGCTATAGATATGAATTCACAGGTGGTCATGCTCAAGAGGCAGTATTATATAATAAGGAGTTTAGGTGAAATTGCTCTATGAGAGAATAACATATAATACCATACTAACCCAAGAATAAGCCCAGGGGGTGCATGAAGTAAGAGAGGGCAAAAGTATATAGGTGGGCTTATTTTCGAGAGGTCACACCTGCAGAAGAATTTGAATGCAAATTTGGAACAAAGTTAGGTAACTCGGTTAATCCCATAACAATGTTGTATTAACTATTTACCTAATGAATCACCCGTATGTGCTCACATAATTTACAAATTGAACAGTTGAAAAAAAAAAAGGTAAATCAATTTTAACAAGAGAGTCTAACGACATCCATATCCCCCACCAACTTTTATGTTATGATAGGAATAAGCATACGAGGTGATCAAGACAGATGAAAAGATGGATGAAGAAACACTAAGATGGTGAATGGACTTCACTGGACAAGGTTAATTACCTCATTTGGTTCACTGCAACTGAATGAACCATATGGAAACTTCAAATGAGAAGAAATCAAAGAACATAAAGGGATAGAACTGTGCTGGAAATGTTCATAACCTCATAATCAAACCGGACCTATTAGTAATGTAACTTGTCAAATAGCTTGGAGAAGGAGTTAAGCAGAGAAGAATTTGTGTCAGAAATTTTGCTATTACCAAGGGCCATAACCACGCAAAATTTCTGCAAGCATAAATTAACAGATAGCTGCATGGACGCAGACCATAACCAGAAAAGATGTATCCAAATATATCATCACAGAATTCAGAGGAATTCTAAGTACAGAAAGGGCAATAATTCTGGTAAAAAAAAATGTGGACTCATCTCATTATCAACCTGGATATGTCTTCATACCCAATAATGTCACTCAATAAATATTATTTATTTCCTTTATAGCAACTGAAGATACCTTTCAAAAACTTGCAAATTTGGTAAATTCTAAGTTGACAAAGGCTATAATGCTGGAAAATTATTCATGTTAAAACTTCATTTACATATGCACATGTACACATCACACTCATATTGCACACCAAGTTTCGTAAAAATCCAATGAAAAATGCAGGAGTTAAGCAGGCAAGCATTTGTGGTGGAAATTTTGCTACTACCAAGGGCCATAAACCAGGCAAAATTTGTTGCCTCGAAAATTTCTGACCACATGCACATCTACACTTGATACTGATACTTCAGACCAAGTTTCATAAAAATCCAATACAAAATGGAGGAGTTAAACAGACAAGCCTTTGTGATTGAAATTTTGCTATTTCCAAGGGCCAAAACCATGCAAAATTTGTCGCATCGAAAATTGCTGACCACATGCACATCTGCACTTGATACTGATACTTACTTCAAACCAAGTTTTGTAAAAATCCACTGAAAAATGTAGGAGGTGTTGAGTGGATAAAGTTTGTGACGGATAGACAAACACCATTTGAATATCCCCCTCCCGACTTCATTGACGGGGGATAAATCATTTAATTTCTTTAATTACAGCTGAAGATATCTCCAAAATACCTGCAATTTTGGTAAAGTCGAACTGGACAACTGCTATAATTCTGGAAAAATTATTCGAATTGAAACTTTCTTTCCATATGCACATGTACACATCATACTCATACTGAACACAATGTTTCATATTAAACCAAAGAAAAATGCAGGAGGAGTAAAGCGGACAAGCATTTGTGACAGAAATTTTGCTATTACCAAGGGCTGTAACCACGCAAAATTTGTCGTATTGAAATTCCTGACCACAATGAACATCTACACTTGATACTGATACTTCAGACCAAGTTTTGTAAAAACTCAATAAAAATCGCGATGGGTGGTGCAATCTCACAAAATTCTAAGTTCATCAAGGGCCATAACTCCAAGAAAAATATTTGGAACAACACATGCACTGAACAGTGGCTAGACATCAATAAGATACACTTACATGCCAAATATAAAGTCATTCCATCAAGTATTTCAAAAGTTATTGAGTTTTGAAACTCATTGGTTAGAGACAGACCGACCGACCGACCGACCGACAGACAGACTGACCGACAGACCGACATTACCACTTATAGGGATGCTTGTCGCAGCTAAAAAATGCAGGCAGAGTTCAGCAAACAAGACTTTGTGATGGAAATTTTGCTATTTCCAAGGGCTGTAACCATGCAGAATTCATAGCACTGAAAATTCCTGACCACATGCACATCTACACTTGATACTGATACTTCAGACCAAGTTTCGTAAAAATCCACTGAAAACTGTGGGGGGAGTTGAGCAGAGTCTGAGACGGATGGAAGAATGAACACCATTTCAATATCCCCCTCCCAACTTCATCGATGGAGGATAACAAAACCATATCATGTGACCCCCCTCATTTGAACGAGCTTGATGAACTCGTTCTAATGAGGGGTCACCTGATATGGTTTTGCTGAAAGATTTTGAAACATGTAAAAAAGAAATAATTAGAATGACAAATTTTGATATCCTGTGCAGGTAAGTATTTCTTTTTATTGCAACAACTTAATGTACCAGCATGGCTTTCATCAATGTTGTCATTACAAAGTTAGGGACTGGGCTTATTTACAAGGATGGGATTCTGAAACTGAAATCTGAAATGTTGGTAGGTGGGTTTATTCTCGATTGTGGGTCTATTCCTGGGTCAGTGCAGTCTTGCAATTGTATGATGGAAGGAACTGACAGGTTACATGACATTTAGGATGTGCTACAGGATGAAATGACTTCTGGAAAAAGTAATTATATGAACACAAATCACATGACGACACAATGACAGCATTCCAATAGCTATTTTCGGCAAAAAACATCAATTGCATCAATAAATTATATATGATTTCAGTGAGTTAAATAAAATGGAGAAAAGATTTATAAAGCACATACATTTTACAGCTGTCCTCAAAGGAGGAATGTTTGTAATCTTTAAATATCAAAACTTCCAAGCCCTATATAAGGAAAATTCCCTTCAACTATGCATCCCCACTCAAACTTAACATCTTACAAACTTCATCAATATAACCGTTATAATCCTTACCAACCTAATACCTAACTTCTTTCAGGATGTCCCAGCTAAATTCCAACTTTAGCAATCTTGGTTGTTTCAGAACAGGTGCCCCAACAAGCAATTATTCAGATGCATTCAGGAAAAGAAATTACCTTCCTATGCCTGCCACTATAGCAGTGGTTTTGATAGCTTTTTTGGCGGAAGTCAGGATTACAAAACTTCTGACAGAAATGAGCAATGCAGGGCATTGCCATGTACAAATTGTGTTATTTTATCAAACAAACAATAACTCCAAGAACAGTATCTAACAGTTATAGACACAATGAGTCTGAAGATAACTGCAAGAAAATTTTCCCCTTTTGTCCATTACTGGTACTATGGTGAGTTCTATTTAACTGGATATTTTCTAATGGACTCTCTCTTAATTGCATATAATTTTCAAACAATAAACCAATTCCCATTCCTTTTGTATAAATTTACCCTGTCAATTAATTGCATATGGGGTTAGGAGTAAATAAATCTCTGCTAACCCCCTGCACACTGATGTCGAAATATCTAAGGCTCAGCGTACAAATATTTCCCATAATGCAACTAGAAATTTAACCAATTCAATCTTGTTTGACAGAGCTCAATGAGCTCTGTCAAACAAGATTGAATTGGTTAAATTCCCAGTTGCTTTATGGGAAAAATGGCTACTTTAAATCTGGATATTGTGACATCAGTGTGCAGGGGGTTAAATGAATAAAATATAGTGTGATTTTTCAAAAAATTCTTTGCATTACAGGCGAATTTGGCTTCAGTACTTTCAAAATAAACATTTATTCTGCTATATTTCGTTTGACAGAGCTCAGTGAGCTCTGTCAAACAAGATATAACAGGAGAAATATTCAATTCTCCATCAGAATGAAGCATTTTCAACAAAGTCCGGTCAACTGAATACTCCTATTAGGCCCCACAAAGTAGATCTTCTGTTTCTCAGGCCATTTTTTTGTAAAATTGAATGCGGGCAGACCGATTTTTATTTTATTTTTGTAATTATTTCTTTGCCAACAAAAGTTCATATTCTTAATTTGGTTTATGTTTTAGGCTTCATAATCTACAGAATAGCATTGGTGGTGGTGTATTTCATCTCTTGCATGCAAAATGGCTTTGCAATGCTAAAGCATTGTGAAGCCTTGTTGCACTCATGGAACAAATTAATCATTTTTATGAACTTGGGTAAAATATCAGACATAAACCATTAAATTTTTACTTTAAGTTTGCACTGGTTATAAAAAGAGAGCATTCGGCAGCAAAAATGCCCATGTAGGATGGTCTGAGAAACAGGTTGTCAACCTTCTTAGGCCTTAATTGTCTATTGTTTTGCTGGCAAGGTGTCTAATGGCTTAACAGGGTTCTGTGTTCCCACACCTGAATTACTGACAACATACTGGAACACTCATTTAAGGCCTCATTTTGCCTATGAAGAAAAGATTGTTGCAGTCATCCTACAACTCATTTCAGCTGGTACTTCCCCTTTTAAATGGTACAAACCCACCTTGCTGTATATATAAAAGCGTCTCTTTACTTTTCTCATTTTTTCATCACCTTCTCCAAAACATATCATTCAAACATCAACATTCTCAGTTCCATGAGCAGTCGTAAGATTTTTGGAAGAAAACCAAATTTCCAAAGTTATTTAGGACTAGATAAAATTTCTAAAAAATGTATTTAAAAACTAAATTCTTGAACTCCACCCTGTTGCATAACACATTAATTTGCAGAAAAACTACCTTGGATGCTCTTCATATTGATTCTAGCACTAAAAGAGTTTATCCCAAGTTTTTCAAACATCTTTTATTTTGAAAATCTTGCAAAGAGGAGTACTGTCCTCCTTATTCTAGCTTAAGGAGGATGAATGCCCTCCAAGAATGTTGGCTCACTTTTTAGAAAAATATCAAACAAACACTAAAATCATTCATGTAACTTCAGTACTTTGGGAAAATGTATGTTTACAATCTTACTGATTGAACTGAAGTTCTCATGTGAGGCCCCACAAAATAAATCTTCTGATTCTCAGGCCATTATTTTTTTTAACTGAATGTGAGCAGGCATTTTTTTATTTTATTTTTTATTTTTTGTAATTATTTCTTTGCCATCAAAAGTTCAGTTCTTGGTTTGTTTTATGTTTTAGGCCTCATAATCTACAGAATAGCATGGGGGATGATGTATTTCATCCATTGAGTGCAAGAAGGCTTTGCAAAGCCTTCTTGCACTCATGGGACAAATTTATCAATTTTATTAACTTTTTTAAAGTTTGTATTGGTTATAAAACGAGAGCATGCGGCAACCAAATGGACCGTGTGGGATGGGGGAGGGGAAAGGGAATGGTGGCACGATTTCGAACTATTTTAGGTCTAAACATTCTGAATTTTTGCATGCATTTAGTTAGTGCCTTCCATAGAATGAGGTAAGGTGGGGACTAGGGAGCAAGGGTTATCACTCGCCTCAAAATGACAGGCTGGTAATATAGTTTAAAAGAAGTATTTACAATTTATCAGATAACAGAAAAGTTGAGTTTGTTTCTTATATTAAAAATTATAAATTTAAAGTAATTTGAATATTTTTATACTTAACAATGGCCCAGACTAGCTGGTGCTAACTCAAAGTTATCAAGGGCCAAACACAAATTTTGAACCTCCCAATCCCCAAAATTTGCTTGCAAAACCAAAAATTGAAAGTCCTATCTGGCCCTCCCTACTTCTACTCTCTGTGCATGCACAGCCGTCAATTGGCACCAACATCATTCTTTGTAGAAAAGAGTACTACATAATAAATCAGCGGGGAGGTATGAGTGCCCACTCATGGGGGGTCATACCTGTCTGGGCCATTGGTAAGTATATAAAATATACAAATTACTTTAAATTTATCATATTTTTATACTGTAAAGAAATAGCCCAGACTAGCTGAAGCATAAAAAGGCGGAGGGCCCAGGGCTTCAGAATTAGTAGACCAACATAGTTCCAAGCCTGTAATCCAAGGTGAAAGGAAATTAAATTTAAAAGGAATTACATCTGTGTCACTATACGGTAATAGAGAAGACATATCATAAATAAGGAGACAAATTCAAGTATTTCCGTATTCTTAGCATGAAGACTATGCTAATTGGATGTAACAAGTTCCTAATTTTTAAGGCTTGTCCGGACTAAGCCCCCAAAATTAAGATGGCGTATTTGAGAAAAAGAGGTTATCCCCCACAAACATATGCCATATACAATAATACACAAGCTGTATCCAGGATATAATCTACAGACAAAACAGCTTCACTCATAGTTACACACTTATCAAGCCAGAGGAGAGGTATCCCCCCCCCCTCCTTTTTGAAGGAATCTTTTTCAAAAACAAAGAAAGGATCGCTCTAGAATCAGTAAAAGCGGTACCAAATAACAATATAATATTCGTCGAACAGGCACCCAGCTATTAATTATTATTAATAAAATGGTGCTTAATGCCACTTCAGAAGCTAAGGCTATGGTGGAAATCCTGGTAATTAACATCGCACGCTTGTAACGTATACCGGAGATAGGTGGAAAACCAGTGATATAATATATAACATACACATGTCCAACAGAATCACAATGGATGATCTCTGGAGAGTAAACACACTTCGGAGGTAATCCCCATTCAGGTGTACTATAAATTCCAATAAATAACACTCCCAGACGTGTTCTGTGCGATCGATATCTATGCTCCCAGAAACGTGCGAATATACAAGAGTGTAAAGAAAAGTTTATTCCACTGGGTACCGAAATTAATAAAACCTGGATTTAGAAATGGAACGAGCTATGATTAACAGACTTGTCACGGACCGCCGCCGAAATAATTCAATGTTTCTAAGGTCCATAATATACAATAATGCGTCTGCCTAATAATTCATTTATTATGCACATGAGCACTGAATCCCGCATGTAATTATCTGAATACCAGTTAACTGACCAGACAGCCTTACAGGTACCTAACGGCTAGCAATTTATTGATGAATCATATTCTCATATATGACATATAGACGAACAGCCACAGGAGACAAACCAACTAAAAAGTGGGTGTGCCCATGAGGTCACCATAGAACACGACCCAGCCACCAATCAAGAAGTCATGAAATGCATGTATATACTCAAATGAATACGAGGCTTACGGAAAGAAAACTCCGTCTTGCCCGGTAATCACCTCTAACACATTGGCAGTGGGGAGATTCAAATTCATATCGAACCCCCTAATCTGCATTACTTGAATCGTTCTTGTGAAGAAGATTTTAGCTAGGCTACTATGGTTTAACAATTAGACTCAAGTCTATGACACCTAGAAAAAAAAAAAAAAAGGACAGTATCTTTTTTAGTTGTAATCCCAAAAGACAGCAGACAGAGCCTAACCAAAGAGACTGCTGTAACCATACAGAAGGCTACTATGGCATCCATAATGACATAATTGTCTTGACGCCAAGATATATCTCAGCCATCAATGCACTATCCATCCGGATTCAAGACGAGAAACAAGTGATCATAAAAAACTGGAGAATAATTTCAATGACACCTGATGCTTTTCTTCAATAGGAAAGCTTATTCTACCAGAAGGAAAGCCTCTCTTGGAAGATTTGTCCAACAAGTATTCTTGTAAGTGGAGCTGAAAGCCGCAGGCCTGCCGAGACTACATTCTCATAAACTAATCTTCTGCAGTTTATCCACTTTTGCGAGGTTTGTAACCTACCACCAAGTAGCAAGCAACCAACATCTATTCTCTCCTAATTTTTATAATCTTTGTACAATACGTTTTCTTATTAATACAATTCTATATCCATTTCAGTACTTTTTGTATATTAAGTGTATCGTTAAATAAATTAATCAATCAATAAATTAATCAATCAATCTCGACGACTTCAAATGATCCCTTCAAAAAGAGGGTCTTTACCTCCACTAGGAGCGACTCATTTTGAAAAGAACTTGCGTGATTAATGTCCAGTTTTGCGTAAAGTTGATGATAATCCTCCATCAAATGGCAAGCAACAGAGGTCATGTCCATCACCTGAACAACTTACTATGCTTACGCGAGGAGAAACTACGTTCACCCGCGAAGAAGCTCATCTTGTCGACCCCAATTGATCCCTTCAATAAGAGAGCCTTTACCTCCACTAGAAGCGACTCTCTTTGAAAGGAACTTCGGAATCTGTGATTAACGTCCAGTTCAGGGACCAGCCTAGGGGGGAATTTTAGGGAGACTTCAAGTCTCCCTCCAGAAAAAATAGGGAGTCATGTAGGGAGACTTCATAGGCAAGTGGGGAAAATTAAGAATATTCATGTACCACCCCCGCCGCCCCTTCATATTTTCAATTTATGGTCCTCCATTAACGTACAAATAATCCAGGTCCAGTTGTCTATGATGCATCTGTGCCAGGTTAAAAAATCACAATGTAATTATTGACTGAAAATCCCCCACTGCTACCTTCTCCTTCATGACCCCTCACCTCTTCTTCGTGCCAATCCCCCATCACCCTCCTGTGGTTGCCTTTCAACAAAGTCTACTAAGCTAATAATTTCCTAAGTCTGAAAGTGTGAACAGGACCAGATGTAAGAAGGTTGTTTGGGAGGTACTTTGTTAGTTAATAAACAAAATACATTCTGGGGTCGAGTATTTTGTAAAAGAAATGTCATTCCGCATCATTTTTATGGCATTCCGGTGTCATTCCGCATCATTTCATGTCATTCCGATGTTTAGGAGGACCCTTTTTCAAGATCGTCCACATGCACACTTGTGTTCTGTACAAAGCTTTTCTTGACATCACTAAAGCTTTTTTTCATGTGTTTCAATTCCATTCGTGTTTTTCTGGGAATAGACAGCCCAACAGTTAACAGTCGTCAGCAAATCGAAATGAAAATAATGTGTTATAAAATACGTCCGTTGTGTATACATTTTCGGCATCCTAAGCGACGTAACATACTTTCAAACTGGGTTGTTTTGTTGAGTCGCGTAAGTCACTTATTTTCGTTTCGACACTTGAAGCTCCGACTGGAACGCAACAAAATAGAAATAAAAAAAATCCGTCGAAAGCGACAATGGACAATTGCTTGACGTGTGATTTCAAATAAATGGACGTTAATTTGACGAATTAAAATGCCCATTTATCACACTCGATTTTTTAAAAGACTCGTTTTCATGTAAACCTCGCATCACTCAGTTCAGCCTTTTCTCATTTTGGCCAATTTTTAGAGGGTGACTTGTAATCGCCCCGACTATTTTTCTAGGCTACTTTGGGCTTAGAAGGGCGACTTAATCGCCCTAGTCGCCCTCACGGCTGGTCCCTGGTCCAGTTTCTCATGAAGCTGATAATCCTCCATAAACTGGCAAGCAATAGAGGTCATGTCAATCATCTGTACGACTTACAATGCTTACGGGAGGAGAAACTACGTCCTCCCCATGAAGAAGCCTGTCTCCTCGACCTCAATTGTTCCCTTCAATAAGATAGCCTTTACCTCCACTAAAAACGGCTCTCATTGAAAGGAACTTCCGTGATTAACGCCCAGTTCTCGTGAAGATGATAACCTTCCATTAATTGTCGGGCCTTGATGTGTCTGATCCATAGCCTTGATCAGACCTATACCTCTTTCCCGAGTCGCTATAATAACGACTTACAGAGTGAATATAAGACAGAGTAAATATAAGAGGGTTATTGTATCTTCGCGAGACATTCTCATGATGCTTACTTAGAAACAGAACGGCCTCGCTTACCCCGGTCTGCTGAAGTGTGTTGATGAGACAGCAACTTCAATAGCCGAACACTGAAGCTTCTTGTAGCCTGCACATATATCAATGCAGGCTTGTCATCAAATAGTATATTTCCAGTAACGGGAGAGACTCCGAGTTTTTCACCTTGTCATCTATAAGTTTGAGCCAGCTAGTCTGGGCCATTGGTTTATAGTATAAAAATATAGTAACTGATCCTTCCAACAGATTAATGTTCTGTTGCTCTGAATTATAAAATAAGGACGGGTCACAAAAGCTAGCCCACTTGGGTACTTCAGAGAGTAAAAAACCTTACCAGCAATCACTGACTGTATTAAGTTTCTCATTATATGACATTCAATGTAAAGTAAATATATTTAGTTTTCACAAATTTGAGGAAAATGGTAAGAAACTTTCTCTCACAAGTAAAATAAATATATTTTTGCAGGAGTATCATAGAATATAAGAAAAATCAGTCATGTTTGTGAGTCATTGGAGGAAATTCATTATCATCATCCAGACGGAGTTTATGCACTCTTTGAACATCGGTTTCACCACCAACAGCACCAGCATCTAACTCCTGATATGGCAAGGAATCAGCTGAAAACAGAAATAAATCTTAAACATTAAACCTTCAACATTAAACCTTCAACAAACAAAACTGCAGTCTTGTTCATTAAAATATCATATAATGGTAAAAAAAAGTTTTCTGATTCTCAGGCAATCCCTCATTGAATTTGAACCCCCCTCATTTGATAATTTTATTGCCTTTCAGTGTCTTCCAATATTAGTACAAACTCAGGGAAACCCGAAACATTTTACATTTTTTGACTGATGCATATTCATTTAATTGCGTCTCCAATATGTTTGCCTTGTTACAATTTATAGTAGAGTGCCTATTGGCACTCTCCCATAAATTGTAACAAAGAAAATCCCCATAGATTAAATTCTTTTACTTCAAAGATAATATGAAGCGCATCGAAAGAATATGAAGCCTTTGAACTGTAGTACCTACAGTTTGCTTTTAGAGGAATGTTTTATTTTTCAAATTAAAAATGAATTTTTTTGTATAAATATGCACTTTCTATATTTCTGTGTAAAAAGTCAGTTGAAATCCTCTCCATGTTTGCTGACTTTTTGAAAAAAAATAAAAATTAAACAAAACCCTCCCTTCCTCACTGATTTGAAAAAAAATTGCTTGAGAATCAATTAATTTATTTTGTGTGGCCTAAATTGTGTTAACTCTTTACCTAGTCTAACTTGAGGATGACAGTTATTGTATATTTTTGTGTTGAGGTATTACAGTACTAAATATTTTCCCATAGGCAACCATTATAACAATTATGTGAAAAAAAAAAAAATTTCATCACTTAAAATTAGATATTCAAATATCTACATAAAGTACAAACCTTCCTACAACTTTCTGTTGCCAGAAAATGGGGGGTGGGGGGTGGGGGGTGGGGATGCAACAAATACGAAAAAAAATTTCACAGAAGTAAGTTGAGTACCGTCCTTGAACCAAATTTTTTCTGGGCAAAGTCCAACACAAATACACAAATAATTAGGCCAGAAAATACTAAGATCATCTCCTTTTTCTTGTGGAGTATTCAGCATTGATGTAAATACCTACTAAAATACTTTAACAGTTTTCTCAAGCAATAATATTTTTTCTAGGAGCCTTATTTTTTAACATTGCATCATACCTGAGTGCAACATTTCACGGCAGATAATGCTTAACCAAATATTTAGTACAGAGATACTTTAAGTACCCAAAAATTCTCATTTTTTTCCCCCAAAACATAGCAGTGTCTTTTAATTGGTGCTAAGATTACACAAATTTCCTTTGCCATGACCTTTCCTTGGATCTTGTGAAGTATGCTGTACACATGATGCATTTGGAGGTCAAGCTGTATTTCAAGCTTCATGTCACAACTCTTGAGAACAGATACTTTGTTTTTGACTTGTTGTATTTGGGACGCAGACCTGTGTTGGATACAAAATTATTACTAACATTTGTTCAACTCCATTAGTGATGCTGGCAATTCTTTGAAATTTTTATTCTATTTTTAACAGAATAAGAGGCATGCCTTGATGATGTAGTTGGAATATTACCCAGTTAGGATTTTTGTTCAAAAAGAGAAACAGGTGTGAGGATTCTGTACTGGCACATCTCAGGGCTAGCCGCTAGCAACTGTGAGCTCATCGTCGATATTGCTTGGGAACATTAACCCTTTACCCAACGTAATGGCCAAAACCGGCCAGCGCTATTCTCAAAAATCGCCAATTAATTTTCAAAATATTTTCATTTTTTGTCTCAAAAACATAGGTTATGACCCCTCATTGGAACGAGCTCATCGAGCTCGTTCCAACGAGGGGTCATAACCTATGTGTTTGAGACAAAAAATGAAAAAAAATAGGTATTCAAGAATTTTTTTTTGCAAGTGTCGTCTGCTTTTCATGTTCGGTAAAGGGTTAAATGTGCTTTCAGCGGTGCTAGTGACTAGTAAAACTGGAATTAGCATAGATGGTGGCATGGGTACAGATGCTTTTTATGTTAATATAGTGGAAAATTAATCTCAGGCATAATTTTCAACATTATTTATGTAAAATTTCTATCTCAGCTATACATTTTGTGACACAACTAAGATGACTGATACCTAGCGAAATTCAGTGAAAAGATTTGAAGGAAAACGAATCGGCAGCCGATTTCGAATCAAACCGAATACCAACTGAAGATTGGGAATTGAATCGAATCTGGAAGCTTCACAGGGCCCTAGTAAGAGGTTAATTACTTGTTTAGATTTACGTTTCTCTTTTAACTAGACAAACTGACAGTATTATTTTGAGAGTAATCGCTTGACTGGACTGGTTACGTGAAATAATTCATGAGAGGTGAGGGACGTTGTACAAACACGAGTGTGCGAATGTGCACGAATGTTTTACAATATAGTCCCTTGCCTCGAATGGATTATTTCACATAACCAGTCCAGTCAAGTGATTACTCTGTTTATTACTTTTCATTATTAACGATAATTATATTATTTAACCCTTTACCTAATGTATCATCCAAAACTGGCCAGCGTTATTCTAAAAAATTGTCAGTTAATTTTCATCATTTTGTCATTTTTTGTCTCTAAAACATAGGTTATGACCCCCTCATTGGAATGAGCTTGTCGAGCTTGTTCCAATGAGTGGTCATAACCTATGTTTTTGAGACAAAAAATGAAAATAATAATTATTCAAGAATTTTTTTTGCAAGTGTCGTCTGCTTTTCATGGCAAGTAAAGGGTTAAAAAAAAACAAAAAAAACAAAACAATGACGTCCCCATTACACCCATGGCAAAGCGTCTTAGTTTGACGGCACGGATACATGAACCAATTGTTGACTGCATAATTCACTTGTGAAGTTATCGTTTATAATTAAACCCAGAAATCCCAGTAAATCACACTTTGGAAAGTAATATATTTTACTTACTAGTCTCAACAGTCATATCATCATTCTTGCGTACAGTAGCTGCATAAGATGCTGCTCCTGCCTGTGTAAGCGGTCTGTCTGAGGGCCCAGAATCAACAGGATGTGTTTCTGTTTGTCTACCATCAAGCCTATAAAATTACATATAGCTTATGAAATGATGTTCAAATGGCTTTACATATTCTTGTTGCTCTACACTGACTGAAAAGAATATTTAGAAAAGAATTCAAGAACTTGCAGCCTTTAAATATACTAAATGCAACTACTTGGTATTTAAGAGTAAAGTTCTAGAGGTATTCAAAAAGTAGCTAAATGTCACAGATGTTGAATGGCACCAGTCAAAACGTTTTTCACTGTAGAGGGAGGGTTGAAATTGTCATTCTTAAAGTGGACATTAGAGACCTCTTTCTGTGTAACAAAAAAAACCCATAAAACAATCTATTTTCTCATCATCCTTGACTGGAAGGAAGAGAAGAGGACAATTACAATGTAGTTGGGTTTTTTTAGCCCATCAGTCATCAAGTTTGCAAATGTAGGTGGTTATTTTTTTTTTATTGTGGTTTTAACAATACTTTCAACTTCAACACTTTGTGTCAGACAGTTTTATGTGTGGTGGTAGCCTTTCGGTTTAAAGGTCAACGCAGCTGCTCTAACCACATTCCCCAAGAGGAGTTATGCTTTTAGAATTTACCAAATGAATACTCAACCCCCTCCCACCAGCAAATTCAAGACCCCCCCCCCCCTTTCCACAGCCTTGACTGACAGTGTGATAGTTTAGTTTATAGTTTAGTGAATGAACACCAGAAAAAGAAAATTTATTTCCTCTTTATTTCTGTGCTGGTCAGGGTGAAGCAAAGGGGGAAAATGACAAAATTTTGGTCAACTAAATATCACTGTTATTTAAATTGAATATTTTTCACTGGCAAAGTGGCTATTCAATTATCAGGGTTACACACTTATACTGGCCATAACACCTTTAATGGTAAAAAATTAAAAAGATGTTCAAACTTTACCTGTGTTGCCTCAATAGCATACATTCACCTCCTTCATTTGGATCCAAATTATAAATATATAAATAACCATCTTGTGACGCTACCAACAATCTTGGTAATTTCTGGATTCTTCAAAAGAAAAACAACACAATATATATAGGCAGCTATTCAACCACTGTATCAGTACCATGGTAATTACAAATGGTAATTTGAAACACTCAGGGGTTTTTTTCGTGCAGAGGGCTACCATTTTAAAAATTTACAAAATCACTATTCAGTAGAACCCTGCTTAGAGTCAACTAAATCGTGAAAAGTTAAAAAATTTATAGTAATTTATATATTTTTTATACTTACCAATGACCCAGACTTAGCTGGTGCTAACTCTAACAAAACCAGGGCCAAACACAAATTTTGCCCCCCAATCCCCAAAATTTGCATCCAAAACAAAAAGAAATCATGTCCTAAAGGACCTCCATACTACGCCTCTACTGCGCATGCGCAGTGACGCAGACGTCCCGAAATTGGCGCCAATTATCATTCTTACTGGCAGTGCCTGGTCAGCGCTATGTACTCAGCGGGGAGGCAAGAGTTCCCAACTCCAGGGAGGGCTATCCCCGTCTGGGTCATTGGTAAGTATAAAAAATATATAAATTACTATAAATTTTTTAACATTTTTATACTGTACCAATGACCCAGACTTAGCTGAATAGTAAACAGGCTGGAGGGCCTAGGACATAGAGGAAAATCCAATAAGCTCAACTATATAGTAAAGAGGTAACCCCTTAAGGAGAAAAGGAGTATTAGGCTTTACATGTATCTTTCTTATTTAATATTAAATTAGAAAGATACACTACCCTTAATAATTGAGCACAATAACGTTCATGTTCTCTATTAACATCCAGTATATCCCTTATACTAATTATTTTTAAAGTAAGCCAATAAATAAAGTAGTCCAGAGAATTGAGACTCTTTATAGTCATTTAAAAGTGTCCGAGTATTGTATATTAAAGCCTGTTAGACACTTGACATATACAAATGCTTCACACCGAGCTACACTTTAAAAATAAGACATGAATGAATTTAACATTAATATTACACTTTAAAACCATCCCGGAAGCGACTCAGAAATACTGACTTGGAGGAGGCATTCCCTTGCTTTTCACTATAAAGCAGGTGACCTAAGGGAACACCCGCCCCCCCCCCTTCCCCTTGCCCTGGGTCAAATAGCCCAGAGCGAAGAGGGCAGCCGGACGGAGTCACTGCCGGAACAGAAAGCCTGCATAACTATAGTTGCAACTGTTTAGTGGACGACATTCTGAGCAACAGATAACGGACCTAAACAATGCAGGTCTCCAGAAATGGACTCAATATTTCTGAGATAAAAATTCGTAAATGTGGATGGCTGAGACCAATAAGCAGCCTTCATTAAATCTGTAATAGCAACACTATTAGCATAAGCCCAGGAAGTAGAAAGAGCTCTTACTTCATGAGCGGAAATCTTAAGCACAGACTGCTGAGAAGAAGATAAATCTTCATATGCAGTACGGATAGTTAACTGAATCCATCTAGCAATAGAATGGACCGAAATGTCCTTTCTATTAGGCATCAAAGACAGAAAGAAACGTTTCCGTCCCTTTCTGATAAACTGAGATCTCTGTTTATAGATACGTAACGCTCTAACAGGACAGAGTAAAGGCCTACGCCCGTCTGAAGACGGAAGAGCCTTAATAACAATAGGTTCCGGATATTTATTAGGAGCCTGATTCTTAGCTAAAAAACCCACATTAGTAGTGAAGGTGATAGAGTTCCTGACACTACGATAGTGAGAATCATCCACCGACAGTGCATGAAGCTCACTGACTCTTCTAGCAGAAGAGAAAGCTAAGAGAAAAGCTGTCTTATAAGATGAGAATTTGAAATCTACTGTCCCAAGAGATTCAAATGGCTTTTCCTTCAATTTAAGAAGAACCCAAGCTAAATTCCACTTAGGAATTAATCTAAGAGTTCTGGGTCTATTTATCGAAAAGTTTCTAACCAACTTAGATAAAGAGACATTAGATCCAATTTGTAAACTATCATGGTGTGCATAGGTATCAGATAACATAGACCTATAACCCTTTATAGTAACAGGCTGCAGTTTGATTTCGTCAAACAAGTAAACTAGAAAGTTTGCAATGTCTGGTATAGAGGGATCGAATATATCTACAGAATGATCCCTACACCAACGACGAAAAACCTTCCACTTAGCCGCATAGTTTAGCGAAGAGGAGGTCCTCCTACAGTTAGAAATCGCGTCCACTGCTCGTCCTGTAAAGTGCTTGCCATGCAAGAAGGACCGCACAACGGAAAAACGTGAAGGTTGAGACCTTGCGGGTTGTGATGGAGTTGGCGCGATTTCCCCTGCGAAAGAAGATCCTCCCGTGGAGGAAGCTTTCGCGGTAGGTCCCACAACAGACACCTGAGTAGATTTATCCACGGTCTCTGTGGCGACAGAGATGCTACCAACAGAATCTTGCATTGAGATTGTTTTATCTTCAGCAATACTTGTTGAATTAACGGCGCTGGAGGATACGCATATCCTATCATTCCGTCCCAAGGGATCGACAGAGCGTCTACTGCAAATGCTCTTGGATCCGGACACGGAGACACATACGTCTGCAACTGATTGTTGAGATGTGTCGCAAATAAGTCTATCATTGGCCGTTCCCATTGGTAGCAAATCTGATTGAATACTTGTTTGTTGAGAGTCCATTCCGACGGCAACAAGCGACCCTTTCGTGAAAGGGAGTCTGCTAGCACATTCAGACGACCCGGTATGTGATGGACCGAAAGAAGAACGTGATGTTCTAGCGCAAACAGAAGGATTCTTTCCGTTAGATTGAACAACGGAACTGAATGAGTGCCTCCCTGATTCCGTATATACGCCACTACTGTCGTATTGTCGGATAGGATTTGGACATGAGCCTTGTGAATAATGTCCATCCAGTGACGTAACGCAAGCCAAATTGACATCATTTCCTTGATGTTTATGTGCTTGCACAGGAACTGCGGATCCCAAAGACCCTGGCATCTCGAATCCGTTGGGATTAATGATGCACCCCAACCTGTTTGACTGGCATCCGTCAAAATGGTAAAACTCGGATCCAGCAACTGCAGCGGAACTCCCTGAGTTAACCACTGAATGTTTGCCCAAGTCTGAATCTCTTGTTTCACTTGATCTGACAAGAGAATGTCTACGTCGAGCGAATGAATTTTCACACTCCAAATCTGAGTCAAGAAAATTTGAAGAGGACGTGTGCGTAACCGCCCCATCGGAATGAGATCATCAGCGGCTCCGCACAGACCTATCAGTCTCATAAATTCTCTCGCCGTGACTTTGTCTGCGTGCAGACAATAGCGAGCGTAACAACTGACTAATTTCGCTCTGGTTAACGGCAGACAAACGAGATTGTTGTGCGTCTCGAAGCTCATTCCCAGATGAGTGAATGACTTGGACGGCACCAGATCCGACTTCTCCTCGTTTACTATAAAACCGAGACGTCGGAGCAATAGAAGAAGATTCTGAACATCGTTCTGAAGCGTTAACTCGTTGCCGTACCTCTGAAGAATGTCGTCCAGGTAGGCCGACGTTACCGCAGACGAATGAGCTCGGAAATAGATCATTACCGAGTTCATTACCCGAGTGAAAGCCCAGGGTGCTAGATTCAATCCGAAGCACATCGCCCGGAATTGATACACCACTCCTAGGACTGCGAAGCATAGGTACTTTCGGAATTCGGATGTATCATGACGTGAAAGTACGCATCTTTGAGATCTATGCTTGTTGCATAATCGTTCACCCGAATACTCGCTCTGACCGACCGAATCGTCTCCATATAAAATTTCGGAGCGACGATCAGCTTGTTTATCCAGCTCAAATCTATGACTGGACGGAACGAGACGTCTGGTTTCGGAACCAGAAACAGATGGCTGTAGAATCCCGGAGATTCCTGGTTTTCTACGACCTCTACCGCGTTCTTCATTAAAAGAGACTGTACCTCTGATAGCAGAGCGTCTCTTTTCTGCGGATTTGACGGAAGATGAGTCCACTTTGGACTTCGAGTCAATGGAGGCTTTCGTTTGAAGGATATCTTTAGACCTTCCGAAGTCACTCCTCTCACCCAAGGGTCATCCGTAATCGACGCCCATTCTTGTGAAAAGCTCGACAACCTTCCGCCAACCGGTACGCGATAGAGGTTTAAGCCATCACCTCCTGGACCTGCGAGGCCTGCGGTAGGAGAAACCACGTTCTCCACGACCCGCACCTCGCCCCGTTGACCTCGGGGCGTCCGACCGATTGTCCCGGACCGAAGGACGTCCCGAACGAGAGTCGCTACCCTAACGGTCTCTCGAATAAGACCAAGAGGGCGCACCGGAACCTCTATAGGAACCTCTCTTGGGCGCATTAGACCCAGAAGTGCCTGTCTTACTCTTGTCTGCTGTATCCGACTTCTTAAAAGCAGATTTAAACAACAGAGAATCCGAAGCTTTCTTTGTAATTTTATCATAAATAGCAGAAAGCTTGCTGTCAAAGAGAAGTTCTCCGGAGACCGAAGCGACTCTAAGAGAGTTCTTCACCTTAGTATCCACGAGTGTGGATGTAGCTAGGGCTGCGTCACGTCTAACCAGATTTGCCACTGAAAGGGTGGAGTTACACGTGGAATAAGCTACTGCCCTTGAAAGAAGTCTTAAAGAGGATTGTATATCCTGAAACTATTTCCCTTGAAGGCGCAGTGATAACGCCTTAGAAAGGTGATCTGCGTAAGATAAGGCATCTAAATTGGCTCTGTTAGACGCAATAGCTGTTTCCAACACCGCGGTTGGAATAGAAGCCGACGACGGTAATGATAGCTCTAAGTCTTCCGCCTCGTCGTCCATACGCAGAGGAACTCTCGGAATACCCTGTCCTGCCGTATCGAATATTCCTTGCATTAATGAAAGGCAGGTTGAGAGTATTAGCGGACAAGAAACCTGCTTTCCCCGTCTTGGAAGCAAGTTTAAATATAGCGTCGTTCAATAATTCAAATGTTCTTGCAACATTATTGGACTGCGACGGAAACTCGGGAGCGATGTCCCTGAACCGCTCAAAAAATTCAGAGTCCAATGACGCTATAATCCTCTTGTCCGGAACCGCAGAGGGAGAAAGTGCTGGATGAAGTCCACGGCAGCTTTATGTTGTTCCGAAAGGGATAGCTCCAAATCATCCGTATCCCTTTCACCATCCGGTCGGACCTCATGATGTTCCCGGTCGTCCGCCCCCGATGCTTCGGCGGAGCGTACCGACCCAGCGCCGTCAGATAATTCTCGATCCGACACCGTTTCTGTCGGCTGCTGGGATGCTGCGATAAGCTGTGCTATCTGCACAAGAATGTCCGGCGTCGAGACCTGCGGAGGCGCAGTCTTTCGCTGCTTCGCCGAGGGCAGCTCCGCATCAGATGGCTCCCGCATACTTTTCCTATGCGAACGTCCGGAGTCCATCGGTCTCGAATCCCTGGCTGCCGGATGGTGTGACCTGGTCGCCGAAGAATCCTTGATCGGCGAAGCTGGTAATATATCGGCGGTCACACAGCCAAGGTGCGGTCGTGTGCGCTGACGAGAAGAGGAAGCCTTAACAGTCTCCGCGGACTGCTTATACAACGGAGCGTCCCGAGCGACGGACGTATGCTCCGCTAACGACACATTTTGTACCACAACATCTGGTCCCAGATGTTGTTGTACGAGAGAGGGGCCTCTCTCGCTCGCGAACGGCTGGACCTGGACGAGCTAGGAACCGGACTCAAAGGCTTCCTCCGTTCTCGCTTACTATCCGTCGTCACTGGGTGTGCATCTGTTATGTTTATAGTGCTCGCATCACCCAAAATTTCCTCCTGGACCGCATCGGACAAACCCGGCTGCCGAACCATTCGGTGAATGGACGCTACACCGGGCGAGCTAGCGGACGACATTTGTCTAATCTCCATGAGCACTTTTGCCGCTAGCTCTGAATTCATTTGTGACGACGGACGCACACTTGTAGAAGATAACATGGAAACATCACCCTGTTCTTGTTCCTCTGAAATAGAAACTGAGAGAGTAGAGTGACCTTGCGGAGAAAGAGCCGGCATAGCCCTTTCTCCAGAAACAACATATCGTGACACACGTTTCCAATGTTTCTCATCCCAATATTCACATATAGGACAGGGATTTTTATTTTTATCTGTAGCTCCGAATGAATAATATTATCGCTTTACCCAAGGAATCATCCGCATGTGCCAATGTAATATACAAAATCTCCAGTTGAAAAAAAATGATTATCAAAAATTTCTTCAAAACAATATCATGTGACCCCTCATTGAAATGAGCTCAACAAGAAATTTTTGGAAAAATTTGATAAAGTAATATTTAAAATAATAAATTTTGATATCGTCTGCGGTGGATAAAGGTTTTTCTAACCGCATCATCAAGGCGTCCCGACTGTGATGCCTCAAGTCTTGATTGTGGTACTTATGTTCAGATATCTGAACAGTTTTCGATACACCGGTGTACCGCAGTATTATTTTGAATACCAATACCGGTATTCTGTTTTGAATATTGTGCAGTCCTACTAATAAGACCACAGGCAGATAATCATTTCCTTTGAACCATAATGCTCTTAAAAATCATGTTATTGTTATAGTGTAGACTTAGGTAATTCAATAGATATATGATTAACTCTTAACCTGTTGAGCAGTTTAAAAATGTTTTTCATCAAATCTAATCATGGCTGCTATGAAGTAGACATGACTAGATTTGATGAAAAATACATTAGGGCTGAAATGGTTGGCTCATTTTCACAACCGACTATCCGAGAGCTATAACCGGATAATATCCAGTTATCCATAACCATTATTTCACCAAATCTGGGATCAAAACTATAGGAATTGGAAAGCAGTATTCTCAGAAATTATTCCGTAGTGTGTATACAAAGGAACGTTGTCGAGTGCTCGACAACGTTCGTTTGTATACACACTACGTAATAGTTTCTGTGGTTACTCAGTACTCATGGAAATTATCGATCATTAACTAATTCTTGAATGCCAAAGTCGATTATTTCTCAATATATACAGCGCTGCTTCAATGTTTATATTATCCCAAAGGAGAAGTGGCAGATTTCCTATGTTGTAACCGTGGAATGACGATCACTATCGATATTTCGGATAACCAGTTGAGGTTTTTTTCAAATCGGTTAGGTGGGTAAGTGGTTTCAAACCGGTTATCCGATTAACCATTTCAGTTCTAAAATACATGAAAATGTGACTCAAGAAATCCCCGGTCAAAAAGTCAATATGAATTACACGGGAAAATTGGGTTAAATGAGCTCAAATATTACTTATTCTGTGGCATGAGATTTCCTATTTTGGATGGAAATATCTGTCAACAGCATACAAGGAGTTAACTCTAAGCCCATGGGGGTTTTTCAAAATATTTTTCATCAAATCTAGACTAGATTTAACCCTTTACCCAACGAATCGGCCGCATCCGCCCACGTAATATGCAAATTCAGCAGTTGAAAAAATATTATTTTTCAAAAAATTTCAACAAAACCATAGCATGTGACCCCTCGTTGGAACGAGCTTGTCGAGCTCGTTCCAACGAGGGGTCACATGATATGGTTTTGTTGAGACTTTTTGAAAAATTTGAAAAAATAATAAATTTTGATTTCGTCTGTGTTGGGTAAAGGGTTAATGAAAAATTTATCTAACTTTAACTTAAGAAATCATTGGTCGATAAGTCCATTCAGTTTACAGGAGAGAAATTTGATTACATATGCCCTAATTAGACTTTTTTAACCATTTACCCAACGAATCGGCCACATCTAAATATTACTTGTATGTGTGCAGATGCAGCCGATTCATTAGGTAAAGAGTTAAAGGCCACAATATATGGGAGAAATGAATGTAGTGATTTGAGACTCTCTGTGTGAGTTTAGTATAAAACTCGTCATACATTGCCAATGCGCATAAATTGTGCTTTCCAGAACACGGAAGTCGACAGGTTGCAAATGCTCTGCCCTGATTGAGCATGTCAGAGACTTGTGTTGGTAGATAATGTGCTGATGTTTTCAAAGCCTGTCCAAAATATCCCATCCATCCTTGTTGTTCTTCTGGAGGTCTACAAATACAAAAATAAAATCAACAAATAAAACCTGAACACAAAAAAAAAAACAAATAATGATACACAAACTAAAAAACACACAACTGTAGATTTTTTTTATGATAACAAATATTATGCTGAACAATATAATTGAAAACAGATTATATCCAAGTACAGTAGGATAGGCCTTATTTATTTATTGGAGTTTAATGACACTTTTGACAGCCATGGTCACCTCGTGTCAGAGGATAGGGCTTAAAATTTATACTGATATGCGAGGATCATTCTCAATCTTGCGAACTCCTGCTGCGAGAATTAATTTTCAATTCGTAAATAATTTAGAATTTTACAGTAATGTCATATCCAGGTGAGGGCAAACAGAACATATTCCAAAGTAAAAGCAAACTTCCATATTTATACATTTATAAGAGTTCAACCCTTAACTCTTAACCCGCTGAGTATTTTTAAAATATTTTTCATCACATCTAGTCATGGCTGCTGTAGAGCAGCCATGACTAGATGTGATGAAAAATTCATATAAACTTAACTCAAGAAATCACTGATCAAACAGATAATTCAATATACAAGGGAGAATTTGGATAAAAATTCTCAAATTATACTTATTTCACAAGTAACTATTCCTTTTCCTGGGCAGGAATATCTGCCAGCAGCATGCAAGGAGTTGAAGGTCTAATTCTTATTTTGAATGCATTTTACTGCAATAAAACATGTGCTATGGTATTTAGAATGTACCATGCTAGTTTCCCTAGAACCAGCATATAGGGGCAGTTGTTTCTATGCAAGTCTTGGCTGCCCACATAGGCAGCAGGGACTTGCCAAGAAACAAGTGCAAAGCCGCAGAATGTAGACTTGTCAAAATGTAGAATAATATGTATGAAACTCCCCCGGCAAAATGATTGGTAATTCGAAAGCCTTGTCCTCAATGTAATGATAACATACTACAGACTCGGAGAAAGCATTTTTATGATACACACTCTGGTGTGTTGTGATGTTGGAATGCAATACCACCAACACAAATTTAGGATGTTCCAGATGTGGCCATGTTTCAATGATGTTTATTCCAGTCATGTGATTGTAACGTGGTTCTTGCAGGAATACTCATTTTGGGCGATCTTAAGAATGCAAGGACGTGATCACACCTTTTATTTGTTCGAGACAATGTATGAGCAGATTTGCAAACAAGTTACAGCAAATACTTGAGCTGTTAATGTCATATCTGCAAAATATGTTTTGAAATTCCCTCCAGTGCCATCCAGTATTTGCAGGCCGTCTGAACTTTTTTGTTGACGGAAAATCTGAATCATTGCATATTAAAAAGATAACATGAACCACTTGTAAAAAAAATAACTGAATGTATAAAATCAGGACGGTATACATAAAATAAGGTAAAATTCATAAAAAGTAAGCTGAATGTTTAGAAATCACTTTTTTCTCCAAGTATATTCCAAGTGAACTGGAACTAAATTGAGCATGTTGATTTCCCCTAATGTTGTGAAGTTATTTACTTCCTAGTAACCATGGATTCCTGCCGTGACTGTGTTGATGTCCGCAAAGGACCAATGGAAGATGGGTTGTAAATGATGCATTCACGCTTTGAAATAAGGTGTGATTGAACGATGCTGTGAATTTAGTTTTTTCTTGCAAACAACCATTCCAACACAAGCGTCGATCAGTGTCTTTTGTCATCATTTTAGATTGACAAATATCCTTTACCAGAAACTATCTCCCAATTTGCATATCATTATAAACATAACAGCAGTCAGCGTGACTGTGATGGTCAAAACCCAAACAAATTATCGAACCCATGTTAAAAAATTAGCCGCAATTGGAATTTAAACAAATGAAATACCCAAAATATTTACAGTATCTTCAGTATCCGTGCTAAGTTACTTTTTAACCTGACACACCAGACCATATGTGTTCAGTTTCGTTTGTCAGCATCATACTGTCTGCAGATGTTTCTGGTAATAGTACGAGAAGGCGACAGAAGCCAAATATTTTCCCATCATCTATAAATGAATTGAAATTGATAATTCTGTTTATTTTACTGAAATTATGAATTGATAAGCCATAAGGTGGGTGTGTTGTGATCATTATGCCCCAGACCTGGAAAGTCAAAGGGGTATCTAGTGCCGTGGAGACCTCTGTCCGTCCATACCAATATTCTCCCTTGTATCTCAACCACTGCTACTCCAATTTGAATGATATTTGGTGTTGTGATCGAGCAACATGGGGAAACGATGCCTGTGCAGCTGCTGTAGCGTGCATTTCTGCCACACACTTTTTCCAGAGTTATGGTTCTTTTTTTACTCTTTCAAGTTAGAAAATGTTGTTTTTAATTTGATTTGTTAAAATTTGTTGGAAAGAGCCTGCTGACACCCCCCAATTAATTGCAACAAAATACTTTTTGTGAATAATTTGTTCCTATTACTTATCAAGCAACAAGCTAATGAATATTCTGTAAAGCCACCAATGTGATGTTTGACACTTTTATCGGAGCTATTATGGAGGTTTCTGGAACTCAACATGTTGATTATGGCAGGGTTTTTCTATTCACCCTTTAATCGGTAAATTAAGTGTTCAGAACTTAAAATCTAAAAAGAATGTTTTGCAATGTAATATGATATTTACAGATACACTTAATTGTAGGGTTACCTGTTTGATAGTGTTTGGAGAATGTGTGTCGCCAGGATTTTCAAAAAAAAAAAAGAGTTAAACTTTGATGAAAAAGGCATATGCTATGAGTGCTGAAGGTACAGACATACAACAAAGGGGACATATACCTACCTATCCCCCCCCCCCCCCCCCCCCACGGGAATTTTTTTATTGAATGGAGCTCTCTTGTCGCCTTTTTGAGGATTTCTTTGCGTACTGCACTCTTGAAAAAATATGTGAACACCTATGAATGGGAGACCTACTGGATGTGCCCTCCTGATCTAAATATGCCAATAGCCTCTTTTGGAAAAGTACAGGAAATAATGGTTATATAGGGTTGATTTGATGTGTTTTGAATAACAATGTACTTTAATGTACATTTGATGGTTTATTGCAGTGACCAGTTACAGTTACTCTAGATAGCATGAGTGTATTGGTATCCAAGAGTAAAAGAACCTATGTTACTTAATGATAAACCAGACAAATTTAACAATTTAATCACTATCAAATTGATGCATGGGATAAAAGGGGTTAAAGTGCAAGGGGTTTGTAAATATATTTATTCAACTACAATGTACGACTTTGCAGTGCATTCTACATAGAAGAATATCATAGTTTCTTTCCAAACCACCACAGTGACACATACATCTTTATATTGGGAGACACTCTTTTGTCCTTCCATACTTCTTCTAGTGGACTCCTTCAAGTTAACCTTCGTTGAACCTCCCCAAATCAAAACATAAACAAAAGAAAATGTCTGCCTTTATTCAGTGAGCAATCCACTTATAACATTTGGTCTCAATCTTTATTACTTTCAAGAATTAGGAAAAGATTTCTTCGAGTATGTACTTTCAGGCAGTGCTATCTACACATGGCAGCAGTTCAATGCCAAATTCCAGTTTCCACATGTTTTATGTTTCATTCCAAGCATTTTTGGTATATAATTTATTGGGGTTATTCATTTTGGGGCCTTTTTTAGTCTTAGAAGAAAATTACCTAAAATTTGACCAAAGATAAGTTGGACGTCCCCTTAAGCATGCATTTGTGCAAATAATGTTACCATATGGAATTTTATATTCCACCATCATGGGACCATGTTTCAGAATGGATAGACCAAATTATGAATAAACAATTCGAGAAATCACAGCATGATTTTGTTCTCTAAATACACTAAATACTTACTTATCCTTCAACACTTCTAGTTTGAAAATATGTATAGTCTCTGTATTACTTGAAGCTGCTAAATATAATGAGTCTACACTGAATGCTAGAGAATGGATACTAACACACCTGTGAAAAAAAATCAGTTAACTCTTAGAAGCCGGTGAATGAGAATGAATTTATTAAACATGACATACCGGGACAAATTTACAGTAAGCAGGTGCTTCTTGTCAAGTGTCGTCTGCCTATTCAGGCAGACGACACTTGACTAGAAGCACCTGCTCAGTGTTTAATTCTCCCCCAGCCCAAAGACAGCCGAATCGTCACAGCCAGATTACCTGCCGTATTACATCACAGGCAAGAAAAGTCGACTCCCGGCTTCCAAGAGTTAATACTTTACCTAATGAATCAGCCACGTCCATCAATGCATTATACAAATTGGACAATTTACGAACACATCATGTGATCTCTGACTGGAATGAGGGGGTCATATGATATGGTTTTGTTGAAATGTTTTGAAAAAAAAAACTAATCAAAACTAGAGGTACTGTGAGCAAACTCACAAAGTGATACCCCCCACGCCTGAAATGTATAAGTTACAGGCCTGGCATTCTGAAAAATGCAGGAGGGCAAAAAATCGCTCTTCTCAATCAGCTTAGGAGAGCAATTAGCTTTACACAGCATTTTAAGTATCCAGTTGAACAAACTCATTGAAACTGAAACCAACAGACTACATCATTGATTTTATTAACTTTACTAAGGTAAAGCAAAATCTCTTAGACATCTAGATGTCTCACTCAACAACTGAACACACACTTGACAAGACCTGTGTGTGTACCCAGACCTGTTGTCCAAGAAAGTCATATGCCTACCGCTACCACCTTCAACCCCCCAAGGGGGGTTGAAGGTGGTAATGGTAGGCATATGACTTTCTTGGACAACAGGTCTGCTTGAATCTACAGCCACATCCCGGTGCAAGTGCTTCAAGTGACAGGATAGTAGTAATGGTAGTATATTATAGTGTCAATATTCCTTGAATAATTACCCCTCAAACTGTGATGTCAGTTGTTGAACTTGAAACTGAGAGAAAAAAAATATTGCTGTGGCCCATTTTGCTTCATATGATTGCAGCAGTGTTTGGGTATGGTTGCAGCCATTACCTTTTACCACTAAACCAGTTTCAAAATGAAATTACGTGATGTTATGTGACTTCGAAGTTAAATTACATTTTTGCTTTACAACAAAAAATTAATGTGAGCATAATACATGTAATCTCAATCATCCCAGATCAAAATATTTAGGAGGACAATTTTTCGCTCTCCTTAATTCTTTCAGGATGGCAGTAAGGAGAGCTAAAAAATCGATCTCCTGAAATTGCCAAGCCTGAAGTTAGATTATCTCCCCTTGGAAATGTCAGAACGGAATTATATTGCTTCATGCACATCTTCATATCTTCCATTGTGTAAAGTTTCATGAAAATTCTTCAAACGGTTTAGGTGGAATTGCGCTTACAAGGATGGACAGACGGTATAAGTTAGATTATCTCCCCTTGGAATTGTCAGAACAGAATTATATTGCTTCATGCACATCTTCATATGGAGTTCTTCCATTGTGTAAAGTTTCATGAAACTTCATCGAACGGTTTAGGGGGAGTTGTGCTTACAAGGATGGACAGATGGACAAACAGACAGATGGATGGACAGGGTGATTCCTATATACCCCCAAACTTTGTTTGCGGGGGGTATAATAACAAATTTTTGGCAGGGTTCAGTCATTTTTGTAGAACATGAGATAAAGAAGATTTTGAATGACTCTATATTAAATTTATCAACTAAGTTCACTAAATTCAATTCAAGCTGTGCAGAACATGAGATAAAGAAGATTTTGAATGACTCTATATTAAATTTATCAACTAAGTTCACTAAATTCAATTCAAGCTGATCTTTCAAAGAGGCTTGAATCGAATTTAGAGAATTATGATCATAAATTTCCAAACAACAAGATCCTTTCCAACACACAAGGTCACTGCTAAAAAGATTTTACAGTTTCAATCAGAAAGTTTGGGAAAAGATGAAACGCCTATGGTACTGAAACTATGGAGTCGCCTTTGAAAATATATCACATGTTTAATTAACAAATAAAACACAGCTTTTAGGGTTGGAATTATGCGATACAATTAAATAATTTGTATAAAAGGTGAAATAAGAAAAAAGATTACAGTACCCAGTAGGACTTACTCTGGGTATTCTTTTAATAACAAAATTTTTCAGCTGGAATTCAGTTTTATAAGTCACATGTTTCTGACTGCTTCATTGCTAAAAATCCTATCTGGTCTAAACTGAAAAGTGCTATAAGCTAAAATAAAGGCTTAAACCTTTCACCAATGTCAAAGCCATATACGACTAGCACTATTTGCAAAAACTGCTATTCATGCTTTTAAATAATCCACAATGTAGCTTATGATCCTGCTTTGTATGAGCACATCAAGCTTGTTCCGAGTAGGGTTAAATAAGCAATGTTTTTTTAGTTAAAATTAAAAACCTTTTACTTGTTTGTCATATTTTTTGCAAGGGCAGCTCCTGGTTGTGTTTGCCAAACTGTTAATACATTGGTCATTCTTTTGGTATTTACTTAACCTAAAATTGTGTCCATAAGTTACTTCTCTTTTCTCTACAATTTACTGAAAACTGCTTTCAGATCTGAAGTAGGAAATGAAACCACAATATACAAAATTTATATAACATTCACATGCAACCTATTTTGATCTGAATTATACACTTCTGAAAAAAAATGGCGTTACCTTTTCACGCCTCTTCGGAATTCAAATAATTTTTGCCCATCTGGTATTGAAAATACTCTTATCACAGTGCCCTGAAAATGACAACTACACATTAATACAGTGCAAAAACACCTTATATTAAGCTACAATGAACCTTGTCTCATTACAGTGTTGATGCAACAATATTCGATTAAAACAAAATGTCCTGTACAAATTAGAATTTAACCTATTAGTTAATGAATCGGCCGCATCTGTCCACATAATTCACAAACTGAGTTGTTGAAAAAATTTCATTAAAATCATATATGACACCTTATTGCAACAAGCTCATCGAACTTGTTCCAATGAGGGGTCACATGATAAGATTTTGTTGAAATTTTTTGAAACATTTTAATTAATATAACAAATTTTGTTTGTTGAGTAAAGGATTAAGGGGACCCGAAAGGTTACATTAATTTTTTAAGGCAACCCATTTCTGTTGTAAGGCTACTTCACAGAAAGAAGCAGAAATGGCAAAATTATGTGTTTTCCGATGTGAGTGCAAGGGGTTGAGGTAATTTCATTCACTGGGCCAATATGTTGTGTTGTAATATACTATTGGAAAGGGCTGAGAGAGTATTACACCACAGTCATCAAGCGAATCGAAAGGATTCCATCATTAAAATAAATCTCATTGTTCTGATAAAGTTAAAAATGAATACAAAGTGCAGTTCATGAACACTGTCTCACTGTTATTGAGTCGTAATAATTTAGACGCACTATAAATTGATCGCACTAAATTCTTTTCAGGCGAACAATAGATGAATAAAAAAATTGTTCACCCTTTTTTGCAGGCATGTTGACTCTATATGTAACAGACATTCCAAAAATAAACTATACCTGTTCGAATCATAGGGATGTACAATTTTGAGTGCAAAGAGTCAATGTAACTTGAAGCACTAGACTGATTTTCCTCAACAAGTGAAACACTATTCTGGGTTTTTCCACTTGACCAATTCTTATTTGTCCAATTAACATTATCAAATCCCAATAAACATCAGTCCCACTAAACTGGTGCTTTTCAAAAAGAATTAGAATACTTGGAATTCGAAAACTTTTCTTACATTGAAAATTTTATTAACTTATTGTTTGTTACAAGTACAATACTTCTCATCTTTACCTTTTCAGAAGCAGTTGCCAATCTTGTTCCCGCAGAATTAAAACCAAGTGCTGCCAATTTATTATCATGAGCTGGAATCATTGTTACTGCACGCTAAAAATAAAAATTTTGAGTTTCTGAATTACATGAAGTCAAGCTGAGCTACTGCCATCACTTCTCGTCCGTTGACATACATACATACGTCTGTCCGGGTACAATTTCCTTTGGCACACCTCACTGGTCGCATTTATGATCAAATTGCTTTGAAACTTGGTATCTTGTTTGGGGTGACCTCTAGATGGGAGCTATCGATTTTCTTCCATTTCCGTCAAAAAATATTGCCGCAGCCAACGTTCTTAAAACTTAGTTTAGTCAGACCTCAATATTTCTCTTTGGAACACCCTACACGGCACATTTATGATCGGATTGCTTTGAAATCTGGCGTGCTTGTTTAGGGTGACCTCTAGATGGGAGCTATCAATTTTCTTCCATTTCCGTCAAAAAATGTTGCCGCGGCCAACGTTCTTTGAACTTAGTTTAGTCAGACCTCAATATTTCCCTTTGGCACACCCAGGCCTCGAAATAACACGATTTTGATAAACCTTCCAGCAGGTTGCCTCATTTGACAATGGTTAACCTGTTGATCGGTTACCACAATTTTTTTCATAAACCTATTGGTTAACCATTGCATTAAAAGTATTAATACTGACAAAGCTTCTGACATACCCATCTACAGTTCCTCCCAAATTAGTTTGGCGTTTAGACACAGGGGACCCATGGCAGGAGCAGTACAAAACAGGTACACACACAATGCCCCCCCCCCCCCACATACACACGCACATTCACGTATGCACGCATTAATATTTGTTGTTCTTTGCTTTATATGATTTTTGTGTCTAATAAAAATTAAAGAATTTTAATTGTTTATTTTGCTGTGTGGCTTATTATTTCAGAAACCCAAACATATTTGTCTCGAACTGGGAGTGGGAATTGGGCAATTGTGTGGGGATGGCATCATGGGGGCATATACCATCGATGGACGTCTGTATTACGAATACATTGAACTTTAGGGCATGGGAGTTGCATTGGCAGTCTCTGATTAACATTGGAAGAGAAACAATTGTAAATTGTATCTACCTTCCCCTACATTTTGGAATCCGGAGAATGTAATCCAAAGTTCCAAACTAAAACTTTATTTGTGCCACAGTGTTCGAAATCATTTGGAAAAACCCATGTTCACAACCATGCTGGCTGTTTATTCAAATGGAATAAGCATGTAAACAAGAAGTCAGCATTGGTGAATAAAAGACGTTTCCATAATGTGTTCGAAAAATTTTCTCATGTATTGGTAGGGTAAAAAGGGGCGGAATTCAAATAATTAACAACAGCTCATTTGATTTTCAATACGTCTCCTTTTTATTGTATCGAAGACTTATTTTCAGCTTCGCGCAGTGCGAGAGTTAATACCTCACGTGTGGTAAATGTATTAACAAAGCAGTTGGCTCCCTTTAGCTATAACAGACAATCATCTTTTTCAGAATAGAAACAAATTAATTGTTTCGAGAGCCAGAGGGCGCTGCAAGTTGGTACTGTGGATCTTCAGTACCGCTGATACTATAGATTTATACCCCCACAAGTACAGTAATGATTGAAACACGCTGTATGATAACCACATGAGCATTTTGTTCTCATTTTGTTCACTGCAGTGCTTCTTTTAAATCAGTGGGAGGAAAAACGTTGAAAACTTTTCTCATCCCGTAACAACTAACTTCGTCGGCCATCATCGTGATTTTTGGTTAACCGATCGAGCGGTCGCCTGAAAATAAATCTGCGTAACCGATAGGCGAACAGTATGAGCATTTGCCTCTTATTTCAAGGCCTGCACACCCTACAGGGCACATTTATGATCAGATTGCTTTGAAACCTGGCATGCTTGTTTGGAGTGACCTCTAGATGGGAGCTATCGATTTTCTTCCATTTCCGTCCGTCAAAAAATGTTGCCGCAGCCAACGTCTTAGAACTTAGTTTAGTCAGACCTCAATATTTCCCTTTGGTACACCCTACAGGGCACATTTATGCTCGGATTGCTCTGAAACCTGACATGCTTGGTTGGGGTGACCTCAAGATGGGAGCTATCGATTTTCTTCCATTTCCATCCGTCAAAAAATGTTGCCGCTGGCAACGATCTTTGAACTTAGTTTAGTCAGGCATCAATATATTCCTTTGGCATGCCGTACAGGGCACATTTATGATCAGATCGGTTTGAAACTTTGTATGCTTGTTTGGGGTTACCTCTAGATGGGAGCTGTCGATTTTCTTCGATTTCCGTCAAAAAATGTTGCCACTGGCAATGACCTTCAATGAACTTAGTAAAAACTTAGTGCAGTTAAGCATCAATATTTCCCTTTGACAAACCCTACAGGGCACATTTATGATTGGATCGCTTGCAAACTTGTGTACAGCGCACCTCTACTTTTCAAAATCGAAAAACTGTTGTAATAATCTGAATAGTTCAATGGTGAAAACTTCATGAAAAATCAAAAAAATTTGGAGGACATTTAGAAATGCTTTGGTGCTTAAACATTTTGGTTAATATAGTATGTTTACACGTACCAGATTTACTGTGTCAAAAATTTGCACTTCTCCAATCTGATTACTTCCTGGATAAGCAAGAAAACTGTTATCATTGTTGATTGAAAGAGAGCACAATCCATGTGGATTAGGTGGGGTATCTCGGATTGTATGCAGCACCTTCATATCGCGGATATTGTGGATGTAAAGACTCTCTTCCAAACATACTATTAACCTCTGAAATGAAAAAAATACAAATTAAAACTATTGCACACTGCAGCAATGGATGTGATGAATACAATGGAATCTTACCAAGCCATTATTCATTTGAGTGTCAAGTCCATGTGATATCTGGAATTCAAACGCACAGTAGAAGAAGAACAGAAATTAAAATCATACTGAATTTAATACTGCTATGGGCTCATATTATAATATCAGAACTGATGTCTTTGGTTAATGTTGGTTAATAATTATAAACAATTAATATTTTCTAAAAATCATTTTTAAAATAAAAAAGGCTGATTTGGGCTGCATTGATAGCTTGTTTGCTGCACTGTGTGACCTCTGAATGTACATATAACATGTTTACAAATACTGTTACACAGGATCTATTTTTAACTCACTGATTGTTTTTTGGTCACACTTGTTTAATTGAAGTTAGACAGAATGATCTAGAAATTTAATGATTTAATTTAATTCAGCCAATCAGCAATTAGTGGAATAATAGAACATCTATTGACTACATACACAAAGTTCACTCATTTTATCTCAGTCTTTCAAATGATGGTTTCATCCCACTTACACACATAGACCGGTCTAGGGGGTAAATTGATGGAGAGGTCACTTCTCCCTCAACAGAGAAGTCCACTGAAAACCAGGAGACGAGAGCTGGAAGAAGTATGAATAATGGGCATCTGCATGTTTGCTCCATTATATAGTTTTCTCATGTGTGAAAAATTTACAAAAGCTGAGAGAAATAAAGAGAAAAAAAACATGCCTATGAAATTTATTGTGAAAAAAAATCTGCAAAAAAATGTCAGAATGCCTCTCCACCCCCCAATTCCACAGACTTAATAACATTCTCACATTCCAGTCTCAGAATATTTGTTCAACTCCATATCTGTAATTCTGTGTAATTGTGTGCGATTTCAGGTGACTGTGTATCATTTTGTGTGATTGCAGTATTTAGACAAACTTATATCGAATGGTAACAGCTTTGCCTGCATTATTTGGAAGAAAACATTCCAAAAAATAGGCTTTCATATCCGAATAATAAAATACAACATACCACTGATGAGTTGTTTTCACCCTTCAGTCGATACTTGTTGAATAACTTTTAGATTTATAAGCTATGAGACTGCATTTCATTTGTGAGGAATGATGGATGAATCGATCTGTGGATGATCGGGACCAGGTTATTTGTGGAGATGATTTGGACACCATCCTGATTATTCTTTTTCAACCATATTAAATACAAAATGGTTGAAACAAATACTTGTAGGATTCCTTATTTCATTTCTACTTTTGGGCGAATTAACCTGTGTTATACGGCAACTGACTGGTTGGTAACCATTCAAAGACTGGAATGACCTGTCAAAGTGGGCAAATGTTTTGCCCAGTCTTTCAAGTGTAACAAACACATGACCTCATTGACATTGAATGAGTATATTATTTTTTAATACATGTACTTGGATTTTCAGTTTTGTCAGAATAAATTGTGTTTCTCAGTGGAGGTTAACTCCAAAATTACCACTTTTATGCCACAACTACACAGCGTGACTGCTCCATTTACGGAAGTGGAGGCTTATCACATATAAAAATTGTTACTTCAGTCTTTGTCTGAACAATGGTTGTGTTTGGAACATTTGGCTATTGAAAGCACAGCATCAAAAAATCTATGAGCAACAGCTCTGGCTGTGAAAAAACAAAAAGCAAGGGTTATGCATCACTGATGCAGGAGTGGGTTTTTTTCCACATCTGTAACTTTTGTCATTATAAGAAAATGTACAGCAAGTAGTGGAAAACCAACCTGAAATCATCAGACCAGGCTGGTTTTTTAACTCAATATAGACACCGATGGAAAATGCCATACAGGTTTAACACTCAACAACACTGTTTGCAAATGACCGGGTCATTTTAGTAACATAAACAATGAAATCGTACAACTATGCACAGACTGGCATATCTATGGGTTCATAAGCATCACCCTTTTAAGAACAATGGACATTAACATCTTGATTCTGGACAGAGGAACACTGGATACAGTGAGCACTGGTTCATGATCATGCCTTGTTAACCTGAACCAGCCATCCATAGAATTGAATCCATGGAGAGATCACCACTAGTTGTCCTAAAATCATTAGGTACATGATAATCTCACTGGACCTAAACCCCAATAGCCTCCTGGGTCTAACAATATGGTAAACCAAGGGAGGTCTTACAAATAGGAAGTGGTCCAATGTAGCAGTAAACTGGTCTGCATATAATATGCCATGAAGGTTCAGATGTTGGAGAAGTCTGAAAAAGAAAATCGGCCACTTGAAGCAAGTTTTATATGACAAAAACAGAAGTAAAACTTCAATTTTACAATTATATTTTCTTAATTTTATTACATTTAAGATGGTTGAGAAGTATGAAAATAATCGGTCACTTACAACAGTTTTTTTCTATTTCAAGGGGCATACCTTCTAAACTGCTATAAACAGGGAAACATTAACAAATTAAGGGCCATAACTTTGCTTCGTATAATCAACCTTCTCCATTTTCAAACTCCTTCAGGACAATGTTAAGAAAGTCTCACATACCAAATATTCACCAAATCTGATAATATTTCTTAAACTTAATACACTAACAAGTTGAATATGTGCAGAAATTAACTAATTAAGGCCCATAACTCTGCTCAGTATCATAGAACCGCATCGGTTATCAAACTTTTTCAAGACATTGTTAAGAAAGCCTCACATACCAAATATTGATAGAATCCATTAATATTTGTTCAAGTTATCACACTAGCAAGCTGAAAATAACCAAAAATTAACTAATCAAGGGTCATAACTCTGCTCAGTATGATTAAACTGCACTGTTTTCGAACTCATTCAAGACATTACTAAGAAAGTGCCATATGCTAAATCAGTTAATATTTGTTCAAGTTATCGATCTCTAAGATATAGGTGGTAGTATATAAAAGTATAAAAAAAATTACAACAAAAACGGACGCCATTCAGCCATCTTTATTTTTTTTTTCTATAAAATTTAACATGCATCATATTTTCATAATGCCTGATTAATGTTAAAAATCTGAAACACAATATCTAAGCATCTCTGAGATACAGGAGGTAACAAAAAAAAATATGAAAAAATACAAAAAAAATTACAACAAAATGGATGCTATTCAGCCATCTTTAATATTTTTTTCTACAAAATTTGACATGCATAGTTTCATAATGTCTGATTAATATTAAAAATCTGAAACACCAACATCCAAGTATCTCGGAGATACAGGTGGTGACATATAAAAATAAGAAAAAATATGAATAAATTACAACAAAAATGGCTGACATTCAGCCATCTCTAACTTTTTTCTGCAACATTTAAATGTTAAAAATTTGAAATACCAACATTCAACCATCTCAGAGATATAGATACAGGTGGTAACAGGACAGAAGGACAGACAGACTGAGAACAATCCATAAGTCCCCTCACGGTAACCCACAGGTGGACTAAAAACTTTTAGAGCCACAAAAAAAAAAAAACTGCGAAAGAAAGATAAAAAATGTTTCAGGCTGAAAGTTGATAATATTAAACATTTAAATCTTAGATATATGTTCTTTACAAAACTTATTAAAAATAATCTTCATAAACAACTGGACATTCATAACAGTGTTACACTCAAGAGAGAATTTTTAATACTATATAGTACAGTGGTACACTCAAGAGACAATTTGTAATACTGTATTGTACAAATGAAATGATTTACTTGAGCAAATGAACACAAAAGTTAAACATTTACCTGTCGATTCAACTTGACAGCTAATATTGAATTTGAGTAACTGTAATTGCATATTTCTGTGCCTTTTTTAAAATGGCAAACTTTCAATTTTCTTGGTGATGATAAACTAACAATTGCAACAAGACTACTAGAAAACAACCTTTCTACAACAGATACATCTGGAGTTTCTGAAAAAATAAGAAACATATCTATGAATACAGTACTTTATCATTGCAAAGATAATTTGCTGTTTGAAAAAGTATAACTCTATTAATTGAATACAGTGGAATCCTGTTCACTGAATAGCTACTTTGCCCATGATAAACATTCAATTCACATTATATTTAATTAACAAATTTTAATACTTTTCCTGTATTAAAATAAACTGAGCATTAATTTCATTTTATCTTACAATTAATCAATTTTTTCCTGATACAAGCTAAAACGTCTAGACTGATGTAAATTTGTATCAGCCACAGTAACTTCTGTGAGCATGTGTGATCATTCGATTCAGAAAGAGAAAGTTTTTACTGATACTCATCGAAAACTGATTACTGTGTCAAGGTCACCATTTGGATAACAGTAATTACATAACAAATAAATCACCAACTCAGCAAAATAAATTAGGCAAGATCAATTTTTGCTGTGATAATATTTTTATATAGGCCTACCATGCAATAAAGCTGAAAAATAAAACATAGAAACACACAGCTGAAACACTACTATAAACTTTGGTGGTTATAGTATAAGTGGAACAATGAATGGGGATCCTGTTACACACAGCTCAAGAACGTAATACCACGACATCATTATGATCTTTGCTCATAAATAATCAATTCATAAATGCTGAATGTTCGTCAAATTATATGTGAAGAAGTCAAGAAAGGGAGGAATATTCTAAGATAAATTGTTTTTTTACCACCAAGTGGGTTTCCAAGATGGTAAGATAAATCCAAGCCAGAAAATAAGCAGACTGTCATCTGCAAAATGAGGCCCCCAGAGGGTGAATTTAGTGATGCTACCCTGCACAGCAGGGTAGCATCACTAAATTTACCCTCTGTGAACCTCAATTTGAATCAGAGTCTCAAAACTAAACAGAAAGAGGTACCCAGAGAATAAATTGGCCCACAGTATGGGATAACATCATCAAATTCACCCCCTGGGGACCTCATTCTGCAAATGTCAGACTGCTTATTTTCAGGCCTGAACATATATTTATTTATTTAGGTTTTAATGATACTTTGACAGTCAAAGTCACCTCACGTAAGAGAAGGTATGCTATAAAGAACAACCCTGTTCAGCAGGATTAAGTTTAGCATTTAATCCATTATATCATTTGCTCTGTCAAAAAAAATATAATGGATTAAATGTTTACATTGAATGTTTTGTGTCCAAACATATAATATATTAATGCAGGACAATTTTCTGGTTGTCCATGTGAATTTTCAATAAATTACATTTTTTCTTCCCTTTGCTGTAAAAGCTGATCAATTAGTAATTACACTGATTCATTCCAACAACAACTGTCAGAGCTAGTAATATCAAGGACATTTTAATGAAAAACTGATAAATCCAAAAACACGATTTTTAATGAAACTTATGTGTACTACCGGTACTCCGGTAGTCATCAGTAGTCACTTACAAACCACAGTTCCATAATTCCTAATTGGGACAAGCTCATTGAACAGATTCTAAACAGATGCCAAAACTATGGTTTGAAGAACAGTAATGTAAAATCATTCTGAAAAAATATTGGCAATGCTCTCTGCAATTTAAGTAGAAAAAAGTTTTGAAGGGATATTACTGTTAAGTTTTCTTACCATTTTCATATATTTGTTCTAACTTATCAACAGAGTTCAATGAAAACAGCTTGTAACCAGTTTTTGCTCCAACAGCTAATGATCTAAAAGGAAAAGGAAAACTGTAAGAGTACATGTATGGAAGAATCCCTTTATTTAGTCTTTCGATTTTGAAGCAAGCTTCAACTCTTGCGCACCATCACACCTGCAATTTTTACTTTTTGAGAGTAGACAACAGCAGCCTCGGATCTATCTAGCAAGTGATTAACCCTTACCTAACGAACTGACTGCACCCGTCATGTAATACAGTACTTTCAACAGTTCAAGGTGGGCTGTAACAAAAATATCTGTCACTGTGGAGGTGACATAAAGTGTAGAGGATTAAAACCCTGTGGTGGATCCACTCAACTTAATATACATGTATGATCACTGTGACTACGAGTGTTGGGGATTAACGAGAATTAATTGGCAGTGCAACCAGTGTGAAATCACGAGTACTGTTACAAATGAATCCACAGAAATTACCAGCGATTGAGAATACAGTACACAGAAAATATCAATACATTAATCCCTTGAGTTGAGTGCTTGCGACAGATTCTCGGTGAAATGTAAAAGTAAAAACCGTTCATTTTTAGTGTTGATCTGACTGCAAACAAAACATAATTCTATCATGGAGAATGGAGATTTTATGTTTTTTGTGGTGAACAGACTAACAGTAATATTATCCGTTCAAAATTCATAACTGGGTCAAATGAAACCGAAATTAATTTGTGTTGAAACTCACCCCATAAAAAAGATAAATTTCTGACATTTTCGTTACTTTTTAATGCCAGAGAAACTTGTTTCTCTTTCAAACAAATAAAGTTTGTTGATACAATAATAATTGGCACGTTGTGATGAAGCAAAACTCTGACAATTCGACTGTGGGTTTCAACTCGAAAATGACCATGTGCGACCGGCCCAGAACTGCAACACAATTCTGTTTTATCACTGGCAATTTTTACAAAATATTATCCTATTTTGTGAATGCATATGGAACCAAAATTAATGGCCACAACACTGAAAAGGTATTTAGTTTAAACAATATTTAATCATGAAAGAATATAATACAATTAATTGATGATCACATAATAATTGCAAAAACTGTATGGTAACAATGGTATGCATTATAGCAAGGCTCACAGGATTAAAAACAGAGTAAATGGATAGGATTAGACAGTAAGCAATAAGCATATATATGCTGTCTCCCAAAAATGTATTTGTGTAGGCCTACATGCATATTGTTGTAGGGTTTTTGGATGAGGATGTACAATTTTTGAAAATCCCATATTTGTTTCTACGAAGACAACGTGATCCATCCCAGCTAAAGTTCCTTTCATCAAAATTGCAACCCCCCCCCCCCCTCTCCCACTCTTTTCCCATTGATTGCTTTGTCCATCATCCTAGAGGTGTCACTCTACTTAATGAATGTCCACACCCCATAACTGTCTAGAATGAATGAATGAATGAATGAATGAATGAATGAATGAATGAATGAATGAATGAATGAATGAATGAATGAATGATTATCTTTCAAACCAAACAATTGGTGCTCTTCAGTCCAGCCTTTATAATAAACCAAACAATTGGTACTCTTCAGTCCGGCCTTTATAATAATGTGGTTCCTTCAACATTTTTTACTTTGCATTACATCATTAAACAAGATGCCCCACGGGGCCTGAAGCGCTCATCTTGTACAGAACACAATTTGAACAGAGTCCAAGAATGAGTCTACATTAAGCAAGCCATCTCCATAGGCTACACTGTCAATCCTTGAGTCCCTCAGGAGTGACAAAAATAATCTGGGCATCATGCCTTTTCTTCAGTTGATCATAAGTAAAATGTAGAGCTCCCCTATGAAGCCCCTTGATATAACCTATGTGGATTAATCTTAGTACCTCGAGAGGGTACTGAATACAAAATTTTTAATTCTTCAGCAAAATGGTCAATTCCGGCTCCCATAGAGAGCCCAAATATTAACCCAGGCTCTTGATTTGAACACAGTTAAATCTGACTTCCCTAGAGATGTTGTGTACCGAATATGAAAGCATTCTGACTTTTGGATCTGTAGAAGAGAAATTGTAAAGAAATTTCTTTGAATTGCACTAAGTTCAAATTTGGGCTACCATGGCAAGCCCAAATATTAACCTATGGATCTGATTTGAACAAACTTGAATCTGACCCCCCTAGAGATGTTGTATACCAAATGTGAAAGCATTCTGACAAGTGAATCTGAAGAAGAAGATTTTTGAAGAAATTCCCTCATATTGTACTAAGTTAAATTTCATGTTCCCATATGGAGCCCAAATATTAACCTAGGCACTCGAATTGAACAACCTGGAATCTGACCCCCCTAGAGATGTTGTATACCAAACACAAAAGCATTCCGACTGGTGGATCTGAAGAAGAAGATTTTTAAAGAAATTTCCTCATATTGCACTAAGTAAAAATTTGGGCTACCATAGTGAGCCCAAATATATACCTAGGGATCTGATTTGAACAAACTTGAATCTGACCCCCATAGAGATGTTGCATACCAAATATCAAAGCATTCTGACTGATGGATCTGAAGAAGAAGATTTTTTAAAATTACCCTCCATATTGAACAAAGATAAAATTTGGGCTTCCATAGGAAGCCCAAATATTAACCTAGGGACTTGGTTTGAACAATCTAGAATCTGACCCTCATAACAATGATGGAAACAAAATATTAAAAGATTCTGACTGGTGGTTCTGAAGAAGAAGATTTTTAAAGAATATTCCCCATATTACCCTATGTTAAAACTTCGGGCTCCTGTAGAGAGCCCAAATATGAACCAATGAGCTTTATTTCAACAAACTTTTATCTGACCCCCCTATGAATGCTGTATACCAAATATCAAATGATTCTGGTGATTGGTTCTGGAGAAAAGATTTTTTAAAATTTTTGCAAATATGCTGACTCAGCATTTTTTCGATGCCCCATTACAGAACACCCTAACATAACCGATGGCAATTTTTTTTTACCATTCATTTCTACTGGTCATAAGGATACTTCATACCAAATAAAAGCTCTCTGTTCCGTGGGGTTTGGAAAATATGGGCGTTTGAAAATATTTCTATTTTTAGCACCCAGGGTTCCCATGGGGATGCAGGATTTTTTTTTTTTTGCATGGGTCAAGTACTTATGACCCAATGCTACCACAAACCAAATTTGGTTCATACCGGACCATCGGTTCAGAAAATAGAAATTTTGGGCGGGGCCAAAAATCTTACCCCTCCTATTACAAAGCCAAATATTACTTCACGAACTTCGTTTGAACAAACTTGATTCTACATCTCATATGGAAGCTCCATAGCAAATATCAAGGCATTGTACACACTGGTTCTTGAGAAGATTTTTAAAATATTTTGGAGCATTTTCCCCCACTCCCTCCCTATGGGGCTGGGCATGCTGAGTTGAACAAAAATGAAATGCCCCTTTGGGACCATCACTCACACAAACTTTCACTTGAATTGGTCCAGTGGCTTTGGAGGAGAAGACCAAAACATGGTGTTGACGGTCGACGGACGGAGAGTGATGAGATTAGCTCAGCTTGACTTTGTCAAGATGAGCTAAAAAAACCCCAACAAATTACCATTGCAAACCAGACTCAAAAACACTCACCCATGTTAAGCACATGATAAACAAACTAGAGGCTCTAAAGAGCCTGTAATCGCTCACCTAGAACTACATATAAAAATGTGATTTCCCATAGGCTTTCCATAGTAACTATGAGCTGCAATTGTGGGCGTGTTTGCAACATTACATGAGGATCATTGGTAGAAGATGTCCCAGTCCTCAATCATGTGAAGTTTCAAAACATTTGACTTTGTAGTTTCAGAGGGGAAGATTTTGGCAAAATCCATCAATCAGAATCAGACAATGTCTCTGGTGGCCATATTTTCCAACAAACAGGAACAAAAAGAAGATGGTTTGTAGAGGGTCTCCTAAAGACCAGTCCTGCGAAGTTTGGTTCACGTCGGCTTAGTAGTTCCAGAGAAGAAGATGAAAATGTGATTTCCCATAGGGTTTCTATAGTACCTATAAGCCGCAATTGTGGCCATGTTTGCAACACGATCAACATAAAATGAGGATCGTTGGTAGAGGGTGTCTCAGTTATGAACCATGCGAAGTTTCACAACATTTGGCCCTGTAGTTTCATCAGAAAAGATTTTTCAAAATCCACCAATCGGAATCAAAAAATGCTTCTGGCATCCCTGTTTTTTGATACATGGTGAAAAAATGAGGAGGATTTGTAGAGGACCGGCCATAGACTATCCCTACCAGGTTTGGTTCACATCAGCTCAGTAGCTCCCGAGAAGATGATGAAAATGTGATTTCCCATAGGGTTTCTAGAGTAACTATAAGCCACAATTGCAGCCATGTTTGCATCCCGATCAATATAAAATGAGGATTGTTGGTAGAGGGTGTCTCAGTCATCAACCATGCGAAGTATCAAAACATTTGGCCCTGTGGTTTCAGAGGAGAAGGTTTTTCAAAATCCACCAATCATAATCAAAAAATGCTTCTGGCAGCCATGTTTTTCGATGCACAGTAACAATGAAAGTGTCAATGACACTGTACCTTAACTTGTGTGTTGTGTTTGATGAAAAGGATAATGTTCAATGTTTATGAAAGGATTATGAAATAAGACAAGAATTGTGATAATTGGAAATATGTTCATTTCTGTTCCCTGTATGCTATGTTTATGACAAAAATAATATGAGGTGTACACTGTACTAAAGAGCTGAGGGGTGGGTTAATATGACCTCACAGTTAATGTATGTGGCCCTCACAGTTAACGTATATCAACAAAAGTTAACAAGTTACAGTGAAATTATTCCAAAACGAGTCATCCTATCAAGTTACATTAAAATCCCTTCATAAATATGGCCTGTAGACTGTGCTAAAGGTTTTCGGGCTTCGGGCCCTTGTAGCTGTCAGTTTCCCAATTGCATCCAAAGGGGACGTTCTCATCTAGACATTATATGAAGTCAACCTACCAAGTTACAATGAAATCCCTTAATAAATATGACCTGTAGTAGGGCTGCACGATATTCAAAACTGAATACCGGTATCGGTATTCCAAAAAATACCGCGGTATACCGGTATATCGAAAACTGTTCAGATATATGAACTCAAGTAGCACAATCGAGACTCAAGGCATCACAGTCGGAACGAATTAGCATGCCTTGAAGATGCGGCTCGAAAAACCTTTACCCAACGCAGACGATATCAAAATTTATTACTTTCAAAATTAGTTTATCAGATTTTCCCCAAAGATTTCAACAAAACTATATCATGTGACACCTCATTGGAACGAGCTCAATGAGCTCGTTCCAATGATGGGTCACATGATATAGTTTCGTTGAAATTTTTGAAAATTATTTTTTTCAACTGCTGAATTTGTATATTAGGAGGGCACAAACAGACGATTCGTTGGATAAAGGGCTAATATTATTCATTCGGGGGCTACAGTTAAAAAACTCAAGACATCTTGAAAATTAAATTGCAGGTGAATAAATAATGACGATAAACCGATATTTTTGTAATTGAACCGGTATTCAATCGATATTGGTTTGAATACCGGTATATATTGGTTTATCGATATACCGTGCAGCCCTAACCTGTAGACTGTGCTAAAGGTTTTTGGGCTTTGGGCTCTGGCAGCCATCATGGTTGAATGATCGTAACCAAAAGGGGACATTCTCATCTGGGCATCATCTGGAGTGATCCTACAAAGTTATAATGAAATCCCTTCATAAATATGACCTGTAGACTGTGCTCAAGGTTTTTGGGCTTCAGGCCCCTGAAGCCGCCACAGTTGACCAATCACGACCAAAAGGGGATGTCATCATCTAGGCATTATATGGAGTCAAACTTATGGGTTACAATGAAGTCCTTCCAAAAATATGACCAATAGACTATGCTAAAGGTTTTGGGTTCGGGCAGCCATCAAGGCTGAATGGTCACGACCAAAAGGGGACGTTCTCATCTAGACATTATTTAGAGTCATCCTACCAAGGTACAATGAAATCCCATAAATATCACCTTTAGACTGTGCTAAAGATTTTCGAGCTTTGGGCCCCTGTAGCCAACACAGTTGCCTAATGGTGTCCAAAAGGGGCTGTTCTCATCTAGACATTACATGAAGTCAACCTACCAAGTTACAATGAAATCCCTTCATAAATATGATCTGAAGACGGTGCTAAAGGTTTTCGGGCTTTAGGCTTGGGCAGCCATCATGGTTGAATGATCGCAACCAAAAGGGGACATTCTCATCTGGACATCATCTGGAGTGATCCTATGAAGTTACAATGAAATCCCTTCATAAATATGATCTGTAGACTGTACTGAAGGTTTTCGGGCTTCGGGCACTTGTAGCCATCACAACTGACCAATCACGACCAAAAGGGGATGTCATCATCTAGGCATTATATGGAGTCAACCTAACAGGTTACAATGAAATCCTTCCATAAATATGACCTTTTGCCTATGCTAAAGGTTTTTGGGCTCGGGCACCCATCAAGGCTGCATGATCGTGATCAACATGGGACGCTCTCATCTAGAAATTATTTGGAGTCATCCTACCAAGTTACAATGAAATCCCTTCATAAATATGACCTCTAGACTGTGCTAAATGTTTTCGGGCTTCGGGCCCCTGTAGCTGTCACAGTTGCCCAATCACGTCCAAAAGGGGACTTTCTCATCTAGACATTGTATGAAGTCAACCCACCAAGTTACAATGAAATTCCTCAATAAATATGACCTATAGACTGTGCTAAAAGTTTTGGGGTTTTGGGCTTGGGCAGTCGTCACGGTTGGCAGATCATGCCCAAATGGGGAAATTCTCATCTAGACATCATAAGGAGTCATCCTACCAAGTTACAATGAAATCCCTCCATATTAAACATGACCTGCAGACTGTGCTAAAAGTTTTTAGGTTTCGGGCATGGGCAGCCATCACGGTTGATAGATCATTCCCAAAAGGGGAAGTTCTCATCTAGGCATTATACAGAGGCATCCTACCAAGTTACAATGAAATCCCTTCATAAATACGACCTGTAGACTGTGCTAATGGTTTTCGGGTTTTGGGCTCGGGCAGCCATACCGGTTGCCCGATCGCGACCAAAAGGGGACGTTCTCATCTAGACATGACCCCCAAACCTGCATATGAAATTTCGTGATGATCAGACAAGAACTGTGGGGTGTAGCCCGTGCTAAAGAAAAATGTGAACAGACATCACAGACTCACAGACACAGACTCACAGACTAACAGACTTCCGCACGCGTGATGGCAATAGCTTATCTTGACTATGTCAAGTTAAGCTAAAAATGAGGAGCATTTGTAGAAGACCTCCCATAGACTATCCCTGTCAGGTTTGGTTCACGTTGGCTCAGCAGTTCCAAAACAGTAACTATAAGCCGAAATTGCGGCCATGTTTCCAACTCGATCAACATTAAATGAGGAGTAGTAGAGGGAGTCCGAGTCATCATTTATGAAAAATATCAAAACATTTGGACTGGCAGTTTCAGAGGAGAAGATTTTTGAAAATCCACCAAACAAAATCAAAGAATGCCTCTAGCGACCATGTTTTTCTACCCATGGGAACAAAATGAGGACCGTTTGTAGAGGACCTCCCATAGACCATTCCTGCCAAGATTAGTTCACGTCAGCTCAGTAGTTCCAGAGAAGAAAATGAAAATGTGATTTCCCTTAGGGTTTCTATAGTAACTGTAAGCCGCAATTGTGGCCATCATTGCAACATGATCAACATTAAATGAGGATCATTGGTAGATGGGGTCCCAGTCATCAACCATGCAAAGTTTCAAAACATTTGACCTTGTGGTTTCAGAGGAGAAGATTTTTCAAAATCCACCAATCAGAATCAAAGAATGCCTCTGGAGGCAATGTTTTCAAACCCATGGGGACAAAATGAGGATTGTTTGTAGAGAACTTCCCATAGACTATCCCTGCCAGGTTTGGTTCACGTCGGCTCAATAGTTCCAGAGAAGAAGATGAAAATGTGATTTCTCATAGGGTTTCTATAGTAAATGTAAGACGCGATTACGACCATGTTTGTAACCCGATCAACAATAAATGAGGATCGTTGGTAGAGGGGGTCCCAGTCATCATTTATGTGAAGTTTCAAAACATTTGGCTTGGCGGTTTCAGAGGAGAAGATTTTTGAAATCCACCAACCAGAATCAAAGAATGCCTCTGGAAGCCATGTTTTTCATCCAATAGGAATAACATGAGGAAAGCTTGTAGAGGACCTCACATAGACGATTCCTGCCAAGTTTGGTTCACACTGGCTCAGCGGTTACAGAGAAGATGAAAATGTGAAAAGTTTACGGACGCCGGGCAACAGACGACGGACAACAAGTGATGTGAAAAGCTCATATGGCCTTTTAGGCCAGCTGAACTAAAAACAAAATATGATACCTGTATGGTACTGAGTACTAACTATTACAAGCCCAACTGTATGACTAAGAAAGTAAAAAGATAATTCTTTTATCAAAGTCAGTAGTTAAGAAAGCCTTGTAGTTGTTTTATGTTCCTAATTTTGGACACTGGCCAAATCGATTGAGGAAAATTTACATTGTTTTGAAGGAATCTGAACATAGTGGGCCAGCCACAATGTTCTGAAAGCCTACTACTGTGATCATAGTTCAGCGATCTGAACGTAGCGGTTACCCCACTATGTTCAGATTCCATCCATTCAATTTCTATGGAATGATCCCATCTAAAACTGATGGAAATTTTGACCATGGAAATAAGAAATATTTATTGATCACACCTACTCGAAGGTGGAAAGTGGGGGAGTTTTGTATTCCGGAAGGTAGCAGCAAACTTCTTAGTGTAGGAGAGATGTGTATCTGGGGTAAATATAAACATCACAGAAAGAGCATCTACCGAAACCACACAAATAAATTGATTCTGAAGGGGAGGCGAATCCTTAACCAAATGAAACTTATAGGGAGAAACAGTTTCAATAAGGTTTTCATGGGGAAAACCATTTGGGAAATGGTGGGTCTGCCAAGTATAACATATGGTACGGAAGTGGTTCCCCTAAACCAAACAGCTGTAAAGAGCTTGGAAACCCTGCAAAAACGATGCAGGCCAATGGATAACGGGGTCGAGTAATGCCGCAGCACTAGAAGCAATCAGGGGTGAGTTTGCGTGGGTGAGGATCAAGGACAGGATGGACTTATTCAAACTAGGTTATCTTAATTATTTGGTAAATCTCCCCACCAGCCGATGGTGTAAAGTAATGTACCAGAGTATTTTCAACTCAAATATCAAGACAGGGTGGATAGTCCAAGTGAGGGAGCTAGTAGAAAACTACTCATTGGAGATCTCTGACCTAGACGTAGGGACAACCCAGGGTAAAAAAAAATCACCAAAGAAAGGGTCATGGAGGAGGGTAACCTTAATTGGCGAGAGGGGGTCAAATCAAAGAGGTCTTTGGGTGGCCTGCGTGATAAAGAAAAGCCTGGTTTTGAAGAGTACCTTGATGGCACCTTTGGGGGATCACTTGTTCAAGCTGAGGTCGCGGTCCCTGGAGCTGAGGGGAAAAACAGTGAAAAGGAGTGCCAGATGTGTAATTCAGGCGTGGTGGAGAGCCTGGAACACTTTCTTCTAGAATGCCCAAAATACCTGTCTAAATGAATAATATTCACTGTGAGTGTAATGGGGAAGTGGGATGGGAGAATGAAGGACATGTGGTTATTGAGTGACTAAAATGAGAGGGTTATAATGCTAATCGGAGAGATTGGGAAGAATGGGGCAAGGGGAGTCATCAAGCAGTACGTCTCCGAGTGGAGAGAATCATGGGAATGAGGAGGCAGTTGGGAGCACAGGGATAACCAAGGCCTTCTCGACTGAGTCGAGATCCGTGACAAATCAGTGGCCGGGCAAAGTGTTATTATTATTATTATCACATGCCTCTCTTACCTACTGTCAGACTGGTATTAAAAATATTTTTGTTTGCCTATTGTTGAAATTTGGGTAGGTAGAGTACATAGAGAGCGTATTATCACTAAATCACCCGCAGAGTGGAGATTCCACCCAATCAATATTTGCAAATTGTTGCAAAGCATAACAAGTACAAGCAAAGTTCCAACCAATGGACCTCCGGGTTATACACGGAGGTCCATTGGTTGAAACATTGCTTGTGTTCTTTGTCCACATGTACAGAATTTAAAAGTGATACTCTGGGTGATAACTCCACTCCCCAGGTGATTTCGTCACAATCCACTCTCCACGTACTGTAGGTGGGGAAATATATTTGTCAAAGGAATGAATGGGAAATAAAACAATGAATACTGATTGTGATAAGGGCTGCACTGATATTTATTAAATTATTAATAGGAGCCTCCAGAGGCTCATAGGACAGTGTAGCCGACAATTACACACAGTTAAAAGCAATATTAATAAACCACCTGAAAATAGTTGGGCCAAAACGCGCCCAAACCATATGAATATGCATTGAGTGAATGAATGAGCAAGCTACCATTCCTGTGAAACCAACAGGGAGAGAATCACATGGGAAGGAAATGGGTGGGAGGGAAATTATGTTCAAACAAAGCAGCCTAAACATGGTGAATTACTGGTTTAAAGACCATGACAAGGATAAAGTGAAAGGATTACGTGAATAACAGGATAACAAGTTCCTGTCCCAGATTTATTTAATTACTATATCACACTTAAAAGGTCTGTACAAAGAACATAATAGACCATTCATTGTTTTCCCTTTAATTTCACAACTGCAACTAAAGAAATCTTGAGGACATACCATGAAACTACTACGACACAGAATTCCATCCATAGATTCTATACATACATGATAACAAAGCATGTTACGAAATTACTCAAAATTCGATAGTGATAACACGGCCCTGGGAATTAGCCTCGGCACAGTATCTGTGCGCATGCGTAGTACAATTTGTTTATCTTTGAAACATGATGTTTTTTAATGTGGTGATGTCGGATATTTTTCAACATTTCTTGAATTTGATGCTGTGTTTGCGTTAAATAATGATGCAGACACGTAAATAAATTATATTTGGGCTGAGTACGACAAGTAGAATGTTGATTATGTGATTTTTGTCTTCGATATGAAGCGTGAACTGAGTCGACCCAAATGCAGCCAGTTTCTTTCAGTTTTAGTCAGATGAAATTTGAATGGGTTGCTCAAAGACTATGAGGGCCAGGGCCCAGGAGGGCCCCTGGTCACAGTCTTACAAAGACTATAAAATGTTTAGATTAGGGGTAATTTTGCTAAGACGGTACAGTACAAGTCAAAATAAGTTGTAGCATAACCACAATAAACTAAGTATACGGTTGCTCCTCCACTGATAAAATCAGAAGCTGACAGCTCTTTTTGGAAAGCTCTCACTCTCAGTCAGGGTTGGCTGATTTAAAGCAAAGAAGCAAGACAGACATATAACAGCAAGGAGACTACCAAGCTATTATCATGATAATATAAGTGAATGCTCAGTAGTGAACAACAACAGGAGCTTCACTGTACAAACAGCAAAAACTTAAAAATATAAAAATTCGTTTTTTATAAAAACAGTGGTGGAGTGGAACCATCTGCCTGATCTGGATAACAGATTTGTCTGCGCAAAAACACCAAGAGAGTTCAAGGAGAAACTCAGCAGCAACCTGACAACACCGTAAAGCGTCCTCCTATCCGTTGCAATACGCCAGAAGTGGATTGCCGCAACGTATAATGCAGGTACAGATACAGATAAAGGGAAACCGTCAGTTCATTTGGGTATTTAGCAACCTAAAATCTTACGTGCAATCTTGATTGAAATTGACAAATAATAAGTTTGTCTGGTTTTCTGACTGGTTTGTTAAATTCATCGGGACAATAATCCGATTCTCGGTGGCTGGTTAGCAGTAAATATTTTTAAAAATAGATGTGAACCATATCCATTTTGTGACAAACGAAATTTCGCAATGAAATGTAGACAACTCTTCCGTCAGTTCTCTCGCAGAACAAATCTCGGAGCCATTCGGCTTTCATTACATTTTCTACACGCCGGACGTATGTTGTTCCTTTGTATAGGGTATCCAGTAACTTCAGCCCACTGTAATTTCGACCCAAAGTAACTTCGATCCAAATCGGTAATTTCGACCCAATTTCGGTAACTTCGACCTACTATTTTCCCCGACTCAGACGCCCCCCCCCACTGACCGCCTTGCCGAACGGTAATTTCAACTCACTTAGGTAAATTCAACCCACTATTTTTCACGATTTTTTTTATTATTATAAATTTATAATATGAACTTTGGTAAAACCAAGAAGCGCGCGCAACTCACAGTGTTTTTCAAATTATAATGACATAAACTTAACAAAATTTAAAACAGTGTTTAAGGGGTCGTCCAACGAAACATTTTGCGTTATGAACTAATGCATGTACATGCTGTCTTGTAGATTTATTTCCCCCTAAAAACATATCAGACCTACAATATAAAATTGGCCTCGAAACGTATTGCCGAAAATTTTTTGTTTTTGTTTCGCTGGGGTGCATACAATGTGGAACGGAACTTCTGTTTTGGAAATGGTAATTCGTGGACGTTTGTCAGACAGTATGTCACTTCGACATCTTAGGTTCGTAATAACTGAATGAAAACGACCTTTGCCACAATCCGTCCTGTGCGTACTTTTAAGTTACAACAAACGGACGTGTTGTTGATGCTTTTCATTTGGTAACTTTGTTCCAATAACACGCAGTGTTGGTTTGAAGTGAACAGCGTTGTGCACTTGCAAATGCAAAACAGATAAATCACGTGACAGAATACTCCGCAGAATCGAACAACAGCGGGATCCCAACAGCCAGCCAGCAGACGATGAAATCCAATGTGCATATATGGGAACATTTAGCTTTTCGACAATTTCTGTCATTTTGTCAGCAAGGCAAACGACAGTTGAATTTGTTTGGAAAAACTTTAATTTTGAAAAGCATGTTCAATAAATTATTCACAGTCTGCATGGAATGATCTAAGGAAAAATCTCGCATTACACCGTTCGCTCTTTAGGGGGCGTCATTCGATTTGTTCGCTTCTGAAAACGAGAGCTGGGGATCCCCATGTTTTTACTTCCGGTTTCCGGTTTAGATTGGATGGCATAGCATTCCTTGGTTTTTCCAATTTCACGTACACGTTGTCTATTAGGCTTGCTTCAAAGCAGCCCTTCGGGCTGCTTTTGCGCGCGCTATAAGCTTTATTCAAGTAATGATCAGCTTGGGTATCTATTAGTCTCGACTTTTAATGTTGCACATCTTTTGTAAATACCGTTTCGTGTGTTATTACACCGCTTCAATAATTCTTACAGTAGTTTTATGATTATGAAGCCAGTGTTGTTTTTTGATGGAATGGTTTTGCGCGTCAAAGGCGCGCAGAGACGATTTAGGTCAAGCCCCTTTCGACTCTCTCAGACAGTTGAGTAAAAAATTTTCTTTCATGTCTGGACCTGTTAAAGGAGGAAACGTGTGTGAGGAGTTAGCAGGAGAGCATGTATTGATGGAACTTCTAATCTCTGTTTTTGTAATACCAGCGCTGTCGGTTGCTGAAACAGTCCAGGATCATGAATTGGACGTTTTTGTCCCGCGTCTGTGTATGGGTGTGTGTGTGTGTGTGGGGGGGGGGGGGGGGGGGGCAGATTCAAGATTGTTCAAATCAAGTCCATGGGTTCATATTTGGGTTCCATATGTGTAAATGCAAAGGATAGGGCCAAATCAGAAGATTACAGTTTAATAGGTTCATTCCACCACACACACCATTTGCAAATGCAACAGTCGATTTATCTTAAAAGACAATAACGGCTCTTCATGATGTTTTACAGTTCCATTTTTTCTTTTTTCAACCTAGACATTCTTTCCTTTTCTTTCTGTACTTTGTTCATCTACATACATGTTCCTGTCTATCCACCTGTTACTCTCTTTCCCCCTTACTTAGGGGAAGGCAGGAAGACAGCCAACCTGGCTATATCCCCCACTTCTGGTAAACATAAGAAAACTAGTTGGTCTCAAACTTAATCTGTGATTTGTACTGTTCGTGTAAATTGTGTTTCATTTTCTGTACGCTGGTGAATAAAAATATATCCAAATATATAAAATATGAGTATTCTTCAGATCCACCAGGTAGGGTCTTTTGATATTTAATACTAGCCTTACTGATAATATCTTTGGCCTTCCATTGATTTGCAGCGACCCTCAAACCCCACATCATCCCGGCCTCCATTGCAGGATTATTCTTTCCCCACTCTTCATCCTAATACCCCCATCAAGTAAAAACTGTTTCATAATTCAAGCCACTGGCACTTTCCCGATCTTCCCAACTAAAACACTGACCCTTTCCCATTATGTCATTCCTCGTCCACTTAACCCCCTCCCGTGTTTTCACCCCATGTTTCCATTAGTCTTCCAAGCCCCAAGGAGTCTTGTTCTGTTGGGCAAGTATTTGGGGCATTCTAAAATGAAATGTTTCTGGTCTCATTTACTCCGAAGTTGCACATTTGGCACGCTCTTTCCTCGACTCTCTGATTCTCATCTCAGCTCCAGTGCCCGAGATCTCACTTTGAACAACAATGGCTCCCTAACGACCCATCTTGGTACTCCTCGAAAGCTGGTGCATCTTATTTAACCAGTCTAGCTCTTGGTTTTAACTCTAGCTCGCCTGTTTCTATTGCAATCCGCGAGCACCCTTCCCCTGCTAAAGCTACTCCCTGCTTTAGTCCACCTTCTAGATCTTCAGTCTCATTAGAGTAATTCTCCATTATTTCCCTCTCCTGCCTTACTCATACATGGTTCAACGTCGTTTTACAACATCTGCTATTTGGGAGGTTTATCAAGTAATTCAGGAAGCATAATTTTCCCATATCTATTCTATATTTAACCGGCATCCATCCGAGTCCCCGGCCGCTTCCTGTGCGACCGAGTTTTTTGATACAGGTATCCACCGACCCACATCATTCTGTAGAATCCACACCCTCCCAAATAGTTTTTTGCAATTTTGCTATTCTTTCCAAAATTTTAACTGAATGCATCTTCTTCTGGCCTCTGTCTTAAGTTTATTTGTATGGTTTCCGTATATGCTTCTACATGTAACACAGAAATTCACCCCCAAGTATTCATATTCTTCCATTTCCCCACTGCCATGTCTTTTCTTTCCTCTTCAACAAAAGAGAATTTACCTACCCTCCACCTTCGCGTCTCATCTACCCTACGGTACAAAAGTCTTACCTTGCTTTTGTTTTCGTTCATTTCAAGCCGTCATTTATCTCCATACTTTTCTATACAATGGTTAACAGTTTTCGTAGTTATTCATTTATTGGATTTTAAGGTCACATATGTCTGCACAATGGCTAATCATGACCACAACATGAGATAAAGTCAAGGTCAGTCAATCGTTTATACCCCATGTTGCCTATTTTAGATGACTCGCACCGAAGCATTAGTGACTGGGTCCCATTTTACCAGTGAAACAGAGCTTGTTTACCACAGTAAACAAGCACTGCTTCACTTCCTGGGATTCCCGCTGGGGAGTTTTTGTAGTCCCCCGGCTAATAAAACCATGTCATCGGCAAATGATAGCCCTGGGATTTTTGTCTCTAACTTTAACCTACCCCCTGTGGTGGCAATCAACCCTTCTCGTAAATCCTTTAAGTCCAATGTAAACAGAATCCGTGACAAGATGCACCCCTGCCCACGGCCCATCTCTATTGGAACACTTTTTGTTCTGATATTTCCCAGGTTGAGTACACCACGCACATCTCTGTACAGTGGTTTTACGATCTCAGCAAAACGTCCTCCTAATCCAAGGTCATCAAGTCCTACTCTGTCGTATGTTTGTTTAGTACATCCACGAAAACCACCATCATCTTTCTCTTATCTAGGTTTGTAGATTGTAGAAGTTCAGAGAGAGTAAACAAATGGCCAGTGACTCTAGTGCCTTTCCGGAACCCATTCTGTATTTCCCCCAGGAATAACCTTTCCTCGACATTATCCACATGCCTTGAGAACCTTGTAGAATACCGTCCCAATATTGCTAGATTCTGGGAATTTCGTTAGTAGCTGCTGCCTTTCCTTTCCTCAACTTGATTGCATTTTGTTCTTCCCCAACTCAATTTCCCTGCATACTAAATCAGATAAACTTTTTACGCTCTCCAGTATATACATTATGGAGGGATCCCTCCCCTCCATCTTCTATCATTTACCGTTTCCCAATGTTTAACCATTTCTACTGCAAACTGTCCCAGTCACCAGTGCTATTGCTACCCGCCTTCGCCTTAATGCCCTGTGGTGGTAGCAGTGTTGGTGTAGCGGATTAAGAGGAGATGGGGAGGGGGGGGGGGGCGTGGTAAGTTTGTTTTTTTTGCTTTGAAATGAGCTTCAAGTTTTGAATTCAGTGGAAAACAAGTATGCATTAAATCACTCAAAATCCTTCAAAACTAACTTTAAAGCAAAAATTAAAACAGTTCAGCACATGGATGCCCAGATCTAAAAATACAATTGACACATGGGAATTCGGACAAAGAGTTTGATGCCCATCCTGGATACTGGAAAATAGAGATTCAGAATTCCAGACCCCGGAAAACAACCCTTTTTTAGTGTGACTGTGTAAATACCGGAAATCCAAGCATTATTTTTGTGATAGCATCTGGATGCTAGAAAATTCATTTCACATGTTCAACAAGGTTATAAATAATTACATGAATTCAGACCGCTATAGTGTTAACTACATAGATGCTAAATATGACCATAAATACTTCTTGAAACAACTTTCTCAGGTTATTTATTTATTTATTTATTTATTTATTTATTTTAGGGGTCACTTTCTGCATCAAAGACTCTTTCATCCCATTACAGTAGAACCCTGTTCACTGAATAGCCATTTTGCCAGTGAAAATTATTCAATTAATAGAATTATTCAATTAAAAGTAGTATCCAATTAACCACGATGAGGTCACTTGCATGTATTCTGGAGATAAAGTTGATAATTTATTCCAGGATATCTCATTTGACAGACCTCATGGAGCACTATTCACAAAAAGCACCATTTAAATTTTATCATTGTTTCAGTTTTGCCTAAAAAAACATAGCTTATGACCTCTCACTGACAGGGCTGTGGTGATTACTTCCACAATGTAATGATTACAATTACTTTCAGTTTGAATGACTATGAATACAATTACAGTTACTTTGATTTTAAAAAGTAATGATTATGATAGAAATTACTTTGAAAATGTAATCAATTACATAAAAGATTACATTGTGACTTTATAACGCTTTTCTGAGGTAATGGATAGTGCTTTTTATTCTTACTTCAGTGAATGTCCTACCAGAATTATTTGAGTGTAAGACAACTTCATCCCAGAAACTGCTCAAGCCGAAAAATTGAGTCAAACATCTGCCCCCTTCTCCTCATCCTCCTCCCTTCATCCACCCCCCCCCAAAAAAAAAAAAATTAAAATTATTCATTTATTGCTGTTTAACTCTTAACAAACTGAGCACTTTCATTATATTTTTCATCAAGTCTAGTCATGGCATCTTCACAGCAGCCATGACTAGATTTGATGAAAAATTCAATTTAAATTTAACCTAAGAAATCATTTGTAAAAAATTCATTCAATTTACTTACTTATTTTAGAAGCAAGAGAAATCCAGTCTTGGCAGGAATATCTGCCAACAATGTCCCTTTCAGCATCTATGGATATATCATGATTACAACATAGATATGAGGTCAAGTTTAGCCATTTGTTTATACCTGCGTCACCCATTTCCAAGGACTCTCCCACCCTCCCCCACAAAGCATGGGTTATTGGGTCCTGTTTTACCAGTAAAGCTGAACTTGTTTATGGCAATAAACAATCACTGCTCTACTTCCTGGGGTTCCTACAGGAGAATATAATGAAATAACAGATTTGCCAAAAATATCTCTTAATTTTCAGTGTAATAGTTGCAGGGCTCTATCACCAATTTGTAGCACAATGAAAATCAAAGTAGCACAGATGTATAGCTAGCTGCATACATTATTCATTATTTCTTTGGGTTTAATGGCACTTTTGCCAGCCAAGGTCACTCTTGTCGGGCAGTTTTAGGGGTGGAGGAAGCCGGAGTACCCAGAGAGAACCATTGAGCAAGGATGAGCAATTGCCAGACTCTCCACTGTGCTAACTCCAGGTTAGGGTTAGCATTGTTTGAAGACAAATGCACAAAGGACATGCAGTATGCCTTAGTATACAGCGCCACCATGCTCCCACACAGACAATGAGGATTAAGTGCCTTGCCCAAGGACACAATGCAGTTAACCCTGGCAGGGATTGAATCATGGACCGTTTGGTTTGAAGTCTTATGCTGTAGCCACTGAGCTACCACGCTCCCTAGTTGCATGTATAAAATACTAGTGAGTGAATACTCGCCGTTGCACAGGAGATGGTTATATCAATATACCCTCAGATGTGATCGGCTCAACCATTTTCGAAATAGAAAGTCAAGGTCACCAATTTCAAGGTCAAGGTCACCCTGCACAGGCACCCCAATAAAGTCAAAATGATAGGTCAATATACCCGCACATATGAAATTTTAGCCCGAACGGTCCAGCCGTTTTCGAAATAAAAGGTCAAGGTTATCAATTTCAAGGGCAAGGTCACCCTGCATGGGCACAGCACCCATATTACTCGCAGGGACAAATTTGTTTGTTTGTTTGTTGGTGGTTAACGTCACATATTTATGCACTATGGCTAATCGTGACACAACATGGAGATGAAGTTAAGTTTAGTCAATCGTTGATCTACATGTTGCCCATGTTAGAGGACTTTCACCCCAAGCATTGGTGACTGGGTCCTATTTTACTAGTAAAGCGGAACTGGTTTACCACAGTAAACAAATGCTGCTTACTTCCCGGGGTTCCCACGGGGACAGGGACAAATTATCCCCGTGTACAAAATTTGAGATTGATCGGTCGAGAAACGGAGGAGTTCACCCGGAACAAAGATAGAGAGAGAGATAGATAGATAAAAATTCATCTGAATTTAACTTAAGAAATTAATAGTCAAATGATCCATTCAGTTCAAAGGGCGGAAATTTGGTATAATGTTTCTAAATTATACATATTTCAGTGGCAATATATTTTGTATCTTGGGCAAGAATATCCACCAGCAGCATGCAAGAGTTAATTGTATTTTTTTTACTCTATGACCCTGATCCCTATGAAGTTTTCCATGAGTGCTGGTACATGTATTCCCAGTGAAGGGAAAATAAGAAAGACAATTTATTACCACTGGCTCTGTTTGCTCCAATAAGATTACAACCAACTGTCACGATATATCCATAGATGTTGAAAGTGACATTACCTACTTGCATGCTATTAGCAGATATTCCTTCCCAAGACAGGATTCCTCTTGCCTCTGAAATAAGTATAATTTGGGTACATTTAGTCCAATTTTCTCCCTGTAAATTGAACAGATTTTCAGGTTAATGAATTTTTCATCAAATTTAGTCATGGCCGCTGTGAAGCAGCCATGCCTAGACATGATGAAAAATATCATGAAAATACTCAGTGAGCTAAGAGTTAAATACCAGTAAATAAATAATTTTCATTTTAATTTCAATTTTTTTTGGTTGATCAAGGGTGGTGGGGGGGGGGGGTGCAGATGTTTCACTGAATTATTTGGCTTGTGCAGTTTGTGGGGTGAAGTTGTCTTACACTCAAAAAATCCTGGTAGGACATTTACTAAAGTAAGAATAAAAAGTGCCATCCAAAAGGAAAGCATTATAAAGTCAAAATGTAATCATTTATGAACACATGTTTGGTGACTGTCTGTCACAGATGCAAAACTAAAAATCATTCACAGCCATAAACTATAATATTCTGGCAATATCCCACAGTGATCTCCCAGCATGGAAAAACTGAATTATTTTTTTATATCAATAATATGTGTATATATGTATATGTGTATATATGTACATATGAACTGAGACAAATGATTATTCAACAATATGTATTTAAAAAAAAACATTCTGTATGCAGACAGAGGATTATCACTGAATTACTCATTAATTGAGTGTCTGCTTGAACAATAATCCTGAAATCCTCTTAACCCTTAATGGCCTGGAGATTTTTATACATTTTCGCAATACTTTGAAAGTCTTCCTCCTATGGCTTTGCAGTTGTTTCTAGTCACGTCTTGGCTGCCTACAGAGGCAGCCAAGACTTGCCCAGAAAGAACTGACAAGGTATTGGAGTTTACCGAAACAATGCAGGTTGGGACACCTGCTCCTTTGCATTAAAAAGTTATGAAAGTCAGAATTAGGCTCTTTAGGGTTAAAAAGCATGAAATTAACAAGAAAAGTTCCAGTAAATGGATATCCAGGTTGAACCTGGAGGTTCATTGACTGAAATCTTGCTTGTCCTTCTTTTTCACAGAATATGAGTTACAGAAAGTCCACCCATGGATGTTGTGGCAAACAATTTCACAAAGAAAGGAAATCTTTTTTGAAAAGTAATCAAACTAGAAGGACAGCTTAGAAAACCCAAGATTCCTAACAATTTTGCAAAATTATGTATAGTATCCTCGTTCTTTTACATACCCAAAATAATCCAAATCCAAATCAGAAGTTTTTCTAGATATTTTTTTAACCCTTTACCTAACATGAAAAGTAGACGACACTTGCAAACAAAATTCTTGAATAACTAATTTTTTTCATTTTTTGTCTCAAAAACATAGGTTATGACCACTCATTGGAACGAGCTTGACGAACTCGTTCCAGAGAGGAGTCATAACCTATTTTTTTTGGAGACAAAAAATGAAAAAATAATGAAAATTAATTGGCGACTTTTGTGAATAGTGCTGGTCGGTTTAGGCAGTCACGTTAGGTAAAGGGACAAAATGGCCAATGGTGGCCGTTTTTTATAACTTTGAAATTTCAAAATATGATTCAGTGTATCTTCTTCTTCTTGTCAATAAACACAATTGTATATTTATTTATTTATTGGTGCATGAGGTCATTTTCAGAATCTTTAGCTACAGCATGACTGCAACAAGTTTGACAAATCGTTGATCCCTATGTTACCCACTTTAGAGGACTTCCACTCCAGGCATTGGTTCTGTGCCCTATTTTATTAGTAAAGCAGAAATTGTTTATCAAAGTAAACAAGCACTGCTCCACTTCCTGGGGTTCCCAATGGGAATTACTAGATAAAGTTTCATAACAACAGGACTTGAATTAATTGAGTTGTGGTGATTGTTGTTTTTTTTGTCCACAGACAACGGATGACAAGATGAATGGACAGATCGACACAAGATTGATCACTATATATATCTGCTCCAATTCCAAGTGGTATAGGGTCTTGAGTTGAACAAACTTGAGTCTGATCCTCCTAAGGATACTGTATTCCAAATATCCAAAGACTTTAACTGGTGAATCTGAAGAAGAATTGAAAAGAATATTTCTCATGTTCACTAAAATATTTGTTTATTTATTGGGTGTTTAACGTCACATATTTCTGCTAATCGTGACTGCAACATGGAGATGAAGTCAAGTTAAGTGTTTACACAGTAAACAAGAACTGCTTCACTTCCCGGGGTTCTCACACGGGATTCACTAAATTAAAATTTGGAGACCCATAAGGTGTCCAAATATGACCCCAGAGACATAATTTTAACAAATTTGCTACTAACACTTTTTACGATGCTGGATACCAAATACCAAAAGATTCTGACTAGTGGATCTGAAGACAAAGGATTTCAAAGAATATTTCTCATATTGCACGAAGTTAAAATCCCAGCCCCTACAGGGAGCCCAAATATACACCCAGTGTCTTGTTTGAATAAACTTGAATCTGTCCCTCATAAGAAATGCTATATACCAAATATCAAAATATTCTCACTTGTGGATCTGAAAAAGAAATTCTTTTTAAAGAATATTTCTTATATTTTATTAAGTTAAAATTTGGGTTCACATAAGAAATTCAAATATGGATCCAGGGACCTTATTTGAACAAATTTGAATTTGGCCCTCTGTTAGGATTTGTTGTATACTAAATATAAGGCAGTACTTTTCCAGTATATTTCAGTGTTCATTTAGAATTTTCCAGTACTGCATTCAATGTTCTTTACTATACAACTACTTAAAACTTGTGATAACAAAGACATATACCATATTTCAGAAGCTGCAGAAGCAATGAACAGGTCTTCAAAATTCACTGAGAAATTGAAGCCACCTGAGTGACTGCAAGGACCCAAACATTATTTATGTCAAACAACTTCAATTTATCAGATTAGCATGAGTTTGTTTGGGGTGGTAAATTAGTGTGGTGGTAGTGAAAATTACAATTCGGATATATTTTCAGTATTTACCTACTTTAGATCCTTTCTCTAGTATTTTTCCAGAACTGGAAAATGCAAAACTATTTTTCCAATGTTGTCCAGTTTTCTAGTATGGCATACGAAACCTGACCAGACAATTATGTCTTGTGGATGTGAAGATTTTTTAAGAATATTCTAGGGGCGTGGTGGCGTTGCGGTAACCGGTTCTCATTAGATCACCGAAGTTAAGCAACGTCGAGCCCGGTTAGTCTTCGGATGGGTGACTGCCTGAGTGATCGATTCGGACTCCCGCGTTGTGTCCTTGGGCAAGGCACTTAACCCCGATTGTCCACCTGGGGGCACGATGACGCCGTGTACTAAGGCATACTGCACGTCAATGGTGCACATGTCTTCAACCAATCTAACCCTGCCTGTGCTGCAGTGTGGTGTTATGATGTTGGGGAGCTGGCAGCTGCTAGTCATTGCTCGGTGGTTCTCTCCGGGTACTCCGGCTTCCTCCACCCGTAAAACTGTCATGGTCATGATTAGCCATTGTGCATAAGCATGTGACCTTAAAGACCAATAAATAAATAAATATTAAGAATATTCCTAATATTACACTAAGTTAAAATTTTTGCTCCCATGAGCCCAGTGACTTGGTTTGAACAAACTTGAATCTGTTCCCTTTCCCCAAAGGATGCTGTATACCAAATATCCAAAGTTTCTGACTGGTGAATCTGAAGAAGCTTCCTTAAGGATATTTCTCATATTGCACAAAGTTATGAAATTATGCATGGGAGCATGGTGGCTCTGTAGGCAGAGATGCAGGCTGCAAGCCGAGAGGTCCTCGGCTCGAATCCCACCTGCGGCAAATGCATTGTGTCCTTTGGCAAGACACTTCATCCCAACTGCCCATGTGGGGGCAGGGTGGTGTTGTGTACTAACGCATACTGCACGTTGATGGTGCACTTGTCTTCAACCAATGCTAACCCTGCTTGTGTGGAGTTAGTATGTTGGGGAGTCTTCCAGTTGCTCGCCATTGCTCAGTGGTTCTCTCCGGCTTCCTCCACCCATAAAACTCTCTGATATGAGGTGACTCTGGCTGTCAAAAGTGTCATTAAACCCCAATAAATAAATAAATAAATATGAAGTTATGCCCAAATATGAATCCATGGTCTTTCTTTAACCGAACTTGAATCGGTACCACTAAGGATGCTGTGTGCCAAATATCAAATGCTCCTGAATAATGGATCTGAAGGAGATTTTTAACCCATTACCCAATGTTGCTAATTAATTTTCATTGTTTTTTTTCATTTTTTGTCTCAAAAACATAGGTTATGACCCCTCGTTGGAACGAGCTCGACGTGCTTGTTCCAATGAGGGGTCATAACTTATGTTTTTGAGATAAATGAAAGTGTCAATGACACTGGAGCTCAACTTGTTAAGACATGTACATGTATAGTATGTGACACAGCAATGACAAACATCTAGGTAATGACCTGATAACAAAGGTACATATAAAGTATTGTAAAGGTCTGTACATAAATACTGACTGTAGCCTGTGACAAATGTATAGGTAATGTATTGTAAAGGTGGGTGACAGTCAGATGCTAAACTAGAAAAGAAATCTTTGAGTCCCAGAGTGGGTCTGACTGAACCCTAAAATATTTGTTCTCATAGCACAGTGAGAACAAAGGCACCCCAAAACACATGTCCCAAGGTGAAAACAAAGGTACCCAAGAAGTTTCGTGAAGATCAGTTCATAAATACGAGCTGTATAGAAGTTGTGACAAAAAACTGATTGGACCTAATTTCAGTTCAAAATGGCCGCTGGCAGCCATCTTGAATTTTGGACCGCACTCAGAAACACTCGTTCTCGTCCCAAGGTGATAACAAAGGAACCCAAGAAGTTTCGTGAAGATCGGTTGATAAATACAGCCTCTAGCCCGAGCCGTATTGACATGTGCACTTACAGTTTATAAGTAGCACTAAATAAATCAAAATTCATCTAATTTGCATAATTTCTGCATGAGAAAAAAACCCTGTACTGTATGTGATGTATTCCATTTTACTAAACATTCATACAAAAATTTTTTCAAATCAGAATTTTCATACAGAAGTTCTGTACAAAAGACTGATTGCACTAATTTTGGTACATAATGGCTGCTGGTGGCCATCTTGAATTTCGGACCACACTCAAAAACACTCGTTCTCATCCCACGGTGATAACAAAGGTACCCAAGAAGTTTCGTAAGGATCGGTTCATAAATACGGCCTCTAGCCTGAGCCGTATAGAAGTTGTGTACAAAAAACTGATTTGACCTAATTTCGGTACAAAATGGCCATTAGCAGCCATCTTGAATTTTGGACCGCACTCAGAAACACTCGTTCTCGTCCCAAGGTGATAACAGAGGTACCCAAGAAGTTTCGTGAAGATCGGTTGATAAATACAGTCTCCAGCCCAGGGCCGTATTGACATGTGTACTTACTGTGTGTCAGTAGCACTGAAAAAATCAAAGTTCATCTAATTTGCATAATTTCTGCACAAGAAAAAAACCTGTATTATATGTGATGTATCCCATAGTACTAAACATTCACACACAAAATTTTTCAAATCAGCGCTTTCATATGGAAGTTCTGCGCAAAAATCTGATTGCACCTAAGTCTGTACAAAATGGCCGCCAGCGGCCAACTTGAATTTCGGATCGGACCCCAAAAAACTCGTTCTCGTCCCACGGTCATAACAAAGGTACCCAAGAAGTTTTGTAAAGATCGGTTCATAAATACGGCCTCTAGCCCGAGCTGTATTGAATTGTTGACGGACAGACAGCTATGGCATAAGCTCAAATTTGGCTTTGCCAAAGTTGAGCTAAAAATGAAAAAAAATAGTTATTGAAGAATTTTTTTGGAAGTGTCGTCTGCTTTTCATGTTAGGTGAGGGGTTAAAAAAGAGTGGGGGTATAAAAACTTAATGTGATGTCACTAGGACTTCATAGTATAAAGATTTCAATAAGATGATGATATTGAAAACAATATCGTGATATACAGGTATGTCAGCAAATATTTCACTTTGGAAGCAAGCGACTGCACAAGCCATTTCGCAATTTAAACATTTCCAGTCTAAATACAAATTCTTAGAATTTGTTACACGCTGTGGTGATGTTTACTTTTGGTTTGGATACTCTAGGGTTAATTTGTAGATTGGAACTTCCATTTCAATGAAAAATGCTATATTAAAGTAATTAATGATGGATGTTTGGCAATATTTGTGACCTGAATAAGTTCTGAATTTAGTGTCACGAAAAAAAATAAAATTTCATCAACTCTGAGCTGCTGCATAAACACAGTATTAACATTTCATTGACAGCAGATAATAACTGGAAAATGTTATCTCCTTTTGAACATGTGGTTAATATGGAAATAATGGCTTTGTGATAGCTGACCTTTGTCAGTGAAACTTAAATATAATGGGAGTTTTCTGCAAAAGATTCTGAAGGGGAGGAGCTATTTATTTACTTGTGTTCTTACAGGAGTTTAACCCTTTACCCAACGTAACGGCCAAAACCAGCCAGCACTATTCTAAAAAATTTCGAATTAATTTTCATTATTTTTTTCATTTTTTGTCTCAAAAACATAGGTTATGACCCCTCGTTGGAACGAGCTCGTCAAGCTCATTCCAACGAGGGGTCATAACCTATGTTTTTGAGACAAAAAATGAAAAAAATTAGTTATTCAAGAATTATTTTTGCAAGTGTCGTCTGCTTTTCATGTTAGGTAAAGGGTTAAACAAGATAGACATATTTTTAATGCTAGTCATAAACAGATGAAAGGTTTGTCTTTGTTTTATAGCAGTGAGAGAAATCCAACAACCAAAAGAAATTGTGACATCCATGCACACCTCTTACTGAAAGTATGTACCGGTAATGATCAGACCATCCACATGGGGATGTATTACTATTGTCTTTGTTTTATAGCAAAAAATGCAAACTCCCACCCCCACTGGCAATTGTGAATGCCACGAACACCAGTTACTGAAGTTTAGTGATGATTGGGTCATCCAAGTGAGAGATCGGGAACAAAGACATAATGCCACATTTTGGGAAGAGGTTTCCATTAAATTCCATGTCTTTTCTTTATTTTACTACAGTGACATGAAAGTCAATTCCTCAGTCACAATGATAATGTCAACTCATACGCCAAATCTGGATATGATCAGACCATCCAGTGCCAGATGTCGAAACAAATGCACTCACAAACAAATCCTTTTAAAAACAAATTAAGGCTGGCTAATTTGCATAATTTATGCATAAGAGAAAACCCTGTATTATATGTTATGTATATTGTGCTAGTTGTTTTCCTTAGCAGTAATCAAATAATAATCAAAATCGAATCACCAATTGCAAGTTCTTGCTTGAAAAGTGTAACTGATATTTTTTAGGTCTCGTTTCAGTTATTCAGGTGAAAACCTTGGCTTTTCAAGAGATGCGTAGCTTCTCATTAACACGGCCGAGGATATTCGCATTTAAGTTACCTCCCCTATTCGCAATACTCACAATGTATACGGTTTCTCGAAGCTCTGAATATGGCCTTTTCTGGAGACAACTGTACTCAACAAAAATCTTACAATATCACTCAGATACACTCAGCTGAATGACACAGTTGATGGCTAAAAAAATGGTCAAAATTTTCTCCTTTTGGGGATAAATTTCCAATTTTCATGCATTGATAGTGATAAAACTGTGTTCTAGGAATTCCTCATTCCCCCACTGAGAATTTTACAGCATAAGATGATCATTCTGACAAATAAAAACATAGGTTTCCAATTCATTTTTTCAGAAGACTTTCTCAAAGCAAATTTACACAAAAATTGTCCCATTTGTAACCTGCAAATTGTCAGGTCCCAAACGGGTCTGGGTTAGTCATTTAACACTCTCGTTTGACCTTGACCCCCAATTGAAATGCAATTGACAGTACACAGTTTGAATCAAGACCATAAACAGATTATTTTGGCCATATCACCATTAATAAGAATTATTTACTAAATCCACACCACCACAAACTAAAACTATAGCTCAAAATAGCCATTTGGCTGTGGATATCCAATAACCTCGGAAATGATCTTTTAACAGGAAATGAGACCTTGGAACAAAATGGTTGATGGCTTTCAAAACCCAAAATGTGACATCCTGTTCATTCCTTTCGGCACCAGTATTGAGTAATGGATGAACAAATGTATGCCTAGACAAAGAGATGGGTGCACCAACTAACAGATGCCCAAATGGATGGACAGATGTAATCCCATTTATCCTGGATGATATTCTACCAGCGAAGATTTCAGTATCAGTATATCGAAATAGCATGTAGGTCTAGATGTCACACAAGCTACAACAAAATAAACTTACTATAAACTCCATTGAGTGGATGGATATTGAGAAGTATTTTTTAATATTTTTATGTCTATGCTCCCACATGGGAGCATATAATAAAATGATTTTCCTAATACTGAAGAGAATTATGATTTTCATTACTCATGAAAGCTGCAGGGAGCCTGAGCAGCAGCCATTGATTCTAATCTTGTTAGTTTATAAAAAAAGAAGTGCAAACTGGTTTTAATGTTTCATTAATACATCTCCTTAACCCCCACTGTGTTGAAAATCTCCAGGTAATGGAAGCATTGTTGTTGCCTGAAAAGGATCTCTAGCCTAGGGCCCAACAAATCACACGTTTTCAATTCAAATCGAATCTTGAATCAAATCACATGTTATTCGAAATTGAAACAAACCTTGAATCAAAATCAGAGGTGTCTTGAAGATGACCAATGAAGGCTGGGGTGCTATAAATGTAATTTGGTCTGACTGTGATGGCTCAAATCCCGACTACATCAAAGCAGGCCTTCATTAGAGGCATGCCTTGATGATGTGGTTGGTATATTACTCTGTCGGGATTATAGGTCACCATCAACATTACTTCTAAACATTAAATTTGCATTTAACAGTGGTAGGGACTAGTGATACTGGAATTAGCATGGTTGGTGGCATGAGTACAGATGTTATTTATGTTAATGTAGCGTAAGTTACACTCAGTCTTTTATTCCAACATTATTTATGTACAATTTAGATGTGAACTATTCAGGACTGAAAATAAGAAGTCTGACATTTGAAGAATGAGGTTCCCAGAGGGTGAATTTGCTGATGCTATCCTATACAGTGGGCCAATTTACCCTCTGGGTTCCTCTTTCTGTTTAGGTTTGAGACTCCGATTCAGATTGAGGTGCACAGAGGGTAAACTCTCCCATAAATTGTAACAAGGCAAAGACGTGGATAAATTTTGATAACCAAAAATAATTTAGCACTCCATCAGTTAATGAAAAATATCTCCTACGGCGGTCTGCTTACATTCTTGTTTAACAACATTTTGTGTCAAAGCATTTCATTCATGTCCCAACATCACTCTAATACACAGTGACCAATCAGATGCATTCTTACACATAAGCTAGATTCCACATGTGGTGTAGCTAGCACATTTTTCAATGTCTATATTGTGTTGGGTAACATCACTGAATACACACAGCAATCATGGTATATGTTAGCAAACAAAATTACAACAAATTTTTCACTGCTGTTTTATTTTAATAACTAACAATTGAACAAAGTATAAATGAAACAACAGCCATGTATAAAAATAAAAATATGCAATTCTTTAAGACTTTGCTAGCAGTTGTATTAGTTTGAGGCCTGATTATAACCCTTTACCTAATAAAGCAGCCATATCTGGCCAGCACTATTCACAAAAACTGTCATTCAAATTTTATTGTTTTTTCAATTTTTACCTCCAAAACCCAACATATAACCCCTCAATGAAATCATTCCAATGAGAGTTCATATGCTATGGTATGAAGGAAATAAAGAAAAGGTTTGTCAGTCCAACAAGTGTTGGCCAAGTATCAATCTCTGATTGTGTTATGTAAAGGGTTTATGCTTTACCTAACAACTTGGTCTATCTGACCAGAACTATAAGCAAAAATCAGACAAATTTCACTTCTTGTACTTTGTACTCAAAAGATAGCTTATGATACCTTACTGGAAGCAGCATGTTGAGTACATTTCATGAGGCTCATAAGCTATGTATTGAAAAAATAAAAATGGAATAAAAAGTTAAAAAATTTATAGTAATTTATATATTTTTTATACTTACCAATGACCCAGACATAGCTGGTGCTAACTCTTAAAATATAGGGCCAAACACAAATTTTGCCCCCCAATCCCCAAAATTTGCATCTAAAACTAAAGAAAACATGTCCTGAAAGGCCCTCCACACTTCGCCCCTACTGCGCATGCGCAGTGTCAAGGACGTTCCGAAATTGGCGCCATTAATCATTCTAATAACCAGTGCCTGGTAAGCGCTATGTACTCAGCGGGGAGGCAAGAGTTCCCAACTCCTGGGAGGGCCATCCCCATCTGGGTCATTGGTAAGTATAAAAAATATATAAATTACTATAAATTTTTTAACATTTTTATACTGTACCAATGACCCAGACATAGCTGAATAGTAAAAAGGCTGGAGGGCCAAGGACATAGAGCAAAATGGAATACGCTCAATAAAATAAAATAGAGTCATCCCCTGTAGGGAAAAAGAAGTAATAGGCCTTACATGTATCTTTCTTATTTATGATAAATTAGAAAGATACAACACCTTCCAAAATTGAGCTTCATACATCCATGTACTCTATTAATATCCAATATAATCCTTATACTAATAATTTTTAAAGTAAGCCAATAATAAAGTAAGTCTAGAGAATAGAGACTCTTATACTCCTAAAAGTGTCTGAGGATTGCATAATCATGTCCGTTGACATATGCAATATTCAAAAGCTATACTTTAAAAACTAAGACTTGAATGAATTTTAAAAACCTAAACTTCTCACTAAACAACCATCCCAATAACAGCTCAGAATTACTAACTCCGGAGGAGGTATCCCCTTGTTTTCATAGTAAAACAGGTGACCCAAGGGAACACCCTCCCCCCCCCCCCTTTTTCTTGCCCTGGGTCAAATAGCCCAGAGCGAAGAGGGCAGCCGAACGGAGACACTGCCGAAACAGACAGCCTACCTAGCTATAGTAGCAACTGTTAAGTGAATGACATTCTGAGCAGTAGATAATAGACCTAACAATAGAGGCCTTCAGAAATGGACTCGATATTTCTAAGATGAAATTCATGAATGTGGATGGCTGAGCGCAATGAGCGGCCTTCAAAAATCTATAATAGCGACACTATTAATGTAAGCCCAAGAAGTAGAAGAACTCTTACTTCATGAGCCGAAATCTTAAGCACAACTGCTAAGTCAATGATATACCATAAGCAGTATCAATGATATACCATAAGCAGTAATAGAATCCATTAACAATAAAATGGAGCGTAACGTCCTTCTACTAGACATCAAAGACAGAAGAAGCTTACGCCCTTTGTAATAAACAGATATCTGTTTATAAATACATAAACTGTACCCGGAAAGAGTAAAGGCCTATGCCCATACGAAGACGGAAGGACCTTAAAATAATAGGTTCCGGATAATAGGAGCCTAACTCTTATGCAACAATCTAACCTAAATAGTAACGGAAGAATTGATTCCGAAACTATGAAAGTGAAAATCATCCATCGATAGTGCATGAAACTCACTGACTCTACAGTAAAAGAGAAACCAACAGAATTACTGTCTAAAAGGTCAGAATTTGAAAACTACTGTTTCCAGAGGCTCAAATGATTACTTAGCTAAATAAGAACCGAAGTTAAAATCCGTATAGGAATTTAATCTAAAGATTCTAAGTCTATTTATCAAAAAGTTACTAACTGACTTAGATAAAGAGACAAAAGACTCAATTGTAAACTATCGTAGAGTGCATAGGTATGAGGTAACATAAACCTATAACCTAAATAATAACAGGCTGCAGTAGATCTTGTGAAACAAGTATACTAAAAAATATCAATGAGTAGTATGGAGGGATCAACAATATGAACATAATGATCCCTACACCACGACGGAAGAGCCTCCACTTTAGCCGCATAGAATAGCGAAGAAGAGGATCTCCTATAGTAAGAAATCGCGTCCAAAACTCGTCCAGTACAGTGCTTACAATGCAATACGGACCACACAACGGAATACTTGAAGGTTGCGACCTTGCTGGTTGTGATAAAGATGACACGATTTACCCAGTGAAAAAGATCCTCACATAGAGGAAGATTTCACGTTAAGACCCACAGTAGACAAGAGAGTAAATTACTCATGATCTCTGTGAAGATAGAGATGCTATCAACAGAAATGTATAGTGGTTGTTTATCTTAGCAATACCTGCTAAAACAACAGCGCCGGAGGATACGCGTATCCTATCATTCCGTCCTATAGATCAATAGAGCGTTAACAATATTAGCTCAGAGATCTGGACAAGCCAACACATACGTCTGCAATTGATTAGCACGCTGTGTCGTAAATAAATCATCATTGGGCGCTCCCATAGATAGCAAATCTGATTGAATACTTGTTTGTTGAGAGTCCATTCTGACAGCAACAAGCGACCCGTAAGAGAACGGGAGTGCGATAAAACAATCAGACGACCCGGAATATGACGGACCAAAACTGAACTTGGTGTACTATAACCAACAGACGGATTCTTTCCATTAAATTGAATAACGGAAACGAAAGAGTGCCTCCCTGGTTCCGGAGATACGCCACTACTGTCGAATTAAAGGACAGGAATTTGGGCATGCGTTTCTGAATAATGTTCATGCAATGACATAAAGCAAGCCTAAAAAACATTATTCCGCAGAAGTTAAACTGATTGCTAAAAGACTGCGGAACCCAAAGACCCTGGCACTTCGAATCCGTAGGGATCAGTATTATGTCCCAATCTGTTTGACTGGCAACCGTCATAACAGCCACACTCGGGTCCGGCAACTGCGGCGGCACTCTCTGAGTCAACCACCGAATGTTTGCCCCAGTCTGAATCTCTTGTAACACTAGATAGACAAGAGAACGTATAAATCGAGCAATTCATGGATTGCCGAAAAGTTGCCGTCGAAGAGAAGCTCCTCCGAGAACGAAGCGACTCTGAGAGAGTTCTTAACCTTACTATCCACGCGTGTGGATGTAGCTAGGGCTGCGTCACGTCTAACTAACTCCAATCAGCCACTGAAGGGCGGAGTTATACGTGAACAAACTACTGCCCTCAAAAGAAATTACATTGAGAATAATATCCCGTAAATCTTTTCTTGAAGACGTAATGATAACGCCTCAGTAAGGCGGATTACGTATAATAAAGCGTCTAAGTTAAGTCTACTATACATAATGTCGTTCCCAACATTGAAATTGGAAAAGACATAAACGGCGAAAAAGAATATATGCAGTCTTTAATCACACCGTCTAGACGCATATGAACTCTCGGTATGCCCTGCTCTGCCAAAATAAACTATTTGTATAAATGATAAAATGGCAGAAATGAGCAACGCGGACAAGAAACTAAACTATCATGCTTAGTAGCAGGCTTGTATATATATATATATATAGCGTCGAAAAATAAAACACATGTTGTAATGACAATATTGGACTGCGTCGGTAAGTCAGGGACAATGTCCCTGAACCGATCGAAAAATCCGAGTCCAATGACGCTATAAGTCTCTTATCCAAGATCGCAGCAATGAAGTCCGAAATAATAATCACTGGAGATAATGCCAGAAGATATGAAAGGCATCTTCCGATACTACTAAAGGGAAAACTCGAAATCTTTCGAATCCCTTTCGCCATCCTGTCGGACCCTATAAAGCGTTCGGTCGTCCGTAGCTGATGCAACCGCAGACCGCACCGACCCAGCGCCGTCGGATAATTCCTGATTCGACCGAGAAACTGTCAATTGCTGGGATGCTGCGAAACAACTGTGCTAACTCGGATAGCACGTCCGTCACTGAGGCCTGAGGAGAAGCGGTCTTACGATGCATTGCCGCCGGAAGCTCCGTGTACGTTGACTCCCGCACACTTCCTATGCGAACGTCCGGAGTCTGCAGGCCTCGTGTCCCTGGCTACCGGATGGTGTGACCTGGTCGCCGAAGAATCCTTGATCGGCGAAGCTGGTAATATATCGGCGGTCACGCAGCCAAGGTGCGGTCGTGTGCGCTGACGAGAAGAGGAAGCCTTAGCAGTCTCAGCGGACTGCCTATACAACGGAGCGTCCCGAGCGACGGACGTATGCTCCGCTTGCGACACATTTTGTACCACAACATCTGGGGCCAGATGTTGTTGAACGAGAGAGGGGCCTCTCTCGCTTGCCGTCCGGATGGACCGGAACGAGCTATGAACCGGACTAAAAGGCTTCCTGCGTTCTCCCTCCGATCCGCCGTCACTGGGTGTGCATTAAGTTAATTTATAGTGCTCGCATCACCCCAAAATTCCTTCTAGACCGCAACGGACGAACCCGGCTGCCGAACCATTCGGTGAATGGACGCTACACCGGGCGAGCTAGCGGACGTCAAAGGCCGTCGAACCTACTAGGGTCCTCTTAGGCAATTGGCGTATTTACATGAGCACTTTTCCGCTAGCCCTTCATTAATTGTGACGACGGAGGCACACTGTTGGAAGACATCACAGATACATCACCCTAATCTTGATCGTCTGAAATAGAAATTGATAAAGTAGAGTGACCCTGCGGGGAAAGGACCGAAGTGTCCAAATCCCCAACAACATACCGTGACATACGCTTCCCATATTGTCATCGAAATCATACGATACAGAACAGGAGTTAATGCGAGAACACTGACCACATATAGAATGATAATAAAGTCAGAGGAAGACTTCCTCTTAAAACAATTGATCAATATCCTTTCAATGTGAAAAGAAAACAAGTCCTGGTACTCGCACTAACCCCTGGCAATCAAAATACATAATAACAATATGATTCATTAATATAGAAAAAATAATTGAAATCAAAATATTTTGAAAAAATATTTTTTCAGAACAGCCCAAGTTTCTGAAAAGTAACGTTGAGCCCCAATGGATCCCAAGCCTAAGTGTGGACAAAAATTTTAAAAATATTTTAAACAATTTATTCAACACTTACGAACAATAATAATGTATCTAGTTATGATTAAAATAACATAAAGATATTATTTTTTAGAAATCCCCCCCTCACACAGAGGGCTGTTGTAAATGTAAACAATGAGTGTAAAAACACTAAAATAAGACTCCAGGCACCCAGGCCCGAAATCAGTTACCAAAAATACACCATCTGATGCAAAACAGAGACTTTCAGGGAAGAAACTGCAGAACATCAGATGGTAGATGCAGAACACAACGCCTAACCACCCGTAGGTGAAGACGTAAACATGGGGAAAAAACAGAATTCATTCTGTTATTCAGCTAAAACTCCCAAGAAATTTTAGTAATAATAATTACAGAAACTATGCCAAAAGCATGGGAGAATAGCAAGGGGGAACTTAAAGGACAGGGAGAGAGGAAAACACTTAAAAAAACAGTGTAACTAAATAATCAGAATGACAACAAAATGGCTGCTGCCTTGAAAATAGGTAACTTAACATAATTTCATTAAAAAATTTTAAGTTACAGCCCTGATAATATTCTGTCACACATTCTTTTCCTCTCCTCCTTCTCTATCCTCCTTAGAATCACCATTTCACTAATATTTATGTGTCTGGCATCATTTAAACTGAGATTTAAAAGCACAAAGATCAGTCAGATGTTAACTGATGAAGGGCCAAACTTAGAATGATTAATGGCGCCAATTTCGGAACGTCCTTGACACTGCGCATGCGCAGTAGAGGCGAAGTGTGGAGGGCCTTTCAGGACATGTTTTCTTTAGTTTTAGATGCAAATTTTGGGGATTGGGGGGCAAAATTTGTGTTTGGCCCTATATTTTAAGAGTTAGCACCAGCTATGTCTGGGTCATTGGTACAGTATAAAAATATAGTTGCCGGAGAAAAAAATATTTCAGGTGTCAACTCAAGAAACATTGGATAAAGGTAGAACTGTTTTTATACCAAGACAGGTGTGAGTGGCCGAGAGAACCCACCAAGCAGTGGCAAGCAACTGTCAGATGCTCCATTGTACTAAATCCACACAAGCAGGGTTAGCATTGGTTGAAGACAAGCGCACCATCAACGTTCAGTACGCCTTAGTACATAGCTCCACTGTGCCCCCCATGTGGGCAATCAGGATTAAGTGCCTTGCCCCAAAACACAACACAGTTACTTCTGGTAAGAATCAAACTCTGGACCTTTTGGTTTAAAGTCCAATGCCATAACCACTGAGCCACCGAACTCCCTCCAATAATATCTAATCTCATTCAAAGTTTCTTTTGATTAGCTGCTTGAAAGGGATGAGAATTCCCATTCCAACCAGAGTTCGTGCACATATGAGTAAAAAAAAAAAAAGAAAAAAATTCCAGGCTTTTTCAGGACCCTTTACAGAGAATTTTCCAACCACTTTCTAGGTCCTCTGTCTGGAATTATCAGATACATTTCTTATCTTAACATACTAGAGTGTCATACAGAATGAGTTTTTTTAACTTTGTTGGTAATTCTAACCCTTAAGATCATTTCTTAGAAAGCTATCAGCACAAGGGCTTCTCATGAAATGATGTCAAGTGAACTATTGTCAAAATTTCCTTCTCAGGTACAAAAATTAAAATGTAGTGTCAATGACACTGTAGCTTAACTTGACTGTGTGTAGTGTTGATAAAAAGGATAATGTTCAAAGTTTATGAAAGGATTATGAAATAAAACAAGAAACAGCCACTGATATAGAATACATAAAAAAGAGATTGAAAAATGAAATTTGTGTCCTGACAATTTTTCAATGGAATGTTGGAGAAAACTCTGCAGTATAAAACTAGAGAAGGTGGCATCTCAGGATGACACAAAAAGATACCCCCCACCACCTCCCCTGATGCACCCCAGTCCACAAAATCGGCAAATGGCAACAATAATGCATGGATGTTCAAACCAATCATAAAAATTTTGAGACTAGTTGCAGATATAGAGTCATAATAGATGTATTCAATAATGTAAGTGTTTGTTTGTTGGTGGTTAACGTCACATATTTATGCACCATGGCTAATCGTGACACAACATGGAGATGAAGTCAAGTGCAGTCAATCGTTGATCAACATGTTGCCCATTTTAGAGGACTTTCACCCCAAGCATTGGTGACTGGGTCCTATTTTACTAGTAAAGCGGAACTGGTTTACCACAGTAAACAAGTGCTGCTTACTTCCCGGGGTTCCCTCGGGGAAATAATGTAAGTGAAAAGGGGCAATAATTCTTGAGAAATATGGTACAGCAACATAGCCTAACAATAGGAACGATTTCATATCATGTTTATTAATCAAGCAAAATATCAAAACTATCTGATGGAAAGTGTGGCAAATGAAAGTATGAGCCGGACTTGTTCAAGAAAAGTGAAAAAAAGAATAATTCTAGAAAAATATGGCTCTGCAACAAGGTGTAACAATACGCACAAGTTCATGTCAAGTTTATTCATCATACAAAATATTAAAAGTATCTGATGGAATGTGTGAGACTAGTGGTAGTTAAAAGTTTGAGATGGTCTTGTTTAATAATCTAATTGGAAAAGAATAACTCTTGAAAAATAAGGTGCAGCATCATGGCATATCAATAAGTTCATATCATGGTTAGGCCTAAAAAATTAAAAATCTGTTCCTCAGACCCTCCCACATGGTCATTCTGGCTGCCACATGCTCTCTTTTTATAACCAATGTAAACTTTAAAAAACTAAAAATTAAATGGTTTATGTCTGATATTTTACCAAAGTTAACCTTTTACCCAACGAATCGGGTGCATCCGCCTGCATAATATGCAAATTCAGCAGTTGAAAAAGTATTATTTTTCAAAAAATTTCAACAAAACCATATCATGTGACCCCTCGTTGGAACGAGCTCGTCGAGCTCGTTCCATCGAGGGGTCACATGATATGGTTTTGTTGACATTTTTTGAAAATTTTTTTAAAAAATGATATTTAAAATAATAATTTTTGATATCATCTGCTTTCGGTAAAGGGTTAAAAAAATTCATAAATTTGTCAATTGAGTGCAAGAAGGCTTTGCAATGCTTTAGCATTGCAAAGCCTTCTTGCTCTCAAGGGACGAAATGCACCACTACCCATGCTATTCTGTAAATTATGAGGCCGAAAACATAAACCAAGAACATTAACTTTTTGATGGCAAAGAAATAATCAAAAAAATCAAATAAAAAAAACGCTCACACGCATGCAATTTTACAAATATTGGCCTGAGAAACAGAATATCTACTTTGTGTGGCGTTATTCATCATACAAACTATCCAAAGTATCTGATGGAAGTGTGTGTAGTGATGGGTGGTATCAGAATTTTGAGTTCCATATCGGTTTTAGTATTTTTAAGGTGGTATATCTCAGTATTGGTTTGGTATTTGGAATCTGACTTGACCGAGATTTGCTGATACATGTAGTACCAAAGGGGAATTCACATCAAGAAAATACAGAATAATTTGTTTTTGTATCATTCTACTACAGCATTACAAATGTCACTGAGCTCAACAATGGCATTCTTTTATGAAAATCATATCTACAGTAATTATGCGACTTGTTCTATACACACCTTAACCATTAAAGGCCTATTTCAGTCATTTGCAATCTCCTAGCATGTGACCTGACTATGCCATCTTCAGAAGGTCCTGCTGACAATAGACACATCACCTGGGCAGTGATTTATAGCCAACACTTGACTAGAAATCACTTCTAAGCAACTGGACATATACAGGTTGTAATCTAGTGGGAATTCAGAACTGCCAAGGCCCTTAAGGAATAACAAAATGGAAAAGAAATTCAGTCACTTTTAGCCTCTAGGCCTTATATATAGTCAAAAAATTTAAAATTCAGACAGTGTTGGTATTGAATGATTGGTTCAGTTTGGTTTTTCATTATCCCCATGAGATTGGTATCAGTTTGGTTTTTCTGGTATACTGCCCATTTGTAACTAGTTGCAGATAAAAGTTCAGGCTGCATGATCGGATGGATGGATGGATGGATGGATGTATGGGCAGACAGACGGACAGGCATCTAGATGAATGAATGGACACAAGGATCTCTATATACCCATGCTAAAACAGGGGTATAAAAAGCAACCATGTTAATACTCTTGACAACAATTTCTTGCACTCTGGTATGTTCTTAAATTCGTTATCTGATCAAATCAGGTGACTTCTCAAGAAGAGAAAACACAGATGCTTATTTTCATGTACAATGCATAAGCTACAAGGAGCTGTTCCGTAAGAACAGTTAGTGAGTTTCTCTATCAAATCAACACCAGATTTCTCTTCAGCAAAGGTATTAATGTGATGTCGGAGAGAATTTTTACTCAAGTTTTTTCAAGCAATGTTTCAAAATCTGGAGAACATACAAGTCTCTGAGTTATATGTCCAAGAACTGCCAAACTGCCATCTCCATCACCTAATCTAACTGATACCAAATCCTATAAAAAGAAAAAAATACCAACAAAATATAAAAATTTTATGTTAGTAATGTACTACCTGAATGTACACACTGTTTAATTACAAAATAAAATGATTTTAACAGCATCATTTTTAACGGTAATTTAAAATAAAAAAAATCACATTTACAATAAGAAAACAGTAAGCAATGCCTCACCCACTCTCTGTCCAATCAACCCGAGACAGATGTTGTTCAGAGAATTAATATTCTATTTAACCCTTTACCTAACGAATCGTCTGCATCCACCCAAATAATATGTAAATTGAGCCGTTGAAAAAATTAAATTTTTAAAAATATTTCAACAAAACCATATCATATGACCCTCATTAGTACGAGCTCATTGAGCTCGTTCCAATGAGGGGTCACATGATATGGTTTTGTTGAAATTTTTTGAAAAATTAAAAAAAAATGATATTTAAAATAATAAATTTTGATATCGTCTGCATTGGGTAAAGGGTTAAAGTGACAGTGACAATGACCTTTGTCCAATCAATTTCAAAAGCAATCTCACTTATTCCCATTTGTAATTTATTCCCAAATATAATTTGTCATTTTGGGTTGTCTAAATTTTCAGTTTGTGCATCCCTGCATGCTCAGCCTTTACCCAATGTACAAATTTGTTATTTTAATTATTTTTTTCACATTTTTCAGAACTTTTCATCAAAACCATATTATTTAACCCCTGAATGGAACAAGCAGGACAAGCTTTTGTTTTTTCCAAAAGCTCATTTAGTAAAATATGTCGATGGAGGCAAAAAATTCATTAGGTATAGAGTTAACAAATTTTTATACAATACCTGAAGAAATCCACAAGGTGCTCCCATAGAAACATCTAGAGTAACATTTCCTAAAACTAGTTGTGTTTTTCCTGACTTGCGTACCTGCAGTTTACCAACATATCCTTCTGAAAAGTCAGTCAAGCAACATGTCTGCATTTTCTTGGTTAACTTCTCCTGAAAAAAAAAGAAATATGCCATGCAGACAGAGAACACTGTTATACTGTTTGTTCAAATAAACAGAAAATGAAAGTTCCCAAGTATACACTTGAAACTTGAGCTTAAAAATTATCAACACATATTTTCAAGAGGAATCCAGTTGATTGAAAATACCAAAATTGTTGAGACCTTGTACAAGAAAATTATTATAAATTCTCATGAGAAATGTCAAGGCCATTAACAAATTTAAGATCTACTGATCGAGCTTGATATGGGACATTTCTTTAAAAGTATAACATTATCATATAATTCTGATTAGAGCCATTTCCAATTTGCCTCTCTTACAAGGCGACTTATGGGTATTGCAATCTATATCAAAACCTCTGTCTAACACTGCTTCCAGACAACATTTGCAAATAATGTTTCTTGAAAATATTAAAAAAATCTTTTTGCCTACACACAAGCAGCCAATAAATACTTCACAAGAAACCACAGCAAAACCACCGATGTTAGAGGGAATAATGTTTGTTTGTTTACTGGTGTTTACTTGCTTAAACAATTGTTCCTAAAAATAAAATATGAATACAGATGGGGCAAACTTGAAAAAACAAAATAAATACAGGTTATTATCACCATGTAGGTTTCCGAGATGGAGTATTGAAGTCAAGACCTCGTCTCTGGGTATATTTCGACCAGTCCGTTAGGCCTCAAAAAGTAGATCTTCTGTTTCTCAGGCCATTTTTTGTAAAATTGTGTGTGGGCGGGCATTTTTTTATTTTTTGTAATTATTTCTGTGCCATCAAAAGTTTATGTTCTTGGTTTGTTTTAGGCCTCGTAATCTACAGAATGTATAAATTTTATAGTAAATTTCCTTTCTTATTATACCTACCGAAATTGTTTACAACAGGCTTGCACTACAGTGGAAGAACCTAACTCGGATAAAATACTCTCTATTTTAATCTTTCCCAAGATTTGGGAAAGAAAAGTGGTGTAAAAACACCATGAAAAAATAAGCCAAAACTGGGCCGAGCGCCATCGGCGCACACCCAGTATGGGATGCTCTTCCATAGTACAAATCCATGACTTCCGTCACAGTGCGCAATGCATCAATTCGTCATTCTTTTGATTCCGAACAACACAGGAGTTATGTGATCAGCGGGGAGGAAGGATTCTTACCCGAATAAGAAGACGGGAGGGCCTCCATGTAAACAATTTCGGTAGGTATAATAAGAAAGGAAATTTACTATAAAATTTATACTTCCTATCAACCTACCTCAATTGTTTACAACAGGCTGAATAGACAAAAGGCTGGAGGGAATCACATAACCAACCCACACATAACTCAATAGCACTGGGACCATGGACAGAGGAAGAGATCCCTAGGCCTATCAAACCATAGCATCACAAACATTAGAAAAGCCAATGAAAGATGAGGCGTATGGTGAAGTGCGACGCACAGACAGAAAAGGGCAGTAACAGCACAAAGCTGGAACCGACCCTGAAAAAAGCTGAAAAGCTTGGATAGACAACATCCTGAGCCGAAGAAAGAGGGCCCCAAGGGTCTCTGTCGGCTCCTGCAACAGTCGCAGAGAAAAGGAGAATGTAGCATTTCTCCAGATGGCTGCTAGTATAACACCAGTCATCCGACAACATGACAGAGTTATTAAAAGAGGAAGACAATGCACGCACCTCATGGCAGAAAAAACAATTGGTAATACAATCACCAGAAGCTAGACGAGCGGAAGCTGCACGAATAGCAAGACAAGTCCATCAAGAAATGGATGCAGGAGAGATCTGGCATGTGGGAAAACGCATATTCATCCAGGATAAAGGCGTGAACGCCCCCCACCCCCAAGCAGAGCAGCGCCCAAGAAAGTGACCATCTTGGAGTAAACTGCAAAGTCCTAGGCCTTTTCAAGGAAAAGAGCTGAACAAGCTTGGAGAGGCAAGGATGAGTGTCGAAACAATGCGGTATCACATAGGAAAAAATGTCTCCGAAGCATGGACAAGTACACATTGCTGGAGACCCCCAGAAACAAACATATACCAGAAAACTCCGCAAGCAGTGTGATCGAAGGAGTGACAGAAGCAACAGAGTGATCACACACCATCGACAGAAGAACCTTCCACTTAGCCACAGAGGCTAAACCAGTGGAGTGAGTGCCTCCTTGAAGAAAAGCAACTCCACTGCGTGTCTCGAAAAACCACTACGGAGGAGACAGGACCCGATAAAAGACATGTGCGAAGACACAATGAAGACGGGTCAACTTGAAAACCTCCCGGGCGACTTTGGCAAAGAAAGTCGCGAGGTAGAGGGAGACATGCCGGAACCGCCGCTAACAGAGAGCGGAGCAGATTGATCCACACCCACTGAAGCGACGGGTGTGATCGAAAGGATTTGACGACTGCTGGTTCATATCTGGGTGAGAACCTGAGGCGGAATTGGAACCGGTAGGAAGGTGTAGCCGACAAGACCATCCCAAAGGAGGGCCAGAGCGTCCACGGCGAAAGCCAGAGCATCTGGACACGGGGACACGAAAGTGTCCACCTGATGGTTCCAACTAGTCACAAGAGATCGATGGAACCCGCCATGTGGAGCATCCACCTGGTGGAAATGACCTTGCCCCGACGGGACAGGGAGTCGGCTAGGACGTTCAGGCGACCGGGAATGTGACGAACAGCCACCCCGGCGTGGACATCCTGAGCGAGCAGTATAAGATCCCAAGCCAATTTGTACATTGGAACAGAGTGCATGCCGCCCTGGTTCCGAATGTAAGCAACCACCGTTGAATGGTCGGACAACAGAAGGACCTGGCAATTCGACAGGTGAGGGATCCACTGCCTGAAACGCAGAAGAAGAGCAAGAAGTTCCTTCTGGTTGATGTGTAGAGCTGCATGACCTGGTCCACCATCCTGTGAATGGAAAGACCTAGAGGATCCAACGTTGCACCCCATCCGAGATCGCTGGCATCTGACCTCAGAACGCAATCGGACGTGGGGAAGTCCAACGGAACACCCTGCGAAAGCCACTGGACATCCGCCCAGAGGAGAAGGTGAGGATAAAGATAGTCTGGAAACTGAAGCACCAGATCCATAAAATCTACATTTGGCCTCCAACAACTGAGTAGAAAGTGTTGGAGAGGTCTGACACGCAGCCGACCTAGAGGAATGAGATCCGTCACCAAACAGCAGAGACCGATTAGCCGGAGAAAACTCCGAGCCGTCGCGGATGTGGACTGGGAAAGAGTCGGAGCAAAAGCTGAGAGAATCACAGCCTTGGCCTGGGGAACCGCCACCAAATTGAATTGTGTGCGGAAAGCCATCCCCAGATGATAAAACGACTGAGAAGGGACCAGGTCCGACTTCTCCTCGTTGACTCTGAAACGTAGCGACGTGAGCAAGCTCAACAGAGTGCCGACATCCGACTCCAGGAAGGCAGCATTGGAATACCCCTGGAGGATATCATCCAGATATGCCGAAGTAGTCACCCTGGACTGTGTGCGATGGAAAGCTATCACATGCGACATCAGTCTGGTGAAGGACCAAGGAACCAGGATGAGGTCGAAAGGCATGGCCTTGAACTGGTAAACTCGCCCCAGAAAAATGAACCTGAGATACTTCCGGAACGCCCAATGAATCGGAATGTGAAAGTAAGCGTCTCGCAGGTCGAAGCTGGAAGCGAAATCTCCCTGGTGAATTGAACGGAGGATTGACCTGAAAGTCTCCATGCTGAACTTGGGAGCAATGATAGACTGGTTCAGGAAACTCAGATCGAGAACCGGTCGGAGTCGGCCATCCTTCTTCGGCACCAAGAACAGGCGGGAATAGAAACCCACTGACCTGATGTTCTTGATGACCTCAATCGCCCCCTTTGTCAGGAGATTGTCTATCTCCGTGGACAAAAGTTCCAGACGTAAAATGTCTGAAGGAACTGTGGTTGGAAAAGGCACCCCAGACAGAGTGGCGTGCCGTCGGAAGGATATTCGCAGCCCGGACCAAACAACATCTAACATCCAAGGATCGGATGTGATGGTGGCCCACGGTCTGCGAACTCTGCTATCCTTCCTCCAACCTGGGACGAGTCGAGGTGAGGACCTTCATTGCGAACCCCGACGAGGCTCGCGAGAGGAGAAAACACCTCTACTGAATGAAGAATCCTGGGAGTTCCCTCAAGACTGCCGACGCTTACCCTCACCCCTTGATTAAGAAGTAGAAGCGGTGGCAGAAGGATCAGCCCCTTTTGCTTCGCAGAGGAAGCAGAGGGTACTTGTTAGGCTTGGAACGGCCCGTGCCTACCCGAGAAGGCTGATCAAGCTGAAGAAACAGCAGCTGATCGTTGGAATGACGTAGGACGTCATCCCGGACCGTCAACACAGAATCATGGAAAAGTTGCGGACCTGTCAAAAAAGCAGATCGAAGGGCAGCATACTGCTCCTCAGGAAGGGATCGGCCTGCGTCCCGCACAGAGTCCCTTCGAACTAATTCCAGATTAGCCGTGTTACAGGCATGCGCGTGAGTAAGATGCATGAGCGCCTTGGACAGCACAAGCAAAGGAGCCTTACCTCGTCAATCTTATCTGAAGGCAGATAAGCAGCAAAAGCTGAGACAACGTGATCGGAGAGAGAAAGCATACCAAGTATCTCTCTCGATAAGCCCAATGTGGACTCCAGAGTCGTCATCGGAATGACGGCAGACTTGGACTTGAAAAGCCTGAGGGAATTGGAGTCCTGATCCAAAACCGTCAAAGTCTGGTAGACCGACGGATTGGCGGAATCGTAGGAACGATAAAGCGCCGGAGGCAAAAAGGTGTCAACCCTGGTGGAGAACGGAGCCTTCATAGCCTTGGAACTTAGCTTGGAGTCCAAGTCTGAAAATGCTTCAACCAACTGTACCGAAGGGCATGGTTGAAGACGCCCAGAAGCAGGTTGCTCCATAAACTGTTGGCGCGCGACCGATGATTGCGGCCTGGCTGACACTGTCGACTGGTTAGATGGTTTGAGATCCGGAAGGAACCCAAACACGAAATCAAGAGCTGCCCCCCAAGTCCGAAGACTGCTGGCTCTCGACATCAAACATGTCCGACTCTTCCCCTGAGTCGGAAGACACATAGCCCATCGTGGGCAAACCAGCCGACGCCTCCCATGGTGTCGGAACACCAGGGGATCAGAAAGCGGCCTGTTTCTAATCCCGGGAGGAGGCGCCATAGGAGGCACCTGGAAACCACTCGCTGCCTCGCTGGAAGCAACAGGAAGGCTCGTTGACAGAACCTGAGTGAGTAAGGAGAGGGCCTCCCTAAGCTCACCGCCCGTACTGGCCGGTTCGACAGGGGAATGAACCGGCAAAGTGGCTTCACCGCTGACCCTCTGAACCAGCGAAGGGTCACGATCCTCCAAAAGACCCGACATGGGACGACGGGCGGCAGCCGAAAACGTCTGAAGCCAGACGTGTATAGGGGTGTGACACACCTCGAGGATCAACATAGCAGGAACTCATGAGAGTCACCGCTGACCTCTGCAGGGCAGAAGGTCCAAGCTGCACAAAAGACGTTGGACCCCCAAAACTGGTTGTGTGGCCAGAATGAGGGACGGAAACGCCACGGAGTTCATAGTGTCCCACTAAGAACAACCGAATCCAATGACAACTGTGGTTCTCGATGGCACAGAGACCACAGCAGAGGGTCCGGCCGGCAGCCACTTCCAACTTCGCCGAGTTGAAGTCAGGGAAGGCTGAGGCCGATACCCCCACGTCTACACAACCAGACACCGCAGCAGACCACTGCAGGTATAAAACTACTGTGCTCAATGGCTGAGAGGACACAGTATGGGGTTCAGTCGGCAGCCCCATTTGACTTCGCCGAGTGGAAGTCTGGGAAGGCTGAGGCCGAAACCCCACAACCACACTACTGACATCCCTGCAGACCCTGGCAGGGAGAAGCCGAGGCCAGCTAAAAACGGTGCCCAACTAGAACTATCACTGAAGGTGATTAATACCCCCGCTTTGGGTTTTTAGAGGAATGCACTTCTGATCATGTAGGCGAAGGCCATAAGGAAATGTATACATAAAGATCATTTTTTGTTGTTGAAATTTGTATTTGCATGTGGCCTTCCACAGAACAGCACTGAATACTTAAAGAGCCCACACATATATGGTTTACATTTGGAAAAACACATTTACAATGTGTAACATGTATTCAAAAACGGTTCATTAATGTAGGAGGAGTTGCACACACAAGAATCCCATTTGAAAACCCATAATAAATCCAAGTTAAAGGGAGATAACCTGGTTAAAATTGTCGCAGATCAAAAATTTGGGAATATGCGTATGTTCACTTAGTTGTGATAATGTTTGAAAGGTTTCGTCAAAATTGATTGATAAATGTAGGAGGAGTTGCACGCACAAGAATTTCATGTAGAAACCCATAATAAATCTAAGTTAAAGGGAGATAACCTAGTTAAAATTGCCACAGCTCTAAAATTTTTGGAATATGCGCATGTTTACTTAGTAGTGATGATGTCTGTAAACTTTCGTCCAAATTGATTGATAAATGTAGGAGGAGTTGCGCACACAAGAATTTCATGCCGAAACCCATATTAAATCAAAGTTCAAGAGAGATAACCTGGTTAAAATTGTCGCAGATCAAAAAGTTTGAAATATGCACATGTTCACTTAGTAGAGATGATGTTTGAAAGGTTTCATCAAAATCGGTTCATTAATGTAGGAGGAGTTGCGCACACAAGAATTTGTTCGAACAGAAAGACATAATAAATCTAAGTCAAAGGGAGATAACCTGGTTAAAATTGTCGCAGATCAAAAATCTTGGAATATGCGCATGTTCACTTAGTAGTGATGATGTCTGAAAAGTTTTGTCCAAATTGACTGATAAATGTAGGAGGAGTTGCACGCACAAGAATTTCATGTAGAAACCCATAATAAATCTAAGTTAAAGGGAGATAACCTAGTTAAAATTGCCACAGCTCAAAAATTTTGGAATATGCGCATGTTCACTTAGTAGTGATGATGTCTGTAAACTTTCGTCCAAATTGATTGATAAATGTAGGAGGAGTTGCGCACACAAGAATTTCATGCCGAAACCCATATTAAATCAAAGTTCAAGAGAGATAACCTGGTTAAAATTGTCGCAGATCAAAAAGTTTGAAATATGCACATGTTCACTTAGTAGAGATGATGTTTGAAAGGTTTCATCAAAATCGGTTCATTAATGTAGGAGGAGTTGCGCACACAAGAATTTGTTCGAACAGAAAGACATAATAAATCTAAGTCAAAGGGAGATAACCTGGTTAAAATTGTCACAGATCAAAAATCTTGGAATATGCACATGTTCACTTAGTAGTGATGATGTCTGAAAAGTTTTGTCCAAATTGATTGATAAATGTAGGAGGAGTTGCGCACACAAGAATTTCATGTAGAAACCCATATTAAATCAAAGTTCAAGAGAGATAACCTGGTTAAAATTGTCGCAGATTAAAAAGTTTGGAATATGCACATGTTCACTTAGTAGAGATGATGTTTGAAAGGTTTCATCAAAATCGGTTCATTAATGTAGGAGGAGTTGCGCACACAAGAATTTCTTCGGATGGAAAGACACAATAAATCTAAGTCAAAGGGAGAAAACCTGGTTAAAATTGTCGCAGATCAAAAATCTTGGAATATGCGCATGTTCACTTAGTAGTGATGATGTCTGAAAAGTTTTGTCCAAATTGATTGATAAATGTAGGAGGAGTTGCACACACAAGAATTTCATGTCCGGAAAGACGTACGGACGGACGTACGGACGGACGGACGGACGGACGGACGGACGTACAGGGCGATTCCTATATAGCCCCCACTTCTTCGAAGCGGGGGTATAATGATGTTGTAGACGGAACAGCAGTAGCAGCAGATACGACGGGAGCTGTTGGAACTGGCGGAAAAGTGGAGAGAGCCACCAAGCTCGGCCTCCAAAGGAGGAGTCACAACCCTAGTGACAGCCTCAGATGTCGACTGGAGAGGGCGCATAGTCCCGGAACCAGGCATCTCTACACCAGAAAACCAACAGCTCCCGCAGTATCCACCACGGTAAAACACTGCACATTCCCCACGGAAGGGGAATAACTCTCACCAGACATGGTCGAATCGGGAAGCCCCGAAACGAATGCGGTCCCCACCCCCCGCTGGTGTGGGAGGAGCTGCACATCCCCCACGGAGGAGGAGCAATTCTCATCAGACGTGGTCGAATCGGGCGACCCGAAACGAAAGCATTCACCACCCCCCACGGGAGGAGCTGCACATCCCCCACGGAGGGGGTCAAACTCACACCAGACGTGGTCGAGTTGGGGGGCCCCGAAATGACAGTGCCCCCCCTCCCTCCCCCCTCCCCCGCGGGTGCGGAGGGGGTAAACTCACATCAGACGTGGTCGAGTCGGGAGGCTCCCGAAATGACTGCATTCCACACCACCCGCGTGTGCGGACAAAACGGACACGAGAACGCACCAATGGCGAGGGCAAAAGGAATTGCCCTACAGGAACCGAACTGGAAAGAACAGAGGTGAGAGCAGTAGAAGAAAAAGGTGAACTCAACAGAAACAGAAAGTAGAAGAACACCCTCAACTACGAGAGAAGGTGGCAGAACCCAGACGGCCGACACCTACTCCAATAAAATTTTTTATCAACCGAAAAAATTCATTGTCGAATCGCGATGACACGATGTCGCAAAACATTCGCGAAAACGGAATAGTAATTAATAAACAATGAGAATGTGGTTGAAAATATAAACGAGAATATATAAAACACAGTCCTGTTATTATACGATCTTCAGATCCATAATTCCAGTCACAGGAAAACCATTATCCACGAGTTGAATTATCACTGTTTCATAATGCATATGGCGGAAACACATCCTGCTCGTGCTTCAGATAGAAAAAGAATGACGAATTGATGCATTGCGCACTGTGACGGAAGTCATGGATTTGTACTATGGAAGAGTGTCCCATACTGGGTGTGCGCCGATGGCGCTCGGCCCAGTTTTGGCTTATTTTTTCGTGGTGTTTTTACACCACTTTTTTTTCCCAAATCTTGGGAAAGATTAAAATAGAGAGTATTTTATCCGAGTTAGGTTCTTCCACTGTAGTGCAAGCCTGTTGTAAACAATTTCTGTAGGTTGATAAGAAAGCATGGATTGTGGTGCATTTCATCCCTTGATTGCAAGAAGGCTTTGCAATGCTTATTAATAAAATTGATAAATTTGTCCCTTGAGTGCAATAAGGCTTTGCAAGCATTGCAAAGCTTTATTGCACTCAAGGGACAAATTTATCAATTTTATTAATTTGGGTCAAATGTCAGACATAAACTGTTTAAATTTAATTTTTTTAAGTTTGCTTTAGTTATAAAAAGAGAGCATGCGGACACCAAAAAGACCATGTGGGAGGGGCCTGAGAAACAGATTTTAACTTTTTTAGGCCTTAAGACAAGTTGATATCTGACCCAGTGGCGAGTTTGAGTCTTCAAAACACCATCTCAGAAACCCAGTAGGTGGTAATAACCAATTTATTTTACAATATTCCTCCCTTTCTTCTCTTGTGCACATGTACTTTGACAATTGTTTGGCATCTATGAATTGATTTTTTATGAATGAAAATCATGATGCCATGGTATTGCATTCTTGCACATTGCATGACGTAATCCCCATTCATTATTCAAATTTTAATATACTTGCACAAATTTATAATAGTGTTTCAGCTGTATGTTTCTTTGTTTTATTTTTCAGGTTTAATGCATGATAGGCCTATACAGGGGTACTGGATGGATGGGGACAGAAGGGGCAGCTGCCCTCCATGTCTTGGACTGTGGGGTTGAGAGGGGGCAGGCAATGCCTTGCCCAGGGTCGTCACCCAATTTTTGTCAATGATTTATTCTTGAAGTAAAGCTAAAATACACTCCAAATTCGTTCTAGAAGCTTTCAAAATTAAACTAGAGGTACTGTGAGCAAGCTCACAAAGTGATACCTCCCGTGCCTCAGTTGTTGTGTTTATGAGGACACAACCATATGCTGTAGCATTGAAATGTATAAGTTAAATTATCGCCCCTTGGAAATGTCAGAACAAAATTATATTGCTTCATGCACATCTCCATATGGAGTTCATCCATTGTGTAAAGTTTCATGAAAATTCTTCAAACGGTTTAGGAGGTGTTGCGCTTATAAGGATGGGCAGATGGATGGACGGACGGACAGACGGACGGACGGACAGACGGACGTACAGGCTGATTCCTATATATTCCCCCAAACTTTGTTTGCAGGGGGTATAAAAAGTTTCCCAGGGAAACCACCTCCCAAACACTTTGGCCTTCAGATCTTGATATATATTTATTTATTGGTGTTTTAGGTCAGTTACTTATGCACAATGGCTAATCATGACCATGACAGTTTTACATTTGGAGGAAGCCGGAGAACCTAGAGAGAACCACCGAGCAACGACGAGCAGCTGCCAGCTCCCCAACATCGTAACTCCACACTGCAGCACAGGCAGGGTAAGATTGGTTGAAGAGATGCACACCATCAACGTGCAGTACGTCTTAGTACATGGTGTCATCGTGCCCCCATGTGGACAATTGAGGTTAAGTGCCTTGCCCAAGGACAAAATGTGGGAGTCCGAATCGGTCGCTCAGACGGTCACCCATCCGAGGACTAACCGGGCTTGACGTTGCTTAACTTCGGTGATCTGACGGGAACCGGTTACCACAATGCCAACGTGCCCCCTTCAGACCTTCAGATAAGCATGCCTTCGGCATGTGATGGCAGGACTGTTTGTGCTAGTAAATGACCTTTGTCGTAATATAAAAGTAAGTCAACACTGATGTACCTCGGCATCTATCTTTTTGTCAGAGTTTGATTTTGCATCTGCAGTTGAATCTTTTGAATCTTTTTTATTTTCACGACAAGGTGGTTGTCCAGGTAGTACATCTGGTAACTGGAAAAACATAAGTTCACCATCATCTGAAAAACATGAGAATTATCATCATTCAAAAACATCACAGAAAATAATTCACACTGAAACCCACAGAGTAACAAAATTCAAAAGTTTTTTTATAACATGCTATCATATCTGGAATAGGAGGCATACATTATGCCTGTGATGGATAAAAGAGAAAAAAAAGAAAACAGATAACCATAAAGAACAGTGGAGCTTTGTTAACTGAATTCCAACTTGGTCAGTGAATAATATGTGAATAATAATAATTTGAAGAAACTATATTAAATTAATAGGGATGCTGCTATCGGAAAATATTCTATTAAATTAATAGGGATGCTGCTATCGGAAAATCTTCTATTAATACGAGAATACAATTAACCAGAGTTTGATAATTTTCTTCTACTGTCTGGTCCTGGCCTTGATAATTCCATATTTTGGTAAACCTATAAACAGGTTACACATTTAATTGTTCATTAACCTATTCCGAAGGTTAAGTAAATCTGTTTCATTAACCTGTTGGTTAACCATAAATCCAAGCGTGATACGTCACAGGCGTATCCCAAAGGCCATCGACCTGAGCTTGGGGAGGGTTTGGGAGGGAAATGTAGAAGTATGCCCCTTCTGTTGACAACATGCGATGACTTCCGACAATAAAGATATCAGCAAAGCAGAAATACGCAATCACTAGAAATATAGAGTTATGTTTCTTCTATTTGCATCCCTGCATATGAGAATGTGTAGTGGTGAACAGGTCTAGAATTGATTTGGCAGTGACCCTGTCGTACATCAGGCTGCAGTGCATTTCAATTTCCATAATCTGTGACATGTTTCTAATTATGCTTACAGCTGAATAATAGGCACAAATTTAATATTTGTATGTGTACTATTTTCTCAGGCATGTAATATTACGATCATAAAAAAGTTGGTTAACCAATGGATCCTTTTGGTTAACTGATTGATTGTTTGCCTTAATTTTTGTTTGCGGAACCCTCAGGCGAACGGAACGATCGTTTGCCTGAATTGTCGAGGCCTGCTGGTCATACAGTGGAGCCTGCTTAATTGTATACCTCTTAACTGAATAACTCTGTTAACTGAATATAACAAAAAACACAAAACTATTTACCACAGTACAAATTTAACCTGTTAATTGCATATTGATTCGAGAGTAAATTACTGTTATTTGAAATAAACATCTGGTCATATGTCAAATGAAAGTGTCAATGACACTGTAGATTAACTGGACTGTGTATTGTGTTTGATGGAAAGGATAACGTTCAGTGTTTATGAAAGGATTATGAAAAATGACAAGAATTGTGATAATTGTGACTATGTTAATTTCTGTTCCCTGCATGCTATGTTTTTAATAAAAATAAGTTGAGGTGTACTAAAGAACTGCAGGGTGGGTTAATGTGGCCCTCACAGTTAATGTATGTGGCCCTCACAGTTAATGTACGTCAACGAAAGTTACCGAGTTACAGTGAAATTATTCCAAAACGAGTCATCTTAACAAGTTACACTGAAATCCCTTCATAAATATGGCCTGTAGACTGTGCTAAAGGTTTTTGGCCTTCAGGCCTGTGAATTCATAACAGTTGACCGATTGCAACTAGAAGGGGACATCCTCATCTCGACATTTACCGAGTCATTTTACTAAGTTATTCTACCAAGTTACAATGAAATCCCTTCACAAATACGACCTGTAGTCTGTACTAAAGTTTTTTGGGTTTTGGGCTCGGGCTGCCATTATGGTTGAATGATTGCGACCAAAAGGGGACATTTTCATCTGGACATTATCTGGAGTGATCCTACTGTGCTCAAGGTTTTTGGGCTTCGGGCTTCGGATCCCCGTAGCCATCACAGTTGACCAATCAAGACCAAAAGGGGATGTTATCATCTAGGCATTACATGAAGTGAACCAAACAAGTTACAATGAAATCCTTCCATAAATACGACCTATAGACTATGCTAAAGGTTTCTGGGTTTTGGGCTCGGGCAGCCATCACGGCTTAAATGATCGCGACCAAAAGGGGACGTTCTCGTTTATACATTATTTAGAGTCATCCTACCAAGTTACAATGAAATCCCTTCATAACTATGACCTGTAGACCATGCTCAAGGTTTTTGGGCTTCGGGCCCCTGTAGCCATCACAGTTGACCAATCGCGTCCAAAAGGGAATGTTCTCATCTAGATATTATATGTAGTTAACTTACCAGGTTACAATGAAATCCCTCCATAAATATGACCTGTAGACCGTGCTAAAGGTTTTCGGGTTTGGGGCTCGGGCAGTTGTCACAGTTGACAGATCATGACCAAATGGGGCAGTTCTCATCCAGACATCAATCGAAGGCATCCTACGAAGTTACAATGAAATCCCTCCATATTAAATATGACCTGCAGACTGTGTTAAAAGTTTTTGGGTTTCGGGCTTGGGCAGCATCACAGTTGACAGATCATGACCAAAAGGGGACGTTCTCATCTAGGCATTATACTGAGTCATCCTACCAAATTACTATGAAATCCCTTCATAAATACAACCTGTAGACCATACTAATGGTTTTCAGGTTTTGGGCTCGTGCAGCCATACCGGTTGACAAATCGTGACCAAAAGGGTACGTTCTCATCTAGACATGACCCCAAACCTGCATATGAAATTTCTTAGCCTGTGCTGAAGGAAAATGTGAACAGACTCGCAGACGAACAGACTTCCACATGCGTGATGGCAATAGCTTATCTTGACTTTGTCAAGTTAAGCTAAAAATTACGTTATTTTGGCATCCATGAGCAGAGGGTTAATGAACTCTAGGTACTAACTAGAGGGGGTATCAGTACCCCGTGGCTCACCAACAGGTGGCCAATGTAAAGGGGTGGCTGGAGTAAAAAAAAAAGTTCAAAACCTGCACACAAAAGTCCAAAATTAAAGTAATTAAGCAGCTAAAGGATTAAATAATATAATAATAACCCCTAAGAAGCATGCTAACATAAAATAGGAACCATGGCAATATGCTACAAGGTAAGTCTCCACTTTGAAGAAAAGAAAGACAAACCTCAAAACCTGCACATAAAAGTAAAAAAAAAAGTATCACATTTGTTTCAATGGGTTAAAATTGAGAAAAATACCCTGATAATGTCACAGTAACCACCATGGCAATATGCCAGTAAGGTGAAACCCTACATGAAAAATATCCACTTGGAAGAAAAGAAAGAAAAACCTCAAAACCTGCACATAAAAGTCAAAAAAGAATCACATTTGTTTCAAAGGGTTAAAATTTAGAAAAATACCCTGAAAATGTTACAATATCCACCGTGTCGATATGCCAGTGAGGTAAAACTCCACTTGAAAAAAAAATATCAAAACCTGCACACAAAAGTACAAAACCTGCACACAAAAGTCCATAATTTAAGTAAATAAGCAGCTAAAGGGTTAAATAATATAAAAATAGCCCCAAGAAGCATCCTAACCTCAAAACCTGCACATAAAAGTAAATAAAAAAAAGTATCCCATTTGTTTCAAGGAGTTAAAAATTGAGAAAAATACCCTGAAATGTTAAGGAAACCACCATGGCAATATGCCAGTAAGGTAAAACTCCACTTGAAGACAAAATTTCAAAACCTGTACACAAAAGTCAAAAAAGTCAAAAACCTGCACAGAAAAGTCAAAAACCTGTACACAAAAGTCCAAAATTCAAGTAACTAAGCATGGAAAGGGTTGAATAAAATATTACTATCTCTGAAAAGCATGCAGACAAAAAAAAAAAGCAAAAAAAAAAAAAAAATCAAAACCTGCACACAAAAGTTCAAAATGAATGAATCCGGACGTCGACGCCGACATGAAGGCTTTGCCATAGGCTCACACAACTATCGTTGGTGAGCCAAAAAACAGAAGCAACTCAGAGGTTTACAACTAATTTTACTGTTAACAAGTAAATCCATAATGTCTACAATTCAACTGTTTTAGTGCTGCAACCGATCTGATCACCGAAGAATATCACATGACATTTCCAGGGAGGTTTTCACTGATGCTATTTGTGAACTGTTCGAAAGGGCTCAGTGAGACCATTCCAACAGTGTGACACACGACAGCTTTTCATCAATAAAAAACACATCAAAATAAAATTGTTGACTCTATTCTAAACTTGCTATTTTGAATCATTTTCATGAAGTTAATATACTGTAGAATGACGAAAATATTTTTGTGTATCCCAAGTTTGCAAACAAAATGCTGTTATGTACCACACTTCAAAAAACTGCAGATTTTACTACACATTTTGCCATGTGTGTTTATGATGCCTTGTTCTAGAATGGGGACAGTATCCTTGAGTATCTGTTTTTACTGTGTTGTTATGTGACACATGCTTGGAAATAGATCTCTTGTGCCCTTATTAACTACACGTAACAAAACAGCATCTTATCTTCTAAACTAGAGGGGGAATCAGTACCCCGTGGCTCACCAGCATATGGCCAATGTAAAGGGGTGGCTGGAGTAAAAAGAAAAAGTTCAAAACCTGCACACAAAAGTCCAAAATTAAAGTAAATAAGCAGCTAAAGGGTTAAATAATATAATACTAGTCCCAAGCAGCATTCTAACATAAAATAGGAACCATGGCAATATGCTACAAGGTAAGTTGCCACTTGGAAGAAAAGAAAGACAAACCTCAAAACCTGCACTTAAAAGTAAAAAAAAAGTATCACATTTGTTTCAAAGGGTTAAAATTGAGAAAAATACCCTGCAAATGTCACAGTAACCACAATGGTAATATGCCAGTAAGGTGAAACTCTACTTGAAAAATATCCACTTGGAAGAAAAGAAAGACAAACCTCAAAACCTGCGCATAAAAGTCAAAAAAGTATCACATTTGTTTTTAAGGGTTAAAATTGAGAAAAATATCCTGAAATGTTAAGGTAACCACCATGGCAATATGCCAGTAGCATAAAACTCCACTTGAAGACAAAATTTCAAAACCTGTACACAAAAGTCAAAAACCTGCACAGAAAAGTCAAAAACCTGTACACAAAAGTCCAAAATTCAAGTAACTAAGCATGGAAAGGGTTGAATAAAATATTACTATCCCTGAAAAGCATGCCGACATGAAAAAAAAAAGCAAAATCAACTAGAGGTACTGTGAGCAAACTCACAAAGTGATACCCCCCCCCCCCCCCCACCCATGCCTGAAATGTATAAGTTAGATTATCTCCCCTTGGAAACGTCAGAACGGAATTATATTGCTTCATGCACATCTTCATTTTGAGATCTTCCATTGTGTAAAGTTTCATGAAAGTTCTTCAAACGGTTTAGGAGGAGTTGCTCTTACAAGGATGGACAGATGGTATAAGTTAGATTATCTCCCCTTGGAAATGTCCGAACGGAATTATATTGCTTCAAGCACATCTTCATATGGAGTTCTTCCATTGTGTAAAGTTTCATGAAAATTCTTCAAACGGTTTAGGAGGAGTTGCGCTTACAAGGATGGACAGACGGACTGATGGACAGACGGACGGACAGGGTGATCCCTATATACCCCCCAAACTTTGTTTGCGGAGGGTATAAAAAACAAATCAAAACATGCACACCAAAGTTTAAAATGAATGAATCCAGACGCCGACGCTGCCGACATGAGGGTTATGCCATAGGCTCACACAACTATCGTTGGTGAGCCAAACAAGATGGGGTCTCCCTAGCCAATCAAATACACCACTGCAAATCTCAAATTTTGGGTCATATCGAATAATGAATCGATCAGCTTGAGGATTTCAAATTAAATCCAATCTCACCACTCTTTAACTGGTAGAGTGCCGAGTTATTTTTGGTCGACAGAATTTGTTCACATGTCTTTGACTGGTTACGATTTGTGGGAGAGTGCCAGTGGGCACTCTCCCATAAATTGTAACAAAGCAAATTCACAGAGACTAAATAATTCCACTTACAAGATAATATGAAGCAAATCCACAGTACATGAAGCTTTTATGTTACAGTACCTGCCTTTTAGAATATGGGCTTGCAGCACTCTAGCAGTTAAGTTATAGATATTGTACATTCTTACAACCATAATGATTGCTTGTCTGTATTGCATGAAGTGCTACCTTGTCTGTGTAGGCATGTCAGTATATAAAAAGTGGAATATTCTAGAAAAGGAATCGAAGTTGTAAGGAAGAGACATTTTGTATTTATTTATTTATTTTATTGGTGTTTAAGGTCACATACTTATGCACAATGGTTAATCAGTTTTACGGGTGGAGGAAGCCGGAGTACCCCGAGAGAACCACCGAGCATCGACGAGCAAATGTCAACTCCAAAACATTCTAACTCTGTTCAAGCTCCGCTCAAGCAGGGTTACAGCAGTTCA